>CM057100.1:24630014-25180014 GCA_029959045.1 Taenioides sp. WSHXM2023
AGAAGAACTGTTCAAATATGCAGGTTTGTGTGTTAAACGTGTGAATGAAATAAAACAAAACTCCAGGTATGTTTTTGATGAGGAAACAACATTATAGCAACGATCAGAAAATCTAAAAAGCCCACTGCTCTTGAGGCATAGGAATCTTTGTATTAACTGAAAGAGAATACATATAGTACACAGAGTATAGTACAGATTGAGTGTAAACATGCAATAACTGTAAACTACTTAAATGCAAAATGTTCACTAAACTTCAGTTGACTTTACATCCCCCTTTTACTCCACTTTACCATACCAGCATTATATTCAAATGAGCTATTTTTCCATACTTTAAATTTCAAACCCTACACAACAAAGACTGTATAGTGCAGTGTGTGGTCTAATAAATGAGACTGTTCCTGGCAAAGATAAGAGCAACTGGACCGAGCACATTGATTTAAGTGGCCAGAAGCTACAGAGGCTCCCACAGTAATGCAGAGACATGAGAGACACGGGGCAAAGAGGCAGCCCCCAGCCAAACACAGGCTGCTCAGAGAATGAGAGACATATGAGAGAGGAGGAGGAGGAAGAGGAAGAGGAGGAGGAGGGATATTATTCTATAAAAGGCAGAGGAATTTGTGTTCTAGTAAAAAGTTCCTTCAGAATACAATGTGATTTTTCAGTATATGCTCTTACTGCTATGAGTTGCTGGGTTTGGTTTAAACTGAGATGGTGGACAGCTATGAAATGTACTGATACAGTTTGCAATGTTAAAATGCAAACACTGATGTAATTAAATTTATATTAAAGGTGCACTGTGTAACTTTTCTGGTCATCTTCTTCTCTCCATGTTCCCTGAAATGTTCCACAGTATGGCATTACGCTTATTTATCTCTCCAGAGACAGCAGATGACGAGATAGGGCCAAGTTACATGTCAGATCTGTAGAGAGGCGAGCCCACTCACAGTAACAATACAAGTTTTCAAATCAATAAAAACCCATGTTATTGAGTAAATGCAAGATGGATATGTTTAATTCCATACCGGGACATTCCAGATAAAGCAACAACATCTCCATGGAGACAAGCAGATGGTGCACCCTCCACCAGAAAAGTTACAGAGTGCACCTTTAACATTATCTATATTCACATGAAACAAAAACTGTTACAAAGGTGTCTAAACAAAGAGAGTCAAGTGTGCAAGACAACCAAGCAAGACTATAGAAGAATAATGTATGTAATATGACTATGTGGCCTTACAATAGTTCTGATATAGACTATGATAATATAAAACTGTTCTGGAAAGGTCAAAATTTGTCCTATTCATGGGATACTTGTTCAATAACCATCTAGTTTTGTTATTAGTTTTAATATCATATTAGATAATTTTTTTTGACAACACTAATCTGCGCAAAATAACAAGGAAGCATGTTTAATAAAAATGTAAGAAAAAACTACACCTACTATTGTTACTACTCCTTCTACATTTTTTTTTTTCACCTGACACCCTTTTGTAGTCACAGTGTGAAACTATAAAAAATATTTTAAAACTGGAAAATAATTCAGCCCATGATTTAAGCTGCTCCTTTTTTTTTTTTTTTTTTTGGTTTCCCAGCTGCCTTTACACATTTTCATTCAAATATTTAAATGTAATATCCCTTTCTCTACAGTAAACCAAGAACCATCCACACTGACCCTGTACCTTAAACATTAATTGCAGATGGACAAAACCAGCTTTAATCACACTTTCAGTCTCATTTATTCCATCCATGCAGCTCCTCTCTTTCTCTCTCTCTTCAGTCCTTACGTACAGTTCAAAATGTGAGCGTATATGAGGTTATGAATAAGAAATCAAAATGGTTTCCTGCTGGATCCTCTGAGGAGGTGTCACTGTATGGCTCTGTCCTACTTCTCCAACACGGGGAAAAAGGCTCCAACAGAGAAGAAAGACATACTTACTCAGATCAGTGTATAGCATCAAACTAGCATCAATCATTACTTGTGTAAAAGCAAAAAAAGTACTGCACTCCTACACCTTCTCATCTACTATAGTACTTTTTCTCCCTCTCTGCATAACCAAACTAAAACAATTATATGTGGCATTGCGACATTGTCGAAGATACTACTAATACTACTATTACTGCTACTGCTACTGCTGCTGCTACTTCTGCTACTACTACTACTACTGCTAGTCTGCTACTTCTACTACAACTACTACTACTACTACTACTACTACTACTACTACTACTACAACTACTGCTACTGCTGCTACTACTATCATTAAGTACTATACACCAATTCACTGCAAGATTAGATGATCAAAATTTAACATATTCCCACATAAATCAACCAAATTGCAAATAATATGAACTGAAAACCTGGAACCAAACCTGAACTAGGCCAGAACTAAACCAGGACTAGACCAGCGCCAAACCAACCAAGTGGGAACGCACCCTAGTGAATATTGTTCTCAAAATGTGATGTTGTTTAAACTATACCCAGAGCCAGTATCCCATAATTGTGATGTAACAGGAATATACAGCGGCCTATATAGTACTCCATAAATATAACAAGCGCAGCTGCTCAGTCGGATCAAGTGAGCGCCCGCCACCCCCAGGACAAAGTGCTCATCTGGGTTCATATGGCATCTCCCAGTGCACATAAAGACACATGGGGCCCAGCTAAGAGACACAGGGCAAGAGAAGGCCTTACAGTACAGCAGGGTATTTCTGCTATACAACACATTAGTCACAACTATTACATCAGCTTATCAGTCAATATTACCTTAAAGCCGCTGTACCAGATTTTTATTGTTTGAAATGTGTGAAAAAAAAAAAAAAAAGTTCATTTTAAACATTTTGCAGTGGTCCAAAGTTATTCCTTACTTACTTTATGCAATCAGAACATCCGAATTATTCACCACGATGAGTTTAATAGTTAGAGTTTTGCTCACAACACTATATATATAATTTTCTATTTATTTATATAGTACTTTTCAGGACACTCAAAGACCCTTTACAGAACACACTGAAACAGTCAAAAGAGCAATAAGCAAATAATACAGTAAAGATAAACTACTTAGCATGCTAACGCGCATTTCCTGATTTATAAAACATTTTCTAATTAGATGCAGACAGAACACAGCAGACTTATTTTGACCTCAATAGCTGCTTATACAATATATCTGTACTGGGGCTATGATTATCATGGCCAAGAATATTGTGATTAACAGTCTGTGCTCAAAGACAGACACTTGACACCACCCACTCCTCCGATTGGTCGGCCTCTGAGTGAGTGAGAAGTGGATTATCCAATCACAGGGAAGTGTAAACTCTGAAGCAGCAGATGGCTTTAATTACCTTTTTATGGCATAAATAAAGACACTATGAATGGTGATTAATCTTGCCCACCCCTAAATTCACAATATAATCTTCTATGTAGCACGATACACCATTTAACGTAGAACTAAGCTCATATTTTGTCTGCATGTTGTGAATGTGTATTATGCCAAGCACGAAGTACACTTCTGCATGACTGAAGAAAGAAATGCATTGAATGAACTCATGAGCAGCTTCCTGTTTCCCCTGAGAGACGCGGCTCTACAGCAAATAAGGCACATACACACGCAGTTATCATAATCATCCAAATGTATTCACGAGGATCCAGAGCAGGCATACAGTTTTACAGTGTTACAAAGCTACAAAAACAGCCTTCATGTTCTGTGCATCCATGGTGAATATACTGTAGTTTGCATATAGACAACACATGTGGTAGTCTTTACTTTGACCCAAGCCTAGACATCCTTTTTCCTGGCCTAGTGACGTCACCTGCATGTCTCCATGTAGTAGATACGGTTAAAGTTTAGATGGAGTGTTACTTTGTTTTTAATAATCTGCTTCATTTAGTGATAGCAATTTGGATATTCATTTAAAGGTGCACTATGTCACTTTTTGGTTGGGGGCCCATTACCTGCTTGCTTCTATGGATATGTCATTACCTCTGCCTAGAATGTTCCACAGTATGACATTAAACAGCTCTACTTCACATTATTAAATTACAGGTGGTTTTATAGCTCAAAAATACATAAAAAAACTAGGCATTCTGGCTGATCTCTCCACAGATCTGACCTGTAACCTGGCCTGGTTTGGTTTCCATGAAGATAGAAAAGTTTAATATGTTACTGTGAACCATTCTGGTCAAAGCAATAACATCTCCATGGAGAAAAGCATTTGACGCACACTCCATCGGAAAAGTTACACATTGCACCTTTAACATAGGTTCCCTCTTAACTGGGAACACAAATGACACCAAGAGTATATAAACTTCTACTGCTGTAAAAATGTGACAGTAATGGAAAGAGGAAGATTTTAAAGTCAATTATTTGATGTAATTTTCAAATTTGTCACTTTATTTCCTGCAAAGATAGAGACTGTCATTTGTATTTTAGAGAGGCAAAAATGGCTCCGCTGAGTTGAAAAGGAATACATTTGTGCTTTGAGTGCTCTGCTTTTCCAGTGTCAAAAGATTTTATTTGGGGACAGCTCGGCACTGAAGCACTCCATTACACATCCCACTGTGGTGACTGGTCACAGCAGCTCATACTGACAACTTCATACACTTTTTATACAACTCTCCCCCTCTCTCGGCTCTGTTCTGTGAGTGAAATAAACAGGAGAGAGCGGGAGAGAGAGATAGAGGAGAAGATAAAGGGTGAGAGAGAGATATACAGAGAGAAAGAGAGGTGAGATAAAGGGACAGAGAGAAGGGGGAAACGAGTAGTAAAAAAGAGGGAAACAAGAGTAGTAAAATGAGGCACAGAGAGAAAGAGAGGAAGAGAAAGTGTGTGTGTGTGTGTGTGTGTGTGTGTGTGTGTGTGTGTGTGTGTGTGTGTGTGTGTGTGTGTGTGTGTGTGTGTGTGTGTGTGAAAGAGAGAGCGAGAGAGAGAGCCAGTACAAAAGTCATATTTTTATTTTTTGTTCCTTTTATTAAGTGACCTTGATTTTCAATTTGTCCAATTTTGTCACATTTGTCCACTGAATCCATATTATTAGTATTATAATTTCAGTCAATATTTTACTACTTTCATACCACTCTTTATCAGTAAGGTTAACTCAGTACGCCATCCACAATGATCTTTAATTAGCTAATTTCTCCTGCAGTCTTAAGTACAGTCATGTTAAACTTTGTTGGAGGTGTATTTTGTGTCCCCTTCCCACAAACACAGGTGCAGTTTGGTCCCTGTTAAACCCATTGGACACACAGGGCTCTCTGTCCCAGTGCCGGATAGAGTCAGTGCTTTGATATGATGCCCACTGCAGCCTCCTCATTCTCCACAGACCCCATGTCCTCAGCTCCTGCTCTGCTCATGCACCAATATTAGTCTGCCAGGCCATAACCAAACCTAAACCACTGACCAATGGATAAGGTCCTATATAACACAAATTGACTCTTGTGAGCTTTTAGCCATGTTAGAATGTTACCTCATCAAAAACATACCCGCAGTTGAGTTTTGTTTCATTCACACATGTTTGAGCAACCCTTCATTGGATTGTGTGAAACAAAACACAACTCCAGGTATGTTTGTGATGAGGAAATAACTTAATAACATAGTTTAGAAAATAGCGTAATATGGGTGGTTTAAAAAGTAGGATACTGTTCAAAGTTCAGAGGGCTTATTGTAAACATTGGTGCATTAATATTTGAGAGAAGATTGAAATATGAATGAACAAACTATTACTAGAATGCCAAGAATCCAATTCGTATAATGCGCAAACTTTACATTAAGATCTTTTTTTTTCAGTATAATGTCATAAAGCTAGTCACATTATGGTTAAAATCATGATCTTATGTCTGACAATAATCCTGTGTTAGAGCGAAGACACATTTTGCAGTCCTGAGTTTGAACATATTTCTCTCGAGCGTGATCTGAATTGTATCTGCCCATTATCCGGCATGTGCTTTGCTTCTATCAGATCCGGTTTCCATGACGACAGATGCCCCACATTTGCATCTCTGGAGTTTGTGTGCAAAAATGCAAGTGTGTAGAAATCCTATCAATCCTATATACTGTGCATATTTCTCTGTCTATAGAATTAAAGGCCCATTACCCCATTTTTTCCCATGTATTTGACCAAAAATTGTCTTGCCCCAATACAGATATACTGTATAAGCAGCTCCTAAGGTCAGAATATCTGTCTGTTGTGTGCCGTTTACATGTAATTATTAAACTTTTTATTGTTCTATAATCAGTGCGTGTTAACATGCTAGTTGTTGTTACCTTTAGCATTTCTGAAAAACTCCGCAAAAAACTGCAAAAAACTGCAAAAAACTGCAAACCATTTAAAAAGAATTTGATTTTGTATGTTTTTGAAAACAGTAAAAATCATTATTACATAAAATGTACTTATGTGTTATGTTTTGTTTCATTTACACGTTTGAGTTACCCTTTATTATTAGTCTGTCTACATCTCCAAAGCTCCAGAGCTCCAAAATGTTCTGTTCCACCTTGTGATGTCATGAAGAGGTAGTTTTCAAGTTAACAGCTACCATTTACCTTTAGTTCTGTGGGGATTAGCAATTCCAGGACTGAAATCCTCCAAATGATTCTAGTGAAGGTGTGTGGCGTTTTAAAAGCACTTTCTGTATTACCACATGACATCACAAGGTGGAATAGAGTGTTTTTCTTTTGAGAGAAGAGTTTAAGAACTCAGGGTCTGTGTGTTAAACATGTGTGAATGAAACAAAACACAACTCCAACTACGTTTGTGATAAGGAACCAATATTATAACATAGATCAGAAAATAGCGTAATATTGGCCCTTTAAGTTCTCATGCTTCTCTGCCTTCTTGATGGATTTTTGAATTTTAGTATGAGGTTTATCAAAGAGAAAAGCAGTGAAAATGGAGGACTTGTGCTTCCTCATAATAAGGCAAACGCTCTTTAATTTTTAATGCAGCAGCACACAGTCAAAGCGAAGGGGAAGCATGTTTTCTGACTGACTTTTCTCTCGTGTCGGCAGGAGGCTAAATCAGGGGACGCAGTGAGGGACCTGGTGAACAAGAGGCTGCTCACCAGGAGACGCAAACAACCAAACAACAGCAGATACAATAACCAGAGGAGAGTTTGAAACAAGGAGGAGAAAGCATGGGCCAAAACTGCATGTAATACAGGATCGCAATGGTTTAAGTAGGTTGTACAATTTGCCTTATGCAGAGTTTAGATGGGTGTTGATTGACAGGTGGATTAACCAATCAGGGGTATGTCTGTATTAAAACAAATATGGCTGCTTATGTGGAAAAAAGAAAGGAAAAAAATACCACAGGGGACAGAAAAACATCACAGATTTTTGCAGAATCAATGAGCAATGCACAAGGTAAGAGAAATGACATTTTATTCTAAATCATAGGTGACCAATGAGCTCCTTCGTTTCACATGCGTCACTGACAGAAACAAATTTGATTGGATGGTCATGTTTAGTCCTGTTTCGAGATGTGACAGAGGATGTGGGGACCAGACTGATTTCCATCTGTATAAAAAGTATAGAGAGATTTAATTCAGGATTTGCCAGGCATCTATACAATAGGACTGCATGATTCTGCAGTCTTATTGACAATTTCTTTAACACGTATTGTGATTGTGATTACATTGCTGATACATGTTTAAAATTCTGTTCAGAGTGCAGATTGTAAACAACTCCAGGTGATGAACATGTGAAGGAAAACTGAAATCTGAACAAACTGCAGGATTCCTACTACAAGGAACTAAATCATTAAGTCTTTTGGTCTTTTATGACACTAATGAGTAAGGACTTGTAATTTATGCTTTCAGTGGCTGAACTTGAGTGCATCATTCTTCTTAATAAAATAAAGTAATGTTTTGTTTCCCCTATGACCTATAGAATACCCCAAAAAATAGAAAGAACCCTGATTTAACTAGCTCAATCCAAAATGTTGTGTAGTGTGTAGTTTGAGTAGTGAATCAAAATGTTGACATTAACTATGAACTGCTATTAATAATGCCTTGACATATGTTACTGTGACAAATATGGATAAAACATATTACATAGCAATCATATTTCATCATATTTATCATTTTTCATCATATAATCCAGCTTGCACTACAGGAGGCTGTGTGTGAACTCCAATGTAAACAGCTTTTCACGCATTATACGAATCTTTATGTCACTCACTGTTAATGACATAACCCTGCACAGATGTAAAAGTGCACCATCTGTGAACACAAGGATATACTGTAATCCATGAGCCAACTGTAACAAGCAACATGGACATATGATGCAAGGTAAAACAGATCAGCATTGGGTTGGAGGTATTACTGTAACTGAAGCTGCTTCTTTGCACTAAAGAGAACTGTGTGAGTACTATGTAAAGAAATGGCTTAAGATCATCATTGGTTTATTTCTTCAATTTAAAGGTTCGATATTATGGAAAAGTAACTCAACAAGCTTTATTTATTTATTTTTTTTTTTTTTAATTATTTCAATACAGATAAAGAAGAACATACAATAACAATAAGAAATCAGTAATCATAAAAAAGAAAAACAACCAAACAAGAAGAGTATATATATATATATTATGTGTGTGTGTGTGTGTGCATGTGTGTGTGTGTGTGTGTGTGTGTGTGTGTGTGTGTGCATGTGTGTGTGTGTGTGTGTGCATGTGTGTGTGTGTGTGTGTGTGTGTGTGTGTGTGCATGTGTGTGTGTGCGAAAGCGGGAAAGAGATTGGGAATAGTGGGTTTGAAACCAGAAGGGAGGAGGTGGTAGTAATCACAATAGTAATAATAATGATAATATATAATGTACAATAATAGTAATAATAATAATAATAATAATAATAATAATAATAATAATAATAATAATAATAATAATAATAATAATAATAATATATAATGTACAATAATCATAACAACAACAACACAATAACAACAACAGATATAAACATAACAATAATAATCATAATTACTAACTAAATAGAAGAAGCTATATTTGAGGTGTTATGGCTCTAAAAAGGTGATGAATGAGGACCAGGGTGTGTTCGATGAGTCTGTATTGAGTTCAGAGTGCATGGTATGGTTGGAGATGTAGTCAAATAGTAACTGTTTCCAAGTGGCAATATGTATTTTGTCCCGTGATTTCCAATTAAGTAAAATAACTTTCTTGGCGATAGTTAGCGACACAAGGAGGTGTTTTTTGCTAGATTGATGGAGGTTGAAAGTGGATATGTCTCCAAGCAGGCAGAGGGATGGGGACATTGGGATGTGACATTCGAGTATTGTGGTGAGTGCATGGGTGATAGTTTCCCAGAATGCTTGAATTGGTGTACAGTGCCAGAAAGCGTGAATGTAATTGTCAGTGTTTCCTTGTGTACATTGTGAACATGCTCCAGAGGTGGATCCCATTTTTGATAATTTATAGCCAGTGTAGTGGTATCTGTGAAGGACTTTGAATTGAATGAGTTGTAGGTTAGAATTGCTGGTCATTGAGTAAAGGTTTTTGCAGATTTGGGTCCAGAAATTGGCATCAGGAGCAAACGCTAAATCCTGTTGCCATTTTGTAATTGGTAGAGATTGTTCATTGTCTGTATGTGTGATTATTTTGTATATCTTTGAGTTTAATTTTATAGGGGTAATCTGTATAAATCTTGATATTATTTGAGGAAGGTTTAAGTTTGTTGATTGAGTTTTTAGTTTATTTTGAATGATTGATTTTAGCTGGAGGTATTCAAGGAAGCATTTGCTCTCGATGCCATATTCCTGGACCAGGTGTGTAAATGGTGCAAGAGTGTTGTCAGTGAAAATATGTTTAAGGTGAGTTATGCCCTTTTCTTCCCATTTGATAAAGTGTAGAGGTTTCTTATTACTTGTGAATTCGGGATTGTTCCAGATTGGTGTGTTTTTTGTTGGAGTGTGAGGGGTATGTGATATTTGGTAGAATTTCCACCAGGCTGTCAGAGCCGCTGCTATGGTTGGTGCTTTGAAAAGTGCATTTTTCCTTATTGATTGGTCCAGAAAAGGTAAGTCTGAAATTTTTATTTTGTTACATATTATTTGTTCAGTGTCAATCCAAATTTGATCAGAGGGGTTTGAGTGAATCCATTTGTAAATAAACTGTAGATGGTTGGATATTGAATAATGATAAAAGTTTGGCGCATTAAGGCCTCCTTGTAATTTTGGTTTCTGGAGTGTTGAGAGTTTAAGCCGTGGGGGTTTGTTTTTCCAGTAAAATGCATTAATGGTGGAATCGAGTGATTTAAACCAAGCTGCAGAGGGTTGGACAGGGGTCATTGAGAATAGGTAGTTGATTCTGGGAAGAATAGACATTTTGATAATGGATATTTGGCCTAATATTGAGATGGGGAGATTCATCCAGCGTTGTAAATCATTTTCTATTTGTTTAAGTAGTGGAGAGAAATTGAGGGTAGACAACTCTGACAGCCTGGGGGAAATCCTTATTCCCAAATAGGTGATGTAATCGGTGCAGAGTGGAACTGGGGTGGGTGTCTCAACAAGCTTTAAGCCATGTTATAATGTTGTTACTTGTGGAGTTGTGTTTTGTTCCATTCACACGTGTGATTAATGTTGCATTATTAGTCTGTCTACATCTCCAAAGCTCAAAATGCTCTGTTCCACCTTGTGATGTCACAAAGTGGTAGTTTTCAAGTTAACAGCTACCTTTTATCTTTGTTCAGTACAGACTTGAAATTCCAGGGCTGAAATTATCCAGATGATACTAGTAAAGGTGTATAGAGTTTAAAAACACAGTTGAGCACTTACCACATGACATCACAAGGTGGAACAGAGTGTTATCTTGGAAGTGTCATTGCTTTGCCTTGAATGTTCCACAATAGGACTTCAAACATATCTCTCTCCCTTGAGACAAGCATGTGACGCCATGAAACCAAGTTACAAGTTATATCTATGGAGAGGCAGGAGGTATTTTTTCCTGTAGTAAAAAGACCTGCAACTGAAGAGGCAAAACTGACACGTTTAATGCCATACAGTGGAACATTCCAGGGAAAGCACTTAAACCTTAGCCAAGTGTTACATAGTGCACGTTTGATGAAAATCTTAGTACATTATACCTCTGCAATCACAGACAATTTCTAAGTAAAACATGAAACAAATGTCCTTATAATATTTTGCATCTATAGCTTAAATGCACAATAACTACAGGGATGGAATGAGACAAAATTTCCACAAGAAGACGTGAAACATGAAACTGGATCCATAAAAAGGGAGATTTGACATCATTTATAATTAATAAATTGTGCTATTCTGTTCACAATTATGGCCTCACATTGTTTTTGCTGTCATTGTAGCTAGGCTTGTCACAATAATTACTATATCGACTTATTGTTCAATGTATGGAAGCTGGAACAATATATTTTGGGGCTCATTATTTATGGTGTGTACATTTTCTTTGAAGGGGAGCTTTGTGGTATTTTTGTGTTAATACAATAACATTTGAGGTGTAAAAGGCTTCCATGGCTAATTATTGTATTGTATTATTATCATTCTGTTATTTATTCGTTGCACCTCAGGCGTTTGAACAATAATGTCTATTTAAACATTTTTTTGTGGAATTATCTTACATTATTATTATTCTAACAGTGGAATAAAGTAGTTTCAATATTATCGTTTATCTGAGTATATCTCTGTAGCGATATATTGTGCTTCAACATTAGTGATCATGACAGGCCTAGTTGTAGCAGTGCCTTTTGGACCTACAGCTTCTCAAGAAATGTAATCAGAATCAAAATGATAAATAGATGGAATGAAATCTCACAAGATAATTTTCCTTGTGATAATTTTGTCTTGCGAGATCTTGCGGTACCAGATCATGTCCCATCCCTAACAATAACCCATAGAAATCTGTGCGTAGTTTGAACAAAAGACAGCTTACTACCACTCAGTATGGGACAATATAGAAAACAACACTGCTTCTCCAATGCATTATATAGAAAAACTCCAGTACACAGCTGTGTCTAGTGGGCATTCACAATGTACTACTAAATGCCACAGTCACTATACAGAAGTCTATAGGGACTAAGTATGATCTCAGCCTCACTGTCACAGTTATTTTTAGATTTTGCACCAATACAGAAGATAGATGACTGTAGCAAAGTGCCTTATACATTTTCCTGTCAGTACAAGCATCAGTAGTCTCCGCATGCGCTGTGCCTGGGCTTGTTTTTATGCAGAACGCAGTACTCGAGGTGGTCCGATATTTGCTCGGTCTGATCAGATTGTAGACGTCACTTATCGCGTCAGTTACACAGATCCATACGCTCATGCAGACAAGGAAACTCCTCCAGTCCGTGTGGGTGTTTGAATCATAACAAACCCCGATGACTCATCTTTATGTGAGGCTCCTCCACGGAGAGCAAAAACAGGGGACTTGGCCTGCTGCTAACGCTAAGCTAGCTGTGTAAGGATTTCTTAACAGGACTGCAGAGAATCCCATAGAACAATAAATGGTAATGATAAATGGTCTCATTTTTATACAGTGCGTTTCCACCTTCAAGGCACTCAAAGCACTTTACATCAAGGAACCACTCACCCATTCACACACACACTCATACACCAGTGTACACAGACACCGAGGGCGAGATGGGTGTCTTAGCCCAAGGACACAACAACAGTATTCATCTGTGGGAGCTGAAATTGCACCACCAACCTGTGAGTCACTGGATCTGCCAAACTTTGGATCAAATCTCAAACTTTTTACACCAAGTATCAGCTAAGAAATACTTTGACCTTTCAAGTATCACTGGATGTAAACCAGGTCTGTAATAGGACTTTTCCAGGTCTGAACTTGGGCTAAACCAGATATAAAATATAAAACTGCATTACACCATTGCTATACTGTAGTACTTGTTTTAACCAAGGTATAAACCTCCTTTGGTTTATACCTTGGTTAAAATGAGTGCTATAGAATATATATGGCCATACATGATGAATCACACAGGAGGTGCAACTTTCTTTTGGGTTTTTGAACAATTATATACAGTACACCTATACATAAAGATTGAAAAATGCATTAAAGGTTCACTGCGTAACATTTCTAGTGCAGGGTCCGCCACCTGTTTGTCTCAATGGAGATGTTATTGCTTTGCCTAGAATGTTCCACAGTAGTAATTAAACCTATCTATCAAAGGGAAACAAGGAGTTTACAGCACTATACTATATTACAGTTCAGATCTGTGGAGAGTCTCCCTTATTCACAGAAGGAATGATTGTATTTGTGATCAACAGAAACACCTGTAATGAATAAATGCTAGATGCACGCCATACAGTGGAACATTCCAGGAGAAAGCAATAACATCGCCATGGAGACAAGTAGGTAGCGGACCCCCCATCAGAGTTGCACAATGCACTTTTAAGGAAATGTGTGTTTAACTGATTGTCTCTATGTAGATGTTATCGAACTTCCTGAAATGTCACACGGTATGGCAAGAAACGTGTATATCATGTGTTTTCAAAAACACTCTCGGAATCTCTAACTTGAACTAGTTGAATCATCTATGAGGTTTTTTTTCATTTAGCAATAATGAATTTTGGAAAATAAACCTCTCTTAAACTTACAAATTTTCCACTTTTGCAACAATAGATACTGTTGCCCCAAAGTGAGTAGCTGTAGCCTGTGATTCTCTAATGCTGGAGAGGCTATATTTAACTCTCTGATGCACGTCACAATGATGTATGCATAATTAAAACTCACATCTAATACATTATGAAATAGCTGCAACTATTTAGAATTTGGTTTCCAGATTTCTGTGTGTACCACGGCAGGATTGAACCATGGTACATTTTAATTGAGGCTAGACCAAATACTTCCTAACTAGGATATCTCTTGGTAAATGGTCACATCATTAAATATTTCCATCTTCAAGGAACCACAACCACCCATTCACACACACATTCATACACCAGTGGACACAGACACTGGGGGCAAGGTGGGCTAAGTGTCTTGCCCAAGGACACAACTGCAGTATTCATCTGTGGAAGCTGGAATCACCCTGCAGGACGAGCACTTTACCAACTGAGCTACTTTCTCATGTAGCATATGTTTGAAATTCCTTCACAGAAAAACAGTTGAAACAGCATGGGATATCGTATACAAAATTCTTTCAATATTTTTTTTATTTTTTATTTTTTATTTTTTTGCCATAAATCATTGGGTGAATTGTATATCAGAATTTCCTACTACTAGCCTAGATCGGCATTTTGATTTGAGTATTCTATGTCTTCATTAGGGCTGAGAATCACAGGGTCCCTCATGATTCAATAGGATACACGATACATGGCTACACTGTTTTTTTTTTAAGAACCAAATACATTTAACAATTTACAACAATATTTCTTTATTAAAACACTACAAGTGTAAAGTTAATATAAAATTAAGGCTGTGCCAAAAATCGAAAGATAGATTGCGATCTCTACTTGGGTCGATCTCAATGATAAGGCATGTGCATTTGAATCGACGGGTCTACAGCCAGTCATGGCAGTAAGAGTACATGGTGTGCTGCGGTGCCATCTGACTGCCCCCTATTTTTACCTATTGCAACAACATATCATTTGCATCCTACAATCCTGCAATAATTCACAGTGTAATTTGGTATCAGATTTAGATGCCCTCTTTGACACAACCTGATGTATTTACCTATAGGCTTTGAAATGGCACAAAGAGAAAGCTGTTTACTACTACAAACTTGTGACTGGACTCTTATTCTTATTCAAAATCATATACAGTTTCTTATTGATTCCTGTTCCTACGTTGCTCTATAAGTATGGGGAAGAGGCTGCGCAGTTAATAAGATGCTATCTAGAGTGTATTTTCAAAGCACTTTCTTCTTAATGGTACAACATCAAACACAAGGCTCGATGTATAAGTGGTCCCTACAAGACTGAGAAGAGGTTGGAACATAGATATCTTATAGAAAACAAAGTCCAAAGAGTAGTCCATGTTGCTATGTTCATTATTGCTACCCCTCAACCCTTCATCCTTTCATTTGCTTCAAAACAAGGCAGGTATTTGCTGGTGTTGATACATACATTCCCTTCAGAGCCCTGGGTCTTATTAGAAGGAGGCCCATAGACCAGTCTCTAAGTAGGGCCAGACCACAAGGCAGGCTACAAATCACACTATTTACTTTTGCTTTTCATCCATCTGAGTGGGTTCCATTTGTTGTATTTTGTGGGTAAACAAAAGGCAGATAATAACACAAAAATTGGTTTATAATGTGGTTAAATGCTCTCATACTTTTAGCATTGCATCAACTGGTTTTTATTCTTTCAGTCCTTCTCACAGTTGTGTTTTTCCACTTTATACTCCCATGTTTTGTAACAAATTTTCATCTGTAATTGAAGAGAGCTTTTAGTGCACATGTGTTTTTTTTTTTTTTCAATGATCATCTAGGAGTAATTTAAGGCTGGGGTCTACAGTCAATCCTCCAGTCAGTAAAAGCAAGTTTGGACCAGGGTTCAGACTTTGGAAGAAATGTTGATGTTAAAGGGCACTCATTAAACATGTGATACCCAATTTTATTCTTATTAGTATATAATAAAAGAGCTAGGAACTATGTAGATGTAAATACCTTCTTATGTCTTTTGTCTTTTTGACTCATATGAGCTTTAAGTCATTTTAGAATGCCGCCACCTCATCAAAAATATACTTGGAGTTGCATTTTGTTTCATTCACACATGTTTGAATAATCCTTTATTATTAGTCTGTCTACATCTCTAAAGCTCAAAATGCTCTGTTCCACCTTGTGATCTCATGAAGCAGTAGTTCATGTTAACAGATACCTTTTACCCTTTTTTTCAGCAGAGATTGGCAATTCCAGGACTGAAATTATCCAAATGATTCTAGTGAAGATGCAAGGAATTTAAAAACACACTGGAGCACTTCTGTGTTACCACATGACATCACAAGGTGGAACAGTGTTTTGTTTGAGAGAAGACCTCAGACTAAACATGTAGGATTTGTGTATTAAACATGTGCGAATGAAACAAAACACATATCTGGGCACCTTATACAACAAATCAGAAAATGGCCCTAATCGCTAAGATTTTCTGATTGAGCAGAGCATTTGTCCACTGATCCAAAGGTTAGCAGTTCGAATCCCATTCTTGACATAAAAAACAAAACAAAACAAAAAACATCATTGGTTGAACGGTCAGATCCACTGACCCATAGGTTGGCGGTGCAATTCCAGCTCCAACAGATGAATGCTGTTGTTCTGTCCTTGGGTAAGAGACTTAACTCACCTCGCCCCTAGTGTCTGCGTACACTGGTGTGTGAATGGGTGAGTGTTTCCTTGTTGAAAAGAGCTTTGAGTGCCTTGAAGGTGGAAAAGCGCTGCATAAAAATGTGACCATTTACCATTTACCATATTGCCCAGTCTAGCACACAGACACTGAAATAGAATGGCAAATAAAGTCAACATATCCTCTACATTACAGTGTGTCAATGTTCCAAGTTTTAACAGAAACAAAAAATAAAAATAAAAATAAAATAAATAAATAAATACAATTTTAGCTAAAATATAAAAGTGCACTTATAAATCCAATTTGGCTAACCCAAACCATTTGCACATTAACAGTCCTCTTGTATGCATTGCCAAGCCAATTTTTAATTTTGCAAACCAGAGCCACGAGCACCAGAGTGGCAGAGATAAACCTCCAAACCAAATTCAAACCATGGCCAGTCTCTTAATGAACACAGCAACCGCGAAGCTTTTCACAGAAGTGCCCTCCACAGATCAGAGGACGGCTGCCGACTGAGGAAGAACCAATTATAAACCAGGACATTACTGTACTACAATCACTCATCAAAATGCAATCAAAACACACCGACCACAATGTGCCCAAAGAGTCCATTAAACACCTGGATAAATAGGACGTGTTCTTGTATTACAAATGGAAAGTCATAATTTCAGAAAGAGGGCAGGGGGCAATATAACTCTGTGGGAGATTGATAGTTTTTGAAGGAAATAGCCAAACTTATGATCCACAAATTGAAAAAAATATTTTTTCGGGGCTGGCTCCACAAACATGCCATATTAATCTTATGACTTAAAGGTGCACTGCGCAACTTTTCTGGTGGAGGTCCACTACCTGCTTGTCTCCATGGAGATCTTATAGCTTTCCCTGGAATGTTCCAGGGCATGACATTAAACATATCCAGCCAGCATGTATTCATTACAGGTGTTTCTATTGCTCAAAAATACAATCATTTCTTTTGTGAATAGGGATGACTCTCCACAGATCTAAACTGTAATGTAGCATGTAACTTGATTGTCTCCCTCGGTTCAACCTATACTGTGGAACATTTTAAACAAAGCAATAACATCTCCATGGAGAAAAGCATTTCACAAGCCCTCCATCAGCAAAGCACCTGTAAAATAATTTCCACTGATGCCTAGTGCTGAATAATGGTGCCACTTTCTGAAGTTATTGTAAAAAAATAAAAATAAAAAATCACTTTTGTTTATTTACTGACATAAAAGACATTGAACTTTGTGCCAGTTTTTGTTTCATGTGGACAGGCCCAACAACTATGCAATCTTACAGTTAAAGATGCACTGTGTAACTTTTCCAGTGTAGAGTCTGTCATATATATTCTGATGTCACATAACCTACTGTCTCTGTCATAACAAGGCCAGAGTGTAACCAAACAGAACCAACGGATCCTCTTAAATCTGCTTTCAAAAAATACAAGCGTTTGGGTGGTCACCAAGGCTACAGGAATAAAACGCACAATAAATTCAACTGGATCATAAATATCTAAAAACTCCTCTATCTTATATTCAGGTACAGAGTACAATGTAGCTGAGGGGTTTGGCGAAATACTCGTTTGATCTTTTGGTTATATTTATTTAGCTAGATCTGTTATGATAATTACTATATTCAATATACAATAGCTGGAACAATATATTTTGGGTTTCAGTATTAATAGTGTGTACAATTTCTTAGAAAAGTGGGGAGATTTGGGGTATTTTTGTTGTAATCAGATGATTTGAGCAGTAAAAGGTTGAATAAGTTACTTCTATGGCTAATTATTAGCTCATTCTACTATGTATTTGTTGCAGCTCAGGCCTTTTAATAATACTGTGTATTTTAAAATGGTTTACTGGGATTATCTTGTATTATTGTAATTGTATCAGTGTCATAAAGGAGTTTCGGTATTATCTTTTAAACTTGGTTAGCACTGGCTCTGATTTTGTGATGATTTGGTGTTGATCTTAGATGTTTGTTTCACAGTTGCTGTTTGGCCCTGGGTTAACATTTGATTTCCCTAGGTTTAGCTCTTGTATTGTTCACAGATTGGTCACACTTCCTAAAAAAATGCTCTTTATAGTACAATTTGCCATTAATTAACCATAGCATAACCACATTGTTCTGGATCTTTGGATAAAGCATGGATGGAGTTCATTTACAGCTAGTTTAGTTGTTTGGGCACATTATTGTATTTTAGTCACTGTCTAGAACTGACTTTTCGGTTTGCACAAGCTTAAGTTCTCTTTAAATTCTATGCTTTCATATATTAGTCATTTTCACTGTGAGATACTTGTTTCACATTGATTTTGACGGTGGTTTAGGCCTGTTCTTTTCAAATGCCTTCTTTTGAATTCAGACACTTGCTCATCGGATGTTGGTGTGCACTATTAAGTATCTTGGAGCTGAACTTCCTCATTACTGCCTTGATACGGATTAGACTTGCGGTTTTGAGTCATCATCACAGTATAGCGGCAATTAAGTCTTTCTTTTAAATGGAAAGATTGCGGACAAGCCTCTTCCTATTGTCAGTAAATGGCCTACACCACAACCACAGTTTGCCTTACAACAGCAGTTCCCTATTCACACACATATATCCAGTATATACACTATTTCACATAACTCTACATGATTACTTATTACCCATTCATCCTGTCTATTTCAACGGAGCTTTGCAGAGCCACTAAAGCATGCAACACACACAAAAAAGACTCGCTTCCCTTATATGGCAGGCGGCGTTGCGCTGTCCATGGTGCTGAAGCTGACTGTACGGTTGGCACTGGGGGGTGGGGGGTGCAGCTAACTACATTAATCATACGCGCACACGCACACGCACGCACGTACACACAGCAAGGTGGTTGTTGCATACGGGTTATAGGTTGTATATCCATCCTTCACGTTCATTGATGAGAGCTGTTACGTTGCTGCTGCTGCTGCTGCTGCTGCTGTGGTGGCTTGGTTTATAATAAGATGCAATAAGATCAAATAAGATTATCGCTATGTTCATTATTTCTGTTAAAATGTCACTGCACCGGTTAGAAACGCATTGTACTGTACTTTTTGATCAGTGGTTGGAAAATCATACGTCAGCTTGCGGGTTTTCTGTGCAAGGAGCACGCACATGCACGCAGCCAGTGGCCCACTAGGACACATATTCACACAGCATGACCGCACCAGGCATGTGTTAAATGTCAAGCAGCGCATATAAAACATGTGTTACGTTACCTTTCATCCAGTCCAGGACTTGCTTTGGCGTCCATTTACTTATAGGCTCCATAACCAAAGCCATAGTGTCACAGTCTCTCCGCGGTGCGCGACACAGAACTCAATGCGGGCGACATAAAACGCCTTGACAGTCACATCTGGAACGAGAGAGCGGTTGGAAAAGGTGAGAAAAAGGCAAAGCTCGACACTTGTAAATTCTCCAACGTGAGCATGGCCGCCTGCAGAAACGGTGAACGGGATGCGGTGGTGCAATCCACGCACACACACGGAGACACACACGCGCGTTTTCTCCCTCCTCCTCCTCGCGCTTTCCTTCCCTGCCTCTCTCTCTCTCTCCCGTTCTCTGCGCGCACTCACTGAGGGTTCTCGTGCCTTCCCGCGCTTAGAGGAGGGATTTTGGTGGGCGATGGAAGGAGATGGAGCCCCTCCCCTCGCCTCGCTGCAGCATCACAAGGGCCACCACTCATAACAGACCGGGAATGGTGCAGCGCGCGGCACAGGGAGCTTTCTCTACGTCGCTCCCGCTTTACGCACACATGCACTTACCTCTAACGACAGCGAGGGCTTCTACACCGAGGACAGAGAACATTTAAGTGAGCCGCGTTTTAACAAGCTGCACGCATCACTGGAATACAAATAACTTAACAGGGCAGCAGCCTTAAACTTCATTTTAGTAAATTGCACTAATGACTAATTAGCATGCATGTTAGATAGGCAAGATTAAAATGTTTCATAGTTGAACCGCGTTTGTAGCAGTGAGTCATGCCTCTTATGAGCACGTGTGCTGAAGGCGCAGCACATTTATGTTTAGTGAACTTCACCGTGTTTGACTGAAGGGAAATTCAAGCATCAGGAATCCCTCCGCTCTGCAGCGAAGGGGCGCCCCCTGCTGCGCATCTGAGGGAGGTGACGTCATGCGCTAACGTGTAAAAAAAACAAACAAACTTGAGGAGCAAACTTGGGGAAAGGGGAATATAGGTTAGATATGCTGTGATGTTGTGACATTTGTTTAAACACAAAATGGGTCACTGTTTTGACGTTATTCTTGTTAGATTATATATGCTTTGTCCCACCGAATGCCAGTGAGTTTTTGTTGGTGCTGCAGCTCTCCTAAAACACAAACGAATCCTTATTAAGAAAAAAATAAAATAAAAAAATACTTGCAATAATGATTTCACACAAGAAAGAGGCATTATTAAGAAAGAGGCACCAACCTTTTTTTATTTATTTATTTTTATTTTTGGCTTGGCTCATGCTTTTGGACATGATAATTACCACAGACAGTTGGGTATGTAAATGAGAAATGCATTTTGCTCCAAATAAAAATGTTACTTTTTGAAAAATCATTCACCACTGACCAGATTTTATTATAGCCCTAACTGATCCGATTAAAGTTGTAACGTTGTAGCCTTTAACCTTGTTCATAGGAAGAACAAAGATGGTTTATGCTTCAAACACATTCAATGCACACATCCCCCTAATATTATCTTAGGGGAATGTGTGCATTGCAGACTTACTGGTTGCAGTAATAAACAACACATAGCCTATAACTGTTGGTTAATGTGGAAAAACTCACTCAGTGGAAACCTTGAGACACACTAAACTGTGATTATTACATATAAATATTAGATTTTAAACACTGTGACGAGAGACTCAAAGTGTGTTTTGGGCCGAAACTGGTTTGATTGCAATCCTGCCTGTCTTTGTGACCTCCTCCTTTAGTTATCACAAAGTCAGAGGGGGGCGGGACCTCTGGATGTCAGCGCCTGATCTTAAGCTCCCATTGGCTCCTGTCTGCGCACACGTCACAATCATGATTAGAATTGATGATCGGACGCTCTGATTTCATTGTCTAGCAAAAGAGGTCTGCTGAAGAAATCTGCTGAATTTGAACACACGTCTGATTTTGACATCAGAAATGGTGAGTTTGATTTTGATTTCTCGCTGGATACGTGAATTCTCCGTTCGTCTTCGCGTTATGGCTGCTCGGAGTTAAGGTCAGCCTAAATGATCACAGCGGGGTCGAGAATTCACACATTTAAAGGAAAAGTTTAGCCGTGGCTATCCATTGGGGGAGGGATGCTAGGCTAATGCTAACTAGCCCAGGTGGTTTGGCTATGGCTCAGGCCTAGAAACACCGAACTACATGCAGACTCCCCACTGATGCAACAGCGCTTACCCACTTTTTATGCGTAATTCTCCCTGCTGTAAAGTTATGACACAGACTTCATGCGATAATCATGTTTCTAAACCCTGGTCTTTTGCCTAGTTGACGCACTCGGGTGACGCTCCCACTCTTTGCCCTTTCTCTCATTACATCCGTGCTTTTCCCCGTGTAAATGAATAAACGATGCCCACGACGCACTGTTTACTGTGGCCATGCGCAGTCTCCCTGCCTAAATAAATCAGCTCGAAGCTTATTGGTCGCATTGCGTCCGCGTATGCAATCTTTCCCGAGTTATTAAACCCTTATAAACATTAACTTGCTCCCCCTAGTGATACTACATCGAGGACTGGCTTAACAGCATCTGCCCTGTATACAGGAGCCAGCCAGAATCTTTAAGACTGAGGAACTACAGGAGAAAATGAGAATAGAGTGACCCCAAAATAGGCCTATTTTAAATATTAGATAAGACGAGTGTTGTCAGTGTGAGTGTAACATGATTCCACAAAATAATGAAAGTTAGGATATTTTGTAATTTTACAAAAAAACTCATATGTTTCAAATGTGTAATCCTATAGGTCTAACAAAAGCAGGCAGTAGACCTATAGCAAGAGTTGAACCAACTAATCACTTTGATTCAATTGCAGCCTGTAATAATTTGATTAGAAGAAGATGAAGAAGGCACATAGAAAGCTGTTAACCTTTCACTGTACTAGGGATGTCATGAAAACAAATTTTAGTGTTACAGATATTGTGAGAAAAAAAACATTATTGACATCCAGACCAAACAGTGAAACAGTGAACAATGAAATCCTTAATTTTCTTTCATTTATGTTATCTAACATGTTAAAGTATGTGATCTGATGTATAAAATCAAACTTTCTGAAAAGTAAAGCCAATTTGGAGTGACATAAACAGATACAAAAGTATATAATAATAATAATAATATAATAATAATAATAATAATAATAATAATTTGGATAATAAATTGAGAGGAAATGACTTAATTTTGCTTCTAAAATTGTCTCAAATATTATTTTTTAGTTTGTTATGATTATATTGTGACCTGTATATTTACGATTAATGATTAATTGACATCCCTACATTGTACTAGTGTGATTTGAGTAATGCTGAATAGTAAAATGAAAAAATAACAATGCAGAATGTAATACTTTAATAGTGGATAATGGGTCATATTACCATCTGTCATGTATTGAATGATAAGTCTCAACCAAAAGGACACAAAAATGACCAAATTACTCTTGTAAAATCTCTAGTGTCAGATACAGTTACATTATTTACACTTTTTTATGCTGAAATAAGCATAATTTGATAATGTTAGTGAATGGTGTATCACAACATCTTTTATAAGATCAGAACTGTGCCATGACTCAGAAGAGGTTGAAAAACACTCCTATAGTAGTTTACAACAATAACCAGTGATGATTGTATGGCGCTATGCTTTATTTCTACAGCTGTTATTACCTGTGTGCGTCATGCCCTGTCATAATGAGGAAAAACAGGACTGTTCCTAGAATCATGGAGAGCGTTCAGTGATGACCGCCTCGTACCCCTCCAGCCGCAGGATGGATGCATGGGACCAGAGGCGTGGCCTGCAAACCGTGAGTCTATATGGACACATTATTACCTGTACAAAAGAAAAAAAGACAAGTGATGTTAATCCTAATGCATTTTGGCTGCATATTGTTGGATTATGTAACACAGTAAACTATTATTCTGTGTTTGCTGTATGTTTGCTTGTTGTGATTTGGTTGTTTTGGTGTTCCTTAAATCTGAATAACTCCAAACTATAATTTATTAAAGACATTATAAAATAAGAATTAATCCACTTTTAAAGCAAGGATATTGTTACTAAATTAATAACTAAATACTTTTAGATCGTCAAAATAAATTGATTACAAGTTCACAAATCAATACTAAAACTACTACCTAAATTAGATATTTGAGCAGGTATTGTTACGTTGTCAATAAATAAATAAATACATAAAATGTATCCACGGGCATGCAACCTTAAGAATTCCTTATGTCATCTGATTTCAGAAGCAAAGTAGGGCTACGCTTGGTTAGTACTTGGATGGAAAATCACGGGGAATACCAGTACCTGCTACAGTGGGGCTGCAGTGGCTCCCTAACCATGTTCAAAACCAGACTCAAAGCACCTCTGTTCAGAATAGACTTTTCCCTCTGCTTTCACAGTTTCACAGTTTCTCTCTATTGCTGTTTTTATGGGGTACCAGTTGTATTTATTGGTGTCTTTTAATCCTTTGTGAAGTGCCTTTGAGTGTTCATATAAATACAATGAATTATTATTTTAGTGTTGTTGCTGTTGCGAATTTATGTGTTTAAAAATGCGCTATATAAAACTAATGCATAATTTACTGTGGCTTCACAATTAGTATTTAGTATCAGGCCTTTTTCCCCTAGTTTCAGAATGAAGTTTGAAATTCTAGTGTCATGACAACCCTTAAAATGTAAAGTAGGCTGTTGTGGAAAATGATATATCTCTTGATGATAAATAATAATCCATTTGCGAAGCCTGGTGAGTTTATGAAATTCATCTGAACTATTTATACAGAAATACAAAGTTACATATCAAAGCAGAGTGACTTTTGTTTCACAGCCATGAGTTAATTAACTTTTATAGACTCTGCAGACAGTCTCTGCTGAGTCTTCACACAGTGTTAATGTCTGGTGTGGGTCTCTGACTGACACAGACCAAATGCATTTACACAATGACATATGATAAGAATATTTTCTTCACAACATGAATAAAGATGTTCAACTGATTCATTTTCTGTTTTACAAAATACATATGGGTCACATTTACTAATTTTTTTTCCATAAAAGAATTTGTTGGATAGATCAAATGTATAATTTTAAAATAAACCTCTGTGATTATATTGTTAACTAAATATCTATTGTTATAAACCTACATTTGATCCCAGTCAATATTTGAAAAAAAAAGTTTCAATCAAATTTGTACAAGGGAGTTGTTTTATTTGTTACTATATCCATTATTACATTTGACATCTAATCCCATCTAAATAAATGATTGAACTGGACATCAGCTGGTTATTTGGATTTCGGTCACCTTGCAGGATACTTGTGGGTATAGCATCAAATACTTGTGCGTTATACAGCATTAACGCACAGCACTTAGCCACTGGAATTCTAACTGACTGTGGTATAAAGCAAAGTTATGTGACAGTGTACATTTATATTCTTTTCCCAGATGAATCTCCGTTCAGTTTTCACCATTGAACAGCAGAGGATCCTGGAGCGTTACTATGAGAATGGGATGACCAATCAGAGCAAAGCCTGCTTCCAGCTCATCCTGCAGTGTGCTCAGGAGGCCAAACTGGACTTCAGTGTGGTCCGGGTAGGTACATAAAGAGAATGGGAAATATTAAGGAAAAGTAATTAGGGCAGTAAATCTATGTAATGGTTATGCATTAAGCTGTTATGCTTATTTTGCTGTACCACGTCCCATAGGTGCACGTGTAGTATAGTTTTAAGTGTTATTAATGTGGCTTTCGTTTGGCATGGTATTGATGTAGTGACGTCATGCTGGGGGTGTTCTAAACATTCCACCATTGGAGATACATGTAGCAGTTACTATGGTGACACAATGCACACATTAACAAATGCTGACAAAAAATGTTTAAGATTTAAGATTGTGAAAAAAACCCCCAAAAAAGCCTGTGATCAATACAAGCATTTATGGTCCTGTTTAGGTGTTGGATTTTCAACAAGAAGGTGAGAGTGACTAACTGAAAAACTGTTGGCTAATGCTAACTAGCTTGTGACTGTAATTTTAGGTGTGTGAGACTTGCTTAAGAGCACAAATCAGCTCTTTCTGGTCAAATTGTGCTAAAATAAAGCTCAGATTAAAGTCTAACTTGAGTAACAGCGCTTCTAACAGGGAATATTGATGACATCAGCTGCAAAGTATCAATATTTTTTAATCTGTTTAGCTCAGTATACCTGTACATAAATGAAAAATAATTTGAACACCATGCAATTTATCTTATCATTTTACTGTCTAAATTTCTATGCTTTGTGTTAACATTCTAACATGGCTTAAAGCTCACAAGACTGAATTTTGCTTAATATAGGACCTTATAACAGTTCTTTTTGTTTATTTCCAGACATGGGTTGGAAACAAGAGACGTAAGCTCGCCTCCAAAGCAGACCAGAACGGAGCAATGTCCCATTCTTTATCCAGTCACAGCCTCTCCGCGGGACTCCTCTCCAACCACACTTTACCTGTTGGTACTTTATCAAATCCTTCTATAGTACCTGGACCCCTCCTACCTTCTGAAGTCCTCACAGCTCGTAGCATCCCAAATCGGGTTCACCTTTTTCCTCACTCTTCAAATTTCAAACTTCAGACTCCCAATTTTACCACAACACCTTCCTCGACCTCTTCATCGCCTCTTGCAGTCCGAGGCAATACTAACAATAATAATAATGACGTCATATTAACTGGTATTTATTCACTTAATTCTGCTGAACGTTCCAGACAACGACCGGTGGCCCCTCCACCTCCCAAGTCCGAGTCGCAACCGAACACAACTTCTTTTAACATCAACCTTACTGTACAAAACAAAAATAACTCTAGCGTTTTACCTCTTCAGTCAAAACCAGTTTCACTAGCTCAAAATCCTGCTCAGTTACCTCCATCGTCAGGGGCTGTAGTGCACAATACAGCCAAGAAGACCACCTTATCCTCTGCGGAGACGGGCGTTAATGTAGGAACTATTATACCTCAAAGCTGGACAAGACAGTATGGTACGGCGAATACGCTCCCATGGTCTAACAACGCAAGCCCTCAAATCAAGACTCAACCAAGACCTCATTCAAACCCGCAACCTCAAAGTACTACGAATACTATTACTCCTCAGAAAGTGAAAGTAACGCTACCAGTTCAAAACTCAAATACTCCCTCATCTACTCCTCGTATACAGCAAGTTTTTACATTGTCTGAAAAAAGCGAGTGGAGTAAGCTCATTTCGGCGCAAGGAAAAAGTCAAAAAATAAATCGACAATCTGCAACTAGCTACTTGGACACCAGTCCTAATTTCTCAATCGCCATGGAAACTGGAGATGAGGAAGATGAGTGGCAGAGGGAGGAAGAACTGGCAAATATGGCAGCTCAAACTTACATCCAGAGGGAGCAGAGGAGCCCGAACGTGGGTGAACTTTGTAGTAGAAGTAGCACCACACAACAGACAACTAGCTCCAAATCCACGGCAGTTCAAAGTAATGATGATCTCCATGGTTACGAAGCGGTGGCAGCTCAGACCTCGCTCACAACAGAGTCCAGCTCACAGGTAAGAAAACTAAATATCATCAGTAACACAGTCCAAATGCTGAAAGATGCACTATGTAACTTTTCTGGTGGGGGGTCTGTCACCTGCTTGTCTCCATGGGGATGTTATTGCCTTGTCTGTAATATTCCACAGTATGGCATTAAACATATCTATCTGGCATTTATTCTTTTACAGGTGCGCAAAAATACCTTGAAAAACCAGCCATTCTTTTAATGAGCAGGGTCGCCTCTGCACACTTCTAATTTGTACTTGGCCATGTGGTGTCCCCTGCTTGTCTCCATGGAGATAGATACTGTATGTTTATACTGCCATACTGTGAAACATTATGGGGAAGACAATCTCCATGGAGCCAAGCACATGGTGGGCCCTCCATCAGAAAAGTTACACACTGCATCTTTAAAGAGCCCATATTACGCGATTTTCTGATCTGTTTTATAATGTTGTTTCCTCATTAAAAATATACCTGGAGTTGTGTTTTTGTTTCATTCACACGTTTAACACAAATCCTGCATATTTAGGCTGAGTTCTTCTCTCAAACATAAAACACTTTGTTCCACCTTGTGATGTCATGTGGTAATACAAGAAGTGTTTTTAAACTCCATGCACCTTCACTAGAATCATTTGGATCATTTCAGCCCTGGATTTGCCAATCTCTACTGAACAAAAGGTAAAAGGTGGTTTAGTGATGATATCACAAGGTGGAACAAAGCATTTTGAGCTTGGGAGCCTAAGCTCAAAATGCTGGAGATTTTGCAGACTAATAAACTAGAATTACTCAAACGTGTGACTGAAACAAAACACAAGACCGGGTATGTTTTTGATGAGGTAACAACATTATAACATGGCTTAAAGCTCATAAGAGTCAATTTTGTGTAATATAGGAACTTTAACTGCTAACTCAAAAGAACATGGCAGTATTTTAAATGCCGAAAAATAACAGCATGTCTATTTTTGCAGACAGTTAGTGCAACAGCTGATCCCTGGGTTTTAAACAACTCCAGAAAGAGAACGGTGAGTGCTTATTTTCAAATAAACGCTTCTTGCAGCTTTAGTTTTAGCTGCTATAGTCTATTTCATTTCCTCTTCTAAACCTTATCTAAACTATGTATTTATGTATGATTTATGTATGATTTCCCCTTTAATGAAGTGAAGCTTGAGAACCTTTTAAATGACTCAGTATTTCACATGCGTCATAAAAAAATGAATTTCATGAAGGAAAGCTTGGTGGTTCAACTGGAACACCGTGTGCCATGTCCTAATGTAATATTACTAATAGTTGCCATGACCATGTCATCCCCAGTTTCTCTTTTTCTGTCTCTTGCGTCACCAACAAATAAGGACAGTTAAATCAAGAATAATGTAAATTTTGTAAAATGTATATATATATTATGTGTGTATGTATGTATTATGTATGTGTGTGTGTGTGTGTGTATATATGTATATATGTGTATGTATATATATATATATATGTATATATATATATATATATATATATATATATATATATGTATATATGTGTGTGTGTGTATATATATATATATATATATATATATATATATATATATATATAAAATTACAATTACAAATCAAGTAATAAGTTAGAATGTAGTATACACTTAAGTATACTGTAAATGTCCTGTAAAGATCCTAGTTATTACAGTTATTTAATAGTTCTGCATTTCTGGGGCTGTATTGGGGAGTTGCAGTAAACATATCACAAAAGCTGCATTTTTATGTAATAGAATGTACTCTTTAATAGGAATGTGACAAATAACCAAAACATCATGACATTGTTTTAAAAGTCTCACAATAATATTTTGGGCTGTCACAATATCGAATTATAAGATCCTTAGCTTAAAAATGTTGTTTTGTTGTAGCAATAGTTTGAAACACAGAGGGAAGAAATAACAGTTATAAAACACTTTTCTTTTGGAATATAGCACCAAAGAGTTGCCAAGGCTTTTAAAAAGGAAAACGTAGCATTTCTTCAATTCTGTTAGCATCATCTTCGCAATATCGCAATAAATATCTTACAGTGAAATGAAAAAAAATAACAATAAAGTGGGATTAGCATGTCGTTAAAACTTTACTACTCTTCAGCCAGTTTTTTAATGGAAAAAGTTTTAACCATGGCCTAAAATGTTTTGAAACACATGAGATTCTAGTATTAGTTCGGCAATTCATAATTCGGGCTTCTTTCAAATACTCCTTAATGGGTTTATAATGTGCACTGCATGTGAACTGAATCCTGATTTGAAACCAGTGCCAAATCTAATTCCAAGCACATTCCAAACTCCGCTGTGAATTATTTGTACTAACCAGAGATTTATGTGTTTGTAGCTCCAGGATCGGACTCAGTTCAGTGATGGGGATCTGGTCCAACTTAAGCGCTACTGGGACCGAGGAATGACCAGCCTCGGTTCTGTGTGCAAAGACAAAATCAACGCAGCGGCCAACCAGCTCAACGTGGACACTGAAATAGTCAAAGTAAATATACCCCAAAGTGCTCTTGTTTGAAAAATCGATTGAATCTGACTTTGCTTTGACTTAATAATGGGCGACAAACTGAGAGAGAGCTCATTTGGGTCTGAAAAATTGGCTTAACTTTGACACACAAAGTTATTTAGAAGTCACACATAAAGACTATAATCGGACTGAACAAGGGCAGAAATCAGACTAAACCTGAGTCACGATTAATTCAAGGCTAAACTTCTTCAGGACTTAAAGGGCCCATATGACACTATTTTCTTACCTATGTTATTATGTTGTTTCATCATCAAAAACATAGCTGGAGTTGTGTTTTGTTTCATTCACACGTTTGACACACAGACCCTGCATATTTAGACTGAGTTCTTCTCTCAAACTGAAAACACTTTGTTCCACCTTGTGATGTCATACGATAATACAGGAAGTCCTCCACTGTGTTTTTAACCTCCATACCCCTTCCATAGAATCATTTGGATCATTTCAGCCATGGAATTGCCCATCTCTGATAAACTAAAGATAAAATGTAGCTGTTCACTTGAAAACTACCACTAAATGACATCACAAGGTGGAACAGAGCATTTTGAGCATTGGAGATGTTGACAGACTTATAAACCAAGGTTACTCAAACGTGTGTAAATGAAACAAAATACAAGTTGAGGTATGTTTTTGATTATAACCTGGCTTCAAGCTGATAAGAATCTATTTTCTGTAATACAGGACCTTTAACCAGTTCTTGAACAACACATGCACTGAAACCAAGTCTAAACCATCAAGTTAAAGAGCAACTTTTCTGGTGGAGTGTCCGTCAAATTCTTTTCTCCATGGAGATGTTATTGCTTTGTCTGGAATGTTTCACAGTATGGCATTCAACCTTTCTATCATCATGGAGACCAAACCAGACCAAGTTACAGGTCAGATCTGTGGAGAGGCGACCCCACTCACAGTCAGAATGCCTATTTTTTGTAGGTATTTTTGAGCTATACAACCACCTGTAATTGAATAAATGTAAAGTAGCTGTTTAATGCCATACTGTGGAACATTCCAGGCAGAGCAATGTCACATCCATAAAAACAAGCAGGTGTCGGAAAACTCAACCAAAAAGTTACATAATGCACCTTTAAGCAGTGCACCTCAGATCTTAGACAGGAATAAACTTAACTACAACCATGAAAACCCCATATGCGATTCTGATCTAAATGCTGTACTTCATTTAGGAGCCTGATTTTGCTCTCTGGCATATCATTTATTACCATGGCATCTGCTGCAGTTTCCCCATTTGGATCAGAAATGTTGCCTTAACTACACTTGACAAAATTGTTTAAAAGTCACAGAGTTGTGTATCAGGGTCGGCATGCTGATGGACTAAATATAGTGCCCCAAACCAGAAAACATATCACCTACTGCCATCTCCTGCTAGCTCAATTACTAATTTATTTTATGGCCTCTAGAGAGATTCTGCCGCTTATGAGCAAAACTTTGAAATAATATTAAAAGTTATTACTTAATTAATTTTATGCACAGCATATGATTGACTAAGTGCAATACAGTCTAATACCATATAATAATGTATTGGGCCCTGAGGAATTTTGGGTATTTTTATCATTTACTATTTTCTTATTCACATTTGCCAAAACAATGAGGGTCATTACTTGCGTAGTGTTTAAATAAATAGAAACACAAATATTGCAAGTTTCCCATAGTACTAAACGTATATGTGATTAAACGCAAGGAGTATTCCAAACATGACTTTCCAACACCAGGGCCGTAGATTCTTCTGGTTGTAAATGTATGACTAATGCAGACTTGCTTTGTTTGCCAGACCTGGATCAGTAACAGGCGAAGAAAGTATCGTCTGATGGGTATCGAGATCCCTCCTCCAAAAGGGGGGCCTGCAGTATTTACAACCTCGCCCCCTGGAAATGAGTCTCCCGTGGCCCTTAGCCCCGACGTGGACAGGCTCCAGACACCAGATTTAACGGATGACACTAATGACGGGCTGTCTGAAGGTAAGGCAAAGGGATAATCGCAATGCAGGTAAAAAACTAAAAGTCTAAATGGCAAAAGTGACATCTGTTCATTACTAAAAATAGGTTAAGCTGTGTGAATATTAAGTTTGATCTGGCGTTTATGTCCTTTTTGTTGCTGTTATTTTTGGTGTGTGTGTGTGTGTGTGTGTGTGTGTGTGCGTGCATGTGTGTGCGTGCGTGCGTGGGTGTGTGTGTGTGCGTGCGTGCGTGCGTGGGTGTGGGTGTGTGCGTGGGTGTGTGTGTGTGTGTGTGTGTGTGTGTGCATGCGTGCGTGCGTGCGTGCGTGTTGGGAGGGCATGGTGTCAATTACATGTGCAAAACATGGAAAATGCAATAGAATCTTGTTGCTATGTTGACTTGTTAAATTGTGTGACTTTGATTCGGGATCAATAAAGTATCGTTCTAGCTAGAAAGGTATCACAAGAAAGTTTGATCTGATTCTGTCTTTGATTATAACGAAAAGTCAAAGCATGACTTTGCATATTTAATTAAAGTATAATTTAAGCTGTAAGATCATTGAGCCCAACTTGTAGCATCTGTTATACACTCACATCTATACAACAGTTTATCCTTGCATATCTTTATAAGTAAACTAATGCTAATATTGTTGATTTTATATTTGATTTTTTTGATGCTTGTTAAAGGGATTTTTTTTTTTTCTCAGATGGCACCATCAGCTCCCATAACAGAGAGGGTGAAGATGACATTGACATGTCCACTGCTCCACTGGCTAATAATGTGGTGGGTTACTTTATATTTCACAGCTTCATAATTGTGGATACTACAATTGTGTATCTACTTTGTTTCCTTTACAGAAAATAGAAGTCAGTGACGATGATGAGGTAGTGAATGAAGATGGTGTTGATATGATGGCTTCAGACCTCGAGCAAATGCAAAGTCTGCTTGAATTTAAGGTTAACTATATTACGCTTAAATATACATTGTAATGCCAAATAATTTTACAACTAATACAACTGCGTGTTTTTACTGTATGCTTGCATTATAGCATGAGGAAGTGCAGTTCCTTGAGAATGAGCTAGAGAACCAAAAACAAAGATACCAGGATCTTGCAAGTTTCACCAAAAGCCTGCTTATTGCTGTGAAAAACAAGGACCTTGACAGGCAACAGGTAAGTGAATGAGTGCAAAGTATAACCACAAAACCCATATCAATGTATATGTATGGATAGGGATGTCACGATATTGAATTTTAGTGTTACGATTATTGTGAGGCAAAAACACTACAGTTTAACAATTATTTATGATTATTGACATCAAGACCAAACAACAGTGAAATCCTTAATTTTCTTCAATTATTGTTATCCATCATGTTACAGTTTGTGACCAAATTTATGAAATAAACTTTCTGAATGATTAAGTTAATATGACATTAACAACCAGATTAAAAAAACACTTTACATGAATTGTACTTTTTTAGGTAAAGATTGAATGGACATTACTTAATTTTGCTACTAAAATTGTCACGATTATTATTTTTTAGTTCCCAGTTGTGACCTAATCATCTTGGCATCCATATGTATGTATAAACTAAATAAAGGTTTAACAAAGAAACTGTATAGCAGTCATGTTCAGCTAAGGTATAAATGTCACTTGTCATAATTTTAATATTTAATTCTGATCAGGGAAAATGGGAGATGGAGCCTTTTGCTTTAGTCTAGACATCTCAGTTTCAGAACCTTATAACTTTTCATAATTTAAGATTCTATCACTTTCAAACAAAGCAAGCAAAATCACAAAAATAAACTCATAGTAATCATAAACATAAAATAACCGTAATGAAGGACACATTTTTAACTTTTTTGTTTACTTTTAGGAACTCATAGATAGTCTACCTCCATCTTCTGATCAGGACTGGGAGCTTGAAGAGGATATACAGTCTCTTGGTTCTCCTTCAGCTGAAGACTGCAGTGAGCACAGGGGGTCCATGGGGAGAAGTGGAGGGCTCTCACCACTGAACAATAAAGACTCCAAAAAGAAAGTTACTGAACCTTCTGCATCAGAGGGAAAAGACTGATTTGTTGTGTAATACATAGTTAGATGAGTTCACACGCTTCACATAGAAACAGGTGAGCTGATAAATAAACAACATAAAAACATGAAATACTCACCTCACGTCCTGTTGCCCTGTGGCTATGGATTTAAAGGTGCATTGTGTAACTTTGCTAATAGAGGGTCCGCCACAAGCATTGTCTGAAATGTTAAACCTTTCTATCTTCATGAAGACCAAACCAGGCCAAGTTACTGGTCAAATCTGTGGACAACCCCGCTCACAGAATGTTTTTACAGATATTTCCGAGCTATAAAACATCTGTAACTGATTAAATGTGAGATAGATCTGTTTAATGTTATATTGTGAAACATTCTAAGCAGAGCAGTGAAATTTCCATAGAAACAAGAAGGTGACGGACCCCTAACCAAAAAGTTACACAGTGCACCTTTAAGCATCACCTTGATAGTTGGACTGACGTTGCCTTTTTATTGTATAATATTTGCCTTGTTCTAGGGTTGTCCAAACAGAACAATAAACACTCACCAAGTCACCCACTGTTTATAATGTGTTAGATTAATGTTTCAGTATGTAAATGTTCACCATGAGTTCAACTTAAAGGTTCACTGTGTAACTTGTTCAGGAGAGGGTTTGTTGCTTGCTTTTCTCCATGGAGATGTGCCTAGAATGTTCCACAGTATAGCCATAATCTTAAGAATCTCCATGGAGACTTGCAAGCCAAATTATAGGTTAGATTTGTGGAGAGGTGACCCTACGCACAGTAAGAATGAATGGCAAAAAGCTGCTTCTTCAGTTCTAAACTGAAGAAGCAGCTTGGATGAGCTGCGAAACGTATTGGACCAAATAAACTCTGTCCAGTTGACAAATTAAATTTCTCCTTTTTGCCATGGATTCTACCTGGACGACTGAGGGATTCTACACAGTAAGAATTAATGTTTTTATGATATTTTTGTAGCAATAAATCATCATCAATCATCATCAAATACAACTTCTGTCACTACAGACAATTATCGTAATAATAAATAACACCTGTAGTTGAATAAATGCAAGACGGATTAATTTGGACAATGGACAATTTAAACCAAAGCATTAACATCTCCATAGAGACAAACAGGTTGTGGACCCTCTCCAGAAAAGTTACACAGTGTACCTTTATTGTGTAGTTGTATCTTGCACTTCTCAGAACTGTATAAAGGATTGAGTTTAAGCCTCTTAGCCAGCCCTACTTTGAGCAGAGATGGACAGGCTTAAACCAAACAGTCGCTTTAAAGCATTGAAATTGCTCACTTATATGAAAGGCTTAAGACGGCTGAGGGTTTACTATATTTATGCATTTGATTTTTCTTCTGCGTCAAGCCAAATTTCGTCAATCTCTGCTATTTCAGTGATCACTATTTCGGTCATGAGGAAACTTCCGTCCCCCGGAACATGCTTACATGTCACGGCGGCACAGTGCAGTCCCCTCCTCTCATAGCCGCGCATCGGCTGCTCTCCTTTGGACGGGGGAAATCCTTAACTGAATTGCGTCATAAACACGTCAATAAACTCTCATTCACTGGCGATCAGGTACCACGGTAGCCGCCATATTCGCATCCATGGCAGGGCTGCGGAGCTTTAGGTGAGCGTCTATGGTCCAGTCATCAGCATCCGATGAGATTACCCCCGCGACCCCCACATCACAGCCGCCCGTGACACCGCAGCCGTGCACACTGCCTGTGATCATCAAAGCAGAAGAGCCGGATTTCTACGGGCAAGACATGCAACGTGGAGCGTGGGTCTAGGTGGACTTAATATGATGCCTTAGACTTTAGTACAAACCTGGGACAAGATGGAGGTAAACAGCGTTAGCAGTGAGGTGAGTTGTCATGTACGTGTCTTGCATGTTTATTTGTCTAGAGCTATTTTTGGCCGGTACTGTCCCGTTAAGTTCGCCTGGCCACGGCGGCTGGTTACGGCTTAAATCCGCGTCACGATCTGCGGCGCACCGTGATGCATGCTAACAAGCTAGCTTATGCTAACAGCTGGTAGGATGTTTATTTTTGTTGCACTTATAAGTTTTACGACACTAGTGGTCCTTCCTGAGTTTAGTTGCAGTGGGTTAGTCCATAGGGACACCCGACTCTTGGTCTCATGCCACATGCCCTAATTTTCATTTTTGTTTGTGTTACACTTTTAAAAGGGAGTTGGTTCATGGTTAGCTTAGCCTTTGTAGCATTAGCAAATAGTTAGCCTGCTAGCCCTGACAGCTTACTGACTTTAAACTTGAGTGAGACAAGTTTGTATCAAATCATTGTATCCAAGTATCAAGCCATTAATCAAACTATCTTCAGTGCCCATGGAAATCAGCTTTTCAACGAGCTGAATAACAAAAAGCGAAACTATTTAAGTTGTTTGGTACAGCTTGCTGACTTGAACCTCCTGCAAAATTTGTTTTTCTGTCATAAGATCAGGATTACAATAGCCCCTTTTAGCTGTTTACCCATTGAACACATGGCTCTCACAAAAAATAAATCACTCTAATCTCCATCACAAACATCTTCCTAATAATGTACTTTACAAGTGTGTTTACAGATGGAGTGTATACTGTGTAAGTTGTTTTAAAGCACCTGTCAAATACAAATCAGTGCATGAGACTTTCTCCTCACAGCAGCAGAGAGAAGGGGCTCGTTTGCTTTAACCTGGGCCCCAGGATGTGATGTAATGTTTAGCTTATTCAAACTCACATTTGTTTTTCATCTCTGGCATTCTTTCTCCTATCCCCAACTCCGACTGCTGACTACACCGGCTCTATAGGGCCCACAGATGAAAAAGCCATAGCTTTTACCCCTGAAATAGGCCTACACATTGTAACTTTACACTGTTATGCATTTGCTCTTAAGCTTCTGTAGTATATTGCTGTAGTGTTGCTAGTCCATATAGTTTGTGGTTGATTAGTTTTAATAACAGTTTAGCTACTTGATGGTTTGAGATTGTTTTCTTTAGTAGGCAGCATAGACTTGCCAAAGTAACAGATGCAGTTAAGTAAACATCAGGCTTAACTTCTTAAATGAGAGTAGCAGCCTTGACGGACTTTATCAAGAAAGTGGTGGACAAAATGTATCGACTATAAGCCTGTGAGACAGACATCTTCTGATAAGACTGAAAACGACTCTCCTCTCCTACTTTGGCAATGTGTAGGCTGCTCTCTACAAACTGTGATGATGCATAGTAAGAGGTGGGAGTGAATATGTGTGAATTATGAGTTATGATTTTGACTTGACAGAAAATTAGCCAGTCTGTATCTTTTGAATATTCACCTTATCTTATTTTATTTTATTAAACTGTGAATTTGCTTTATAGGTAATTGTTTTCAGATTCATAAAACAATGATAGCTAGTGGTTGTCCATCATTTGTTAAGTTGATTAATTGTCAATGTTGGCTTAGTCTTCTAATTGTTTTATTAGGATTATTTGAATGAGCTGCCTTATGATTTCACTTATGAAGATGCTGTTTACTTCTCTCTGTACAAAATTGTTTTTGTTAGATCTTAATTATTTTGTGAGCTTTTTGTGAGTCACCTGTTTAGTCAATTAGTCAATGTTTCCTACTACCAAATATACATATAGAACTTGAATACTACAGTAATAGGCAGTCATATTACACTATCAAAGTACTGTTTCTCAATGTTATCTTCTATTCTACTTTTCAACTACACCTTCAAATCTGTGTAATGTACAGCGTGCGTTTCACTTGCTCCTACCTTAATTACACAGTCATATAGATTGTTATACTGGGATGTGTAATGCAGCATAAGTGTGGATGTGGCGGCGTGGTTAGCCCGTTCTGTGCCTGTACGTGAGTGTATGGTGTGCGGTGTGGGCTTGCGTAGTGCTATGACTCATCCCCCTCTTCACAGACTTGATGGAATTCAACACACACATACACAAACACATTGGACTGAATACATCAAGCAGCTTCAGGGGAAAAAAAAAAAAAGATAAAACGTGGAGAGTGGAGTACAACGTCTTAGATCAAGTTTTTCTTATAGGTTAGATATAGTTAGTTGGTTGTGTATTGACAGTTATATGTTAGGCTATTGACCTTGGTGACAAGTCAGTTATGATTATTATTATTATGATATTATCAGTAGTTGGCAAAAACGTGTATGTAAACTATAGACTGTATAAAGAAGTGGACTAAGGGAGCATGACGTCACCCGTAACGCCCAGTCAACTGAAGCTCATGAGGCTAGCAGTTATAGGAGCAAATTTGGAGCCGAGGAAGAATAGGAATTTATTTACGTACAAAGTAGTGAAATATAAACACCAGGATCATGTAGAGCAGGTTAGTATGAACATTCAAAAACAAAATGACGAGGCTCACTGCAGCAGTTACAGAAAGAGGGGTGACAGTTTTTCAGTGTAAAGTCAATTGGAGACAAGTCGATAGAGCTGGATGCATGCCCATGAACACTTCCTATTTGGAATGCAGTGGCTAGTGGGTTAGCTATGGCCATTTATATACAGTCTATGGCGTAATGTCATGTTTTATGTTACATTATCAGTGTTTCTCATTAACTGAAGAGACTATCTTGCCCCCCCCAAAAGTCTAACTCATTGTTGCTCTTTGTATTGTAATTCACATTCACAAAATTAACTACACTGTCACTTACTTTCTTTTTAGACTGCTTAAATATGAAATATAGGCAATAAGTGACATTTAAAATTCACAAATTGTAAAATGATTAATCTAGACATTGGCACTCAATTTGATTAAAATTTTGATCTATTTTACAGTCATATTTGTGACTCAGAAGGACAGTTAGCTATAATAAACACGCAAATACAGAATTGTGACTTTATGCCCTTGTTTGAAAGTTTACACCTTAATATTTTTATCTGCTCTCATCTCAGCTTTTTTCATGCTTTACAAAATTATTCTCTTGCGTATTCTAATGTTGCGAATTGTCAACATCACATTTCCAATGTGACTTTGAATAGTTAGTAGTGCTCCCTTGGGTCTCTAAAGCTTTTGAAATGATAATATAAGTGCATAGATGCTCAAAAACCAAGCTATGAATGTGTCAGAGTCAAAGTAATTTGAAAGAAACATGTGCCAATTTTCATGTAAACAGCACTTTGAGACCAATGGGACGCAGAATTGCTGAAGGACCAAGCTGGAGTTATTTCTCATGAGATTGAATGCTGACTGCAGCTCTTCACCCACAGCCAGTCAGACATGTTGTTTTTGCTCTGCCCGGGGATTAAGCTAGAAAGCTAATAGTGAGGGGCTTTATAGGGACGGGATGAGTGCCGGACAGCTGGACGTGGCTTTAACTATAGACTCCATACTGTTTGACAACAAATAAGAGTGAGAATCGTAGGGAGCAGTGATGAAGGCGCCTTGTTTTTTGTACTGGTGACTCATCTAATTCATCTGTTGATTTGCTTGTATCATACATGTGGGCGTGTGACAGCTGAGAGCACAGGGCTCCGTTAGTGGAGGATCTCGCTTTTGCTGGAAAATGCTAACTTACTTAATGTTGGGATTAAACTGAAACTGAATTCTGGCTCTGCATCTTCACACAGGTCAATGGACATCAGATCATGGACGAGCCCATGGAGGAGGGAGAGTCTTTCACGCACTGTGTAAGTCAAGATTACTTTGTTAAGCAGATGTCTGTCAAGTAATGTCAACAATGTCTGTATAAGTAATGTCAACAATGTCTGTATTTATTACTATATGATGGATAGAGTAGCCAAAAATGAAGTTCGTAAGAGTACTGCTACTTGAAAATAATTACATAGAATAATAGTTAGTAATAAAAAGCAGTGTTTCAAATAATTATCCATGTAAAAGTAAAGTTGTATTTGGGAACTATTTAGACATAACATATTATTTTTGATTTGATTTTTGAGTCACAGAGAAAATGTTAAATAAAGCGCAAATGCAAGTGTTTCCAACAAATAGACAATTAAAATGAGAGAAGAAACACCCTACCTACCATATTTGAAACAATGTTCAGAAAGATTTAATATTATCAACATAAAGCTTTTATCACTGTTAAACTTCCCTCCATGAACAAGTCTCACAGAAAACATTGACTTGCATTTGTTGAAATAACAGTACTCTTAATTAAAGGTGCACTGTGTAACTGTTATGGTCTGTCACCTGCTTGTCTCCATGGAGATGTATTTGCTTTGTTACACAGTATTGCATTAAACATATATTCAGCATTAATCACAAGTTATTCATTACAGGTCTTTTACTTGAAACAGTACCTTGAAAACATACTTTCTTATTGTTATTGGGGTTGCCTCTACACAGCCTGTAACTTGGCCTGGTGACATCTCCATGGAGATACATTTATTTATTGTCATACCTTAGTAAAACATTCCAGTCCAAAGTGATAACATCTCCATAGAGAGAAACAAGTGGTGGACACTCTACCAGTAAAGTTACACAGTGCACCCTTAAGTATGGTGTGATATACCTACACTAAGTAAAATTTCTTCACAAAGTTAGTCCAGAAGAATTCAGTAACTGCCTATCTACCCTTATGAGATAATGAGTTGTGATTTTGACCTGACAGAAAACCAATCTGTATCTTTTTCAATATTCATCTTACCATCTTTATTTTATTAACAGTTAATCACTTAGAATATATCTTTCCTTACTTCTACACCCTGTTATTGGGAGCATGAGCCAATATGGTAACTGTAACTACCCACCTGTACATGTACCTAGGGCTGCCACAGTAACACATATTGAAGCATGATATGTCGTTACAGAGAAATATTGCGATAAACGATAATACTGAAACTACTTCCTGCCAGTAAGCAACACTAAGTAAGATAATTCCAATAAACCAGTTTTCAAATAGACAGTATCATTAAAAGGCCTGACCTGCAACAAATAACTTAATTACTGTACCTTCAACAGCTCAGATTTTCATTTCATGTACTTTTATTTAGTCAGTGTATAACTCATTACAATCTATGTACATTATATTCAGTTTGATGCCAATTAAACAAAACATATTCAGTATGTAGGACTTCGCAATCAAATCAAACACTAAGTAAGTATAAGATAAATATTGAGCCCCAAAATACAGTACATTGTTCCGGGCTGCTTTAATATATTGAATTCGGTATAATTATCGTGACAGGCCTAACCTAACCTAATCATATTTGAATGTGGTTGTTGTGTCTCCTATGGCTTGTGTAGGATGACGGTGCTTATAAGGAGATTCCTATCACCCATCATGTGAAAGAGGGCTGTGAAAAGGCTGATCCATCTCAATTTGAACTTCTTAAAGTGCTTGGCCAGGGTTCATTTGGCAAGGTGAGAAAAGCACTTTCTAAATCAAACTGTTCTATCTTTTTAAACGCTGGTATTAATATCTCCTTTCCTCTGCAGGTGTTTCTAGTCCGGAAAATTATAGGTCCAGATGCTGGCCAATTATATGCAATGAAAGTTTTAAAAAAGGCATCATTGAAAGGTAACACAGCTTTGTTTTGGCTTCATATTCTACTGTGGAGCTTTTTGTTTAACATTCTTCTTGTGTTTATCTCCACAGTCAGGGATAGAGTTCGCACTAAAATGGAAAGAGACATTTTAGTGGAAGTCAATCATCCCTTCATTGTGAAGTTGCACTACGGTAAGACAAAAACAAACAACTCTTATGAACCTATAGTTTGTCAGAGAATTTCCCTAATGGAGATCCAGTACTTGCTAATTATTGTTGCTTGGATCTTGGACATTAAAATCTGTAAATATTAATTTGAGTCACCATCTTAAAAGAGTACTAGTTCAATCCCAGTTTTGACCAATACAAGCTGTTTTTGTGTCCTTGGGCAACACACTCAACTCACCTGAATGAGTTGGAGTGTCCATTGGCGCAGACTGGTAGCAACATTTCCATCAGTCAGTCTCAGGGCAGCTGTGGCTATTACAAAATGAATGAAAAATGCATTGTTAATGTTAAAAGCGTTAAAGCGTAAATTTTTGGTTGGGGGTCCATCACCTGCTTGTTTCTATGGATATGTATTGCTCTGCCAGGAATGTTCCACAGTATGACTTTAAACAGTTCCATGTTACATTTAATCAATTACTGGTTGTTTTATAGCTCAAAAAATCAGGCCTTCTGACTGTGAGCGGAGTCACCTCTTCACAGATCTGACCTGTAACTTGGACTGGTTTGGTCTCCTTGAAGATGGCAAGATTTAATACCGTATTGTGAAACATTCCAGACAAAGCAATAACATCTCCATGGAGAAAAGCATTTGACGGACCCTCCACCAGAGAAGTTACACAATGCACCCTTAAATACTTGTTAAATGCTAAATTTCTTGTATACAACTAGGATGTCTAATGCTGGCCTGAGAGCTATATGAACTGAACCACAAGGGACATCAGAAGTGCCCTTTAGACCTTACAGTAAAACCAGTGTAGCAGAGGCAGTTCAGACAAATCCAATAGGTCAGTGTTAAAGGTGCATTGTGTAACTTTTTGGGTTGCTGGTCCGCCACTTTCTTATCTCCATGGAGTTGGTTGGAGTTTCACCATGTGGCATTAAACTTATCCATCTTCCATTCATTCAGTTATGGGTATTTTTATTGCTCAAAAATGATGCACACCTACAGTAAGCGGGTCATCCTCTGCACAGATCTGACCGGTATCTTGGTCTAGTTAAATAGTGCACCTTTAAGATGATTTATAGTAGCACATTGGAATATTAGATTTACTTGTTACTCTTTGTTGTTAAGATGCATTGCAAATGTATTGTCTCTGTTTGAAGTATGCCCTTTGTGATTTTATGAACTCCATGGCGTATCTCTTTCACCTAATTAGGGCTAGTTGCAAGAGCACAAGCAATACACAAGGAACAATCAAATGAAAGTATTAAGAATAATGTTAACATGGTATTAAACTTACTTGTAACTTATTTGTAAAATATATAACAACTAAATTAAACAGTGTTTGGTTTTACTAGAGTTTTTATATTTTAAGACCGGATATGTCTTGTGACTCACTGCAAGCCATTATGGTTGTAGTTTATGTTTTAATGGGTGTAATGGGAGCTAGTAACACAGGCAGCAGGCATAAAATGGACAGCTAAGCATAAAGGGAAATTTATGGCATATTGGCAGTGTTTAAGCATACAGTTAAGGAAGTGTTTACATTTACAAACTTTACTGGGAATGTATTTTTTTTAAAACATTATTTTCCCTACCACTTTTTCAGTTAACAGGCCTTAAGACTTCATTTTCTTCTAGTTCAGGAAAATGTGTTTTACTCCAAACTGTATCTTGTAAAAGCTGCCATTTGTATTGTCTGACCAGCCTGTCCCTTCTACATTCTGTTTGAATCCAGAAGGGACTGGAACCAAACCATAGAGGGTGAAAATCCTCCCTCCAAACTTGAGATGGTCCAACCACAGCTGCCAATTTGTAGCACATGTTTCTCAAAAGCAGAAGACATCTCCTCTTGAAAATTCTTGTATCATTTAGAACAAAATATAGAACTTCTTTTGCCTGAGGTAAATTATAGTTTGGTGTTTCAGCTGTTGATTCTGCAAAAATGTATGCTGTTTCTGAGGGTGCACTCAAACTAGGACTTTAGAACCGTGCCATGCTCAAGCACGATTGCCTTGGATACTATGGCCCGCACTAACACCTGCACAATTGAACCGAGCCACGGCCCGATGACGGCGTCACACAGCTGTGTTTGTTTACGCACAGTAGTGCTATCGCTTTAGCTGAGAAAGTACAGCGGCATGAAATATCTATTAAATAGTAAGCAGATACGTGTCCTTTTATGATGTGCGCTCCTCTGTGAATTTATGGATATATTAACAGCGCAGAGGCGTGAGGACAGTCGGAGACGAGAGGTTGTAAAACTTCTGTCTCTGTCAGTCCTTATTGAAGGTAAGCACGAATTTGCCTTGTGTTTTGGATCGGAGTTTGTTCACTGTTTTCCTCGTATGAGTAACATCAGCACACTCATAGTAAAGTTGTGCGTGTGTGTGTATACAAGCAACAGGGCCTTGCTTTGGCCCACCTCCTCCAACGGGCCAAAGTCCAACTGTGCCATACCTGGGCACGGTTCAATTGCACCCACACTGGACAAACATACCACGCTTTAGGGGCTATCTGTGCTTGGGCACGGTTTGGTTAGGCTAGTGTGAGTGCACCCTCAGTCTCAGTTGTTTGTTGGTTATTCCCCTTTTTTACGTGTAAGCAACCATGTTTGTGTATCGAAAATGGACCATGTGTGTCTCTGACAGGTTAATCTGCTTGTCAATCATAAATAGTATTTAAAAAAAATATTAAAATAGACATTAAAAAGTGTAGCAGAAGTGGTAGCCTAAGCAAAAAAAAAAACATTGCAAAGTCTTTTCAAGTTTCAAAATTGGATACAGACCATTTAATAAAACAAGATTTCATGAGGTACAAAATGTCACTCTAGTTGCTTTATTACAGCTCACTTGGACCAGGCAGAAATATTAAGCTTTAGCATAACAGGAGGCAGCATAAAAGGGGCTATTGACTTTCTTTTTACACCACGTTTTGTGCTGAATCTGGATTTCCCCAAAAGCACTATGAGCCATTATGTAAAAATTGTGTGGAGCGTTTGACAGCTGTAATTTGTTTAGCCTGTAAACACTATTGACCTACATGCGTCTACTTTTAATCTTGCTATAAAAGTCCTGCCACTCAATCATAATAATATTAGTTCTCAGCTTAGATCCTTCTTCTGTTTTTCTCCACAGCCTTTCAGACCGAAGGGAAACTATATCTAATACTGGACTTTCTCAGGGGAGGGGATGTATTCACTCGTTTATCCAAAGAGGTAAGAGGACCTTCTGTTTCTAACACTGTGTTCCGCTGTTTTCATTATGTTTTAAACCTCATGTGTGTGGACTGCATACGCCTCGCAGTTTAAAATGAGCCCTCTGGACCTGCTCATCTGACAGCTACAAATGACAAAACACAAAACAAAACAGGTGTTAAGTGACCATGCCAAGATATAAAGTCTCTATTTTCTGATCTATGTTGTAATGTTTTTTCCTTATGGAAAAACATACATGGAGTTGTGTTTTGTTTCATTCACACACACAAACATGCATTTTTAGGTTGAGTTCTTCTCTCAAACTGAAAACACTCCACCTTCTGATGTCATGTGGTAAAACAGGAAGTGCTTCACTTCATACGCCTTCACTAGAATCATTTGGATAATTTCAGACCTGGAATTGCCAGTCTCTACTGAACAAAAGGTAAATGGTAGCTGTTAACTTTAAAACTACCACTACATGACATCATAAGGTACAACTGAGGATTTTGAGCTTTGGAGATGCAGACAGACCAATAATACAAGATTACTGAAACATGTGTGAACAACAAAACACAACTGCATGTATGGTTTTGATGAAGAAACAACATTCTAACATGGCTTAAAGCTCACATAAGTCAATTTTGTGTAATGTAGGACTTTTAAAGGTGGTAGTCCATGCAAGTGCTACTTGCCTTGTGTCTACAGATATGTAATGGCTTTGCCTCAAAAGCTCCACAGTATAGCATTATATTAATCTATCTTTTACAATATATCTAACCTATTATTTTCTCCGGTGACGCCAGCTTCTTATCTTCTTGAAGATAAATGCCATACTGTGGATCATTTGAAGCAAATGAATTACATCTCTGTATACAATCTGTGGTGGACTTGGCATAATCAGGTTCAGTTTATTGTGGCATTACCCCCACTATAACAGTTACATAGTGCTCCTAACTAAACATCCCAGTTAATCTGTCTTTATTGTTGCGTATTTTGGATTAATTATTTCTTCGTCCCAGATGGAGTCCCAGGTTTTTTATTGATTTTTGATTGAGTATACAGATCTGTCTTACTGCTAGTAACATTTAGGGTTCAATCTAATAGTGAAATTTAGATCTTTTTATATGGTTAAATCCTGTTATTGTTATTCTCCGGATTTAGTTACAGTTAAATATTTGCATTGGTTAAGTGTATTGGTTAATTCTTAATCTTAGTTTTGACTAGTATTTTTTTGTTTTTGAAATTAGTCCAGTAAACTCATAACATTTAAATTGTTTCTTTCAGCAGTAACACTTGTTGCAATAAGGAAAAGCATGGATATAGATTTTAATGGTACAGCTACAAGTAAAACATGCAAATTGACATATCATTTTTGAAGAAATAGGAACTGTGAGATCAGTTGTCACCTCTTATTCCCCGTCTTTCTATCAACAGTAGCTTGTCAGATACAGGCCCAGATGAATCCCCTTAATGCTCTTGGGAGCCAGAACAATGTGTGATTGTTCTGCAGACAGACCTCTTGTTGAAGACATGCCTCACAACCAAAGCAACCGCTGCTGGCAATGTCAAGTCAACATCTTTGTGTTGTGAAAATGTTTTTGAAATGTTGTGACAAAGCTAACCTCTGTTTTCTCTTTAAAGGTCCTATATTACACAAAATTGACTGAGCTTTTAGCCATGTTATAATGCTGTTACTTCATCAAAAATATATCCAGAGTTGTGTTTTATTTCATTCACACGTTTGAGTGATCCTTTATTATTAGTTTGTCTACATCTCCAAAGCTAAAAATGCTCAGTTCCACCTTGTGATGTCATGTCATGAAGCGGTAGTTAAGTCAACAGCTACTCTTCACCTTTAGTACAATAGAGATCAGCAATTCTGAGGCTGAAATGATCCAAATGATTCTAATGAAGGTTTATGGAGTCACAGTGAAGCACTTCCTGTATTACCACATGACATTACAAGGTGGAATAGAGTGTTTTCTGTTTGAGAGAGGGACTCAGCCTAAATATTCAAGGTTTGTTTGTTTAAACGTGTGTGAATGACCCCTCCCTTCCAGAGGACTACAGATGGAAATTAGCTGTAAAGCTAGAATCTGGTACAAGCATCTCTGCCTTTGTGCTTAATGTAACTGTACATTGTCCTTATAAATAAATAAATGAAATGAAATGAATGAAACAAAACACAACTCCAGGTATGTTTTTGATCAATCAATTATTTATAGAGCCCTTAACAGCACCCAAGGTGACCAAAGTGCTTCAGATTAAAATAAACATAATATAAAAACATGCAAAACTTTAAACAATGACATAAAACAAATTGTGCAAAGTGTCACTACATTACCGAGTGTTAAAAGCCAGTCTGAATAGATGAATTTTGAGCCTGGATTTAAACAGGCCAAAGTCTGTGAGGGTGAGCATATCGGGGAGCAGTTTGTTCCAGAGTCTGGGGCCAGCGACAGAAAAAGCCTGACCACCCCCGTGTTTTAGTCTGGCTCTGGGGACTCCAGTAGAAGCTGGTTGCTTGACCTTAAGGCCCTGTTTTGAACTGTGGACAGATAGGAGTTCAGCAAAACAAAATATATATTTTTAATCAATTCTAAAAGAAACTGGAAACCAATGGGGTGATAAAAGAACTGGGGTGATGTGCTGACGTCTGGGAGTGTTGGTTAAATAACGTGCTGCAGTGTTCTGCACAAGTTGGATGCGACTGAGGGCGGACTGGGACACACCCACATAAAGTGTGTTACAATAGTCTATTCTTGAGTTGATAAAAGTGTGAGTAAAAAGAGTGAGTCTTTTTGAAGTCAGTGCAATTTAATAAAGGCTTAACTTTTGTTAAAAGATGTAGTTGATAACTAGAGCAACTAATTTAAAATAACCCCAAGGTTCCTTACAGTTGCTTTTAACTTGGACGATAACCAGCCAAAATCCGAAAACGAAGATGAGAACGAGGAAACATTATAACATACATCAGAAAATAGCGTAAAATGGGCCCTTTAAGTGATCAATAAAACTGAAGTACTTGTGTGTATTGTTGTGTATTCCTCTTGTTTGGAGTTCAGAGAGTAAAACTGTCCAGTTTTTATCAGGTTATGTTTACAGAAGAAGATGTGAAATTCTACCTTGCAGAGCTGGCCCTGGCCCTCGACCACCTGCACAATCTGGGCATAGTTTACAGAGACCTCAAGCCAGAGAAGTATGAAATGTTTTGCTTTGACTCATTCTCCAGTCTTTATACTGTATTGCTTTATCTGCCATATGCATTTATATAACAGTTTGAGAAATGACATATGGTTTTCAAGCTATGGCAACAGTCCTCCATTTATTTTCTTAAAACCAGTTAATGTTGAAAATGTGGTCAGTCCATATGTACAGCCTTTACAACACACAGATTTGTTTAACGCTCCTTTGTGTCTTCTTGATTTTTCAGCATCTTACTTGATGAAGCTGGACATATAAAATTAACAGGTATGTGTATGGATTATTACATTAGAACACATTTAAACTAGTGAATAAGCTGATGTTTTCCTATTTCTATGTGCAGACTTTGGTTTGAGTAAAGAGTCAGTGGATGCTGATAAGAAGGCCTATTCTTTCTGTGGTACTGTGGAGTATATGGCCCCTGAGGTGGTCAACAGGAGAGGTCACACACAGAGCGCAGACTGGTGGTCACTGGGAGTACTGATGGTAAAAACAACATATTACTCATCTAGTTTGTAGTGGTTTATTGGCAAATTAGAAGACTGCAGCCTGAAATATATCTATAACTTCAATCACTTGTGTTGTAATCACTTAGTTTGATGGCAAAAAAGGAGAAAATTTAATTTGTCAACTGGACATAGTTTATTTGGTTGAATACGTTTCGCAGCTCATCCAAGCTGCTTCCTCAGTTCTGGTCAGATGCTGGCGGACACTGCTTTATATCTGCCTGAAGGGAGGAGCTTAATTACAATGAAAATTACTCTGAGACAACACATATTTAAATACAGTTTCAGTTGGTCAGGTGATACAATATGGAGTTGTTAACAGTTTCTGTTAGTCATGTGAGTCTATTCAATATGGAGTGGGAGTGGGGGAGTAGTTAGCAACTTGTTGCTAACTACTCCCCCACTCCCACTCCATATTGAACTGAAACTGAAACTGAAACTGTATTTAAATATGTGTTGTCTCAGAGTAATTTTCATTGTATTAAGCTCCTCCCTTCAGGCAGATATAAAGCAGTGTCCGCCAGCATCTGACCAGAACTGAGGAAGCAGCTTGGATGAGCTGCGAAACGTATTCAACCAAATAAACTATGTCCAGTTGACAAATTAAATTTTCTCCTTTTTTGCCATGGATTCTACCTGGACGACTGAGGGATTTTACATACATCACTTAGTTTGATGGATATCCATGTGAAAATAATTGTTTAAAGAGAGAAGACGTAACATGGGCTCTTAACTAGGATAAAATATTCAATTGAGTCTTTATATATCCTACTGCTAGATAACAGCTAGATGCAAAAAGGATGATAATTTTCATTCATTTTAGCTGTTAATATGTTATAATAATATGTCTTGTATTGTGCTTTGCAGTTGAGTGAATTGTCTTTACCTTGTTTTTTTACCGTGTCTTGGCAGTTTGAGATGTTAACGGGGACATTACCGTTCCAAGGGAAAGACCGAAATGAGACGATGAACATGATTCTCAAGTGAGTCATTTTACACTGAATACATTAATATTACACCATTAAAGCAGTAGCAGTAGCAGGAGGAGGAAGAGAAGGTGGAGGAGGAGGAGGTGGGCATTAACCAGTGCTGCTGTCTTCTCTCTTTCTGTTTCAGGGCTAAGTTGGGAATGCCCCAGTTCCTCAGTTTGGAGGCCCAGAGTTTGTTAAGAATGCTGTTCAAAAGAAACCCTGCGAATAGGTTAGGTAAGTGTTGTGTTGTATGAAATATGTTAAATCTGTGTGTATCTCTGGATTGTGGGCGTGAATAGAAAAGAGAACAGGATGGTGAACTACTATTTCAAATGACTGGTCTTTGTAGTAATGTACAGATGTACTACTGATATTACTGTAAGACAAACAATTTAGTCACAGAGGTTCACAAGACAGTCTTGAGGCCAGAGAAAAGGAGAGCATCTGGACAACATTGAACATTAATTATTTTTAAAAATGCCAAATAACTATGGAGTCGCAAGTTGCTGTGCCAAATGACCACAAGACACAATGCAAAGAACGTTTATGCCAGGGATGCTCCACTCTCTAATTTGGCCCACGAGAGGGCTCTGAGATTTTAAGAAGAATCTATTTTCATTCAGTTTTGTATTGAAAAGACTGTCAGGAGATGGGGAGAAGGCCAATTCTGTCTATTTACTAATATTTAAAGTTAATTATATCATACTTTTTTGGCAGAAAAACCCATTTATGAGTAAACTATCAGTAGGTTTGGCCCTCGTTCCACTAATGTGCATTCATTTTGGCCCACTAAGAAAAACGCGTTCGACACCCCTGGTCTATTCTGTAGTTGTAATTAATGAATACATTTGAAAGCAACACTATGTATGGCATTGAATTGATCTTGCACGTATCACCGGGTGTTTCTATTGCTCATAAATATACATTTTCACTCTGGGTGGGTTTGCGTCTCCACAGATTTGACTTGTAACTTGGCCAAGTGGCGTCACCTGCTTTTCTCCATGTAGATTTAATGCTATAATGTGGAACATTCCAGGCGAATCAAAAGCATATCTATGTAGAGAAGCCAGTGATGGACCCTCCAACAGAAGTTACACAATTCACCTTTAATCCAGTGTGATGGTCCAATTCTAAGTTTTGATTTTTAATATCCTAAAAGCTTGGATGTTTATAAGTCTTTTGAGTAGTCCTCTAACTGTCACTGTGACCTATTGTCTATCTCTCAGCAGCTTGTTGTGGCTCTGTATGACTTTACATTTTGGCATTCACTCACAACACACTGTGAAAACTGACACATGCAAAAGTGTTGATCTCTGTGAAACAATACACCAAAGCTCACCGGGTTAACTCCACTGTTTTGTTTAGGGGCTGGTCCAGATGGCGTGGAGGAGATCAAACGGCACGCTTTCTTCTCCACCATCGACTGGAATGTAAGTAACAAAAAACATACAATAGAACATGACATGCTCGAATCCCTGTAGTTTAAAGTGACTACTCATTTGACTGAAACACATTTACAAGCATTATATTTAAGATTTTACAAAAAAAAAAAATCAACTTTTTGTTCCCATTTTTGCAATTTTTTAGGTTTAAAATTTTACTTCCTGATTGGGAAATTATGACCTCACACTAGGGAATTCTGTAACTGTTACCTAGCAAACATGCTGTACACTGGGCCAAAACTCATCTAACTTGCACAGAAATTCATATTTGACAAATAAAAGTATAAGAAAGCACCTCTGTTTTGTTGAAATTATGCTTTAAGTATTAAAAACAACGTGTTTCTTGCGTATAAATTGTGCTGAACATTTGGGTTGGATGCTTCTTAAATTATAACTCTCTGCTTCCTGTAATTTTCAACATATTTTTAAAATTTTCTTTACAAATTGCTCCTTGGCTGGTGTAAAACTGTAATTTATCATGCCAGAATTCTGTGGAAGAATTATCTGTTTAACTGTCAGATTGCACATTTGTTGACCTGGTTTATGGTGAAAATCCCTGTAATTACTGTTGTTAACCACATGAAATACAAACTGGCACAAAGTTCAACGTCTTTGTCAGGAAAATAAACAAAAGTGAAATCATTTTTACACAACAGCTTCAGAAATTGGTGCCATTATTCAACCCCAAAGACATGATAGTTGTCAGTTGGAAGGACTTTAAACCATAAGATTAATGTGACAGTTTGTGGAGCCAGTTCACAACAAATAATCAGGTTCAACATCTGTGGATCATAAATGATGATATTTCTTTCAAAACCAGTAAATCTCTCATAGCATTATAACAGACCCTTTCCCACTGTCTGAGATCATGACATCATCTAATTCTGGACCCTTTTATCTCCTCTCTCTCACTCACTCTCTCTCTTTCACTCTCTTTTCTCTCTGTCTCTCTCTAGCTCCCTTTCACTCCCTCTTTTTTCTCTCTGTCTCTCTCTTTGTTGCTCTCTCTCTCTCTCTGTCTCTTTCTTTGTGTGTGTCTCTCTTCCTCTCTGTCTCTCTCTTTTTCTGTGCCTTTCTCGCTCTATCTCGCTCTATCTCACTCTCTCTGTCTTTTTCTCTCTCTCCCTCCTTCTCTCATTTACTGGTCACAGCATGGTAGCATGTAACTCTCCCTCTCGTGCTGACGATTCACACCTCAGAATCGTTTTGGCTGCGTTGGCTCGTGGGCACCATGTTGGGGGCACGGCAGTTCTGTGCGTGGTGCGTCCGGGCATGTGGCCAGATCCCTGCGTGCCAGTGTTAAAGAGGCCGTAGGAGGCAGTTGGCATGGCCGCGCTGTTAAAGGGCGGGAGAGGATTAATCTGGGAAAAGACCCTCTCACTCTCTCACATATGTTCTGTACAATGAACATCTTAATAATGTGATGGGATCTCCTATTGTTATAAAATATGTTAGGTTTACAGGTCCCTATAATGCAAAATTGACTCTTGTGAGCTTTTAGCCATGTTAAAATACTGTTACTTCATCAAAAACATACCTGGAGTTCACATGTTTGAGCAATTCTGCATTATTAGTCTGTCTACATCTCGAAAGTTCAAGATGCTGTGGTGTTATGTAGTGGTAGTTTTGTTTCGTAGAGACTGGCAATTCCAGCGCTGAAATTATACAACTGATTCTAGTGAAATTATATGGAGCACTTCCTGAATTACCGCATGACGTTACAAGGTGGAACAGAGCGTTTTCTGTTCGAGACAAGAACTCGGCTTAAATATAGAGGGTTTGTGTGTTAAACATCTGTGAATGAAACAAAGCACGACTCCAGGTATGTTTGTGATGAGGAAACAACATTATAAAAAAGATCAGAAAATATCGTAATATGGGCCCCATAAAGTGATAAGGTTCCCAGACCAAGTGAGGTCCTTGTGGAGATTGCATGTTATTCCATTTAAGTTTGATTAAGTAATTTATATTTTCTTTGCAATGAAAATGATGTCACATATATGAAAAAACAAGCACTTCAGTTCAGCTTTATGCCGTAGGTTAAACTGGCTTCTTCCTTCGTAATTTAAAAACTTTCTTATTGACCTAATTAGTTTCCAAGGAGATGGGGTTTTGTTATAGACGTCCCCCCCTGTAATTACTTCACGTTTATACATGTTTTGGTTTGAGTTGAGACTGTGCAGATCTAATTAAACTGGCTTCTTTATCTGAAGTTAAACATTTTTTGATTTTTCTAGAAACTGTACAGAAGAGAGCTCCAGCCTCCGTTCAAGCCTGCAGCTGGGAAACCAGATGATACTTTCTGCTTTGATCCAGAGTTCACTGCAAAAACCCCTAAAGGTAAAAACCTCATGTACATGTAACTATATCTGAGAAGTGTCACTGGAATCAGGCTGTCTCTGGATCTTTATGTAAAACGGATTATTTCAAAATTTCCATTCTTGGGATTAAATAGAAAAACATACAGAAAACCTATTATTACATTAAATAAAGGTGCACTTTTTGGTTGGGGGTCTGTCACCTGCCTGGAATGTTCCACAGTATGACCTTAAACAGCTCTACCTTACATTTATTGAATTACAGGTGATTTTATAGCTCAAAAATACCTAGAAAAACAGGCATTCTGACTGCAACTTGGTCTGGTTTGGTCTCCATGAACATAGAAAGGTTTACTGCCATACTGTGAAACATGCCAGACAAAGCAATAGCATCTCCATGGAGAAAAGCATTTGACAGACCCTCCACCAGAAAAGTTACACAATGCACCTTTATGGATCATTCCCTTAAATCATTAAACCATAGCAAAGCAAGCACATATCTATCATGATATCTATACTGTTTAGACTTTAGAGTTTATCTTTCTTCGCTTTACATTATTTCACACATTATTTCACCCCTTCTTATTGCTGCTGATAGAAATTGTATGTGCTTATCTGTCAGAATATATGATGATATATTATTCTGTGCATGTTAGACTCCCCAGGTATACCTCCCAGTGCAAACGCTCACCAGCTCTTCAAAGGCTTCAGTTTTGTGGCTCCGACTCCGATGGACGAGAATAAGAGCTCACCACTGCTTAGCATTCTGCCCATTGTTCAGGTAACGGCATACACACTCATGCACAGGGTAATTAGGACAGATGTAATAATTATTATAGAAGAGGCTGGTGATTATGGTAAAGTGTGTGGAGATGAGTGGACTGAATGGTATATGTAATGGGTGTTATGACATTGGACAGTAAAGACCGTAAAGTTGTGAATGACATCTCTGCATGTATTTGCCAAAAAAAAGTTTTAATAATGTCTGAAAACTAAAAAAAAAAAAATACAAAATGGATTTAAACAGCACATTTTCAACCTGTGATCAATACATTCATGGTCCTCTTTAGGAGTTTGATTTTCAACAAAAAGATGAGAGTGAGAGTGAGTGGTAGAAAGACTTGTTTAACAGCACAAATCAGAGCTCACCTGTTGTAGTTACAGCTAAATCAATTCTTCCTGGTCAGATTGTCTTAAAATAAAGCTCAGATTAAAGTCTAACAAGCCTCAGACAGAGCAGTGCTTACGGTTAGCATCACACCCCCAGGGAATGTTGATGACATCAGCTGCAAAGTATCAGTAGTTTCGCTTATTTTTTAGTATTTATTATTACATAAAGTTAATGCTGGGATTCATAACTTATACATGAACTTGACTCCTAAAATTCATACTTCTTTAATTTAGTGAAGTAACAATGAAAATTTTTCTGCAAATATGTGGATAAGAAGATACTGATTTGCTCTTGGTTTAAGCCCAGTTTGGCTAAACCCAGACCCAAATCTGGACTAGACCAAGATCAGACAAGGACTAGAACCGGACCAAACCAAATCAGGTCTAAAATGGGTTCAATTTAGGACCAAATAACAAGAAGTGTGAAAACGCCCTTAGTCCTGGTCTTGTTTAGTTCCGGGTTTAGCTCCAGTTTTGATGAAATTTATGTGCAAGTGGATTATAGAGGACCCCATCACAGCACGAGGAATAATAAATCCCCTTATTCATTGTTTTACGTAACAAATTTTTTCTCTTTATTTAAATTATAATGTGTTTTTCAGATGCACGGAGGTTCAGCAAAATTCTCTGACCTTTATGAGCTACAAGAGGACATAGGAGTTGGGTCGTACTCGATCTGTAAACGCTGTGTTCACAGAGTGTCTGCCATGGACTACGCTGTGAAGGTAACCACGCAAATCTTTAGTTCATTACAGAGATTTAAAAAAATGTTAAAATTGTGAAGGGTTATTATGAAAAAAAATGAACTCCTAACTTTTTTACTTGCAAAACATAATGGCATATGATAAGAATGAAAATATAAAGAACTTTTCCTGTTTAAAATACTAGCAATCCTTGCTCTGACTTTGATTAACATTGAATCGTAACGCCCAGTGTGTTCAAAAAATATATATATATTTTATTTCTTGGCCATATCCCCTAGCCCTATTAACAATATAAAAACAATTCTCAATACCAATGTTGAATTTGATCAATAACTAAACCTTATTTAATCTTAATAAAGAATGAACAAAGACTTAATTTCTAATGAAGTCTAGTTTATTAAGAATGATTCAAGCTTAGTATATACTTAAGGGGTTAGGGGTCAGGGTAATGGTATCAAGTAGCCTAAATCATTTCTAATAATTCATAATGAACGAATAGTTTAAGTCTTTGTTCATGCTTTGTTAAGGCTAATTCAGGTATAGTTATTATAAAGTGTTACGCAAAAATCTTCTTGTTAACAATAATAATTTGACCTCCCCCCATATCTCCATTAGATATTATAATGTTTAACATGTTAATAAGCCCTATTCATTTGCACATAAACTAGCTTAAGATGCATCACTAGCCCCTCTTGTCCCCTGTTTTTATTATTATTACATTTATTATGGAAGACGTCTGCTAATAGGAAGGTTACAATGAGCCGTGTTGAGTAATATGGACCCCCTCGTGATTAATGAGATGTCGACATTTACATATTTTACAAGTCCTCACTGTCAGAACATAATTACACCAATTACACAGTATTTATAGTACAATTGTGTAACCTGGTTGGAGGTAATATTGGACGTTGAGATGCAGTAATCACCTTCATAGTGTCTTGCCTGTTAAAATTTGTATTAGACCTAATGACATGTAGCATATTTTCTATTTATCAGATGACACCAGTGGCCCTAACATATAATAATACAATGTTGATGGTTGATACCCAATGTAATATACTTTATATAAGGTGGTCTTTTCAAGTATAATCACTATAAAAATGTTTAAATGAGGACAAGGTTTAGGACCAGTTTGAATCCTAATGGAGATTTGGTTTGGTTTCATTCTAGTCCTGGTTTAGTCCTAGTCTAGTCCGGATTTAGTTCTAGGTTTAGTCCGAGTTTATTCCCAATTTTGAAGTGGTGATTATGAACACACCCTAAAATATCTTAAACAAATGTTTTCCCTTTTTCTCAAATTGTACATTTTCTTACTTGTTTTTAATAAGGCCTGAATAGCCTGAGGGCAGTTGCTTTTGAGTAACAGTCATCTTTGGAGTTGCTTTGTGGTGTTTTCTATTATTTTATACATGTAAAAATTTGTCTGTGAATACTACAGTAAAGCTTTGGTTACAGATCATTGACAAAAGTAAAAGAGACCCCTCGGAAGAGATTGAAATCCTGATGCGATACGGGCAGCATCCAAACATCATCACATTGAAAGACGTAAGTAACATTCGACAGTAATGTCAAATAAATCCCACTTTTGTCTGTAAATACTCCTAAACTGCTCTTACTTGTGGTGGCACTTCCTGTTAAATTGGGATCCCATTCATATCAGTAGTGAATTTGAGAAAAGTTTTGCAGATTAAATACGACATAAAGTTGGCTCATTTGTATCAAATGTTCATTGTTCAAGTGCACCAACAAGGCACACTGCACTGATTCTCTAGGGGGCTTTAAATGGCTTTGTGGTTCAGATAAAACTTATTTACTGTGGAGATCAGCAGCCCCATGCCAAACAATACAACCTGAATGAGGATGGTGGCGCCCACAGCAACTTCAGGAATAAGTTGAATAAAACTTTTTTCTGTGGGGGCTTACCTCTTCCTGTGTCCCTGTGTCCTGGTCAGGTGTACGACGAGGGCCGGTACGTTTACCTGGTGACGGAGCTGATGAAGGGTGGAGAGCTGCTCGACAGAATCCTCAGACAGAAGTTCTTCTCTGAGCGAGAGGCCAGCGCTGTGCTCTACACCATCACCAAGACAGTCGACTACCTCCACTGCCAAGGGGTAACACTTTTACACTTTTACACTGGTTGTATATGGACGTCAGTTTTTCCCATAGATCCCTTAATAGAGGTAGCCTGAAATAGTCTAAAATTCTCCCCCACAGTCTAAAACAGGGGTCTCAGACTTGCGACAATAGTTTGTGGCCCCCACCTTAATATGAAAGTTTAATGTTAGTGCGGCCCGCGAGTTTGACATGTATGGCACTTTACAGTGTTGTGTGCGGAGCTGAGCGAACCTACAGTACCAACCACGGTGGGGTGTATGGCTCTCAGGGGCGGGACATCGGCCAGGCTTGATGCAAGCAGAGAAACATTTCTTAATGAGTGAAAATTACAGCAGCGTTGCCATGGAGTGTTTTCTTCCGTGCCTGGCTGGCTGCCTTGTTTCTATTGGGCACACGCGGACATTCGTTTACATTGGGCACACACGGACATTCGTTTACTATGGGCACACACGGACATTCGTTTACTATGGGCACACACGGACATTCGTTTCTACTGGGCACACACGGACATTCGTTTCTACTGGGCACACACGGACATTCGTTTCTACTGGGCACACACGGACATTCGTTTACATTGGGCACACGCGGACATTCGTCCCAGCGCGCTACGTTCACAACACTTAAAAAAAAAAAAAGTTATTTTAAGTTGCTGCCCAGCGGGACATTATACGCATATAAATGTATATAAATATATATTCCTGCACCTGTCTATAAGCCGCAGGTGTCCACGTCTTCAAGAAGTTTTCAAGTTCGGAATTGTCTCTGAAAGCTTTTATCGTCTTTTTGCATTGAGTCAGTTCGTCACGCTGCCGTCGCCAGCGTCTCACCATCGACTCATCGATGCCGCGCTCACGTGCAGCAGCTCTGTTTGCTTCTTCGACAGACAGATCAGTTGCCTTTAACTTCAATGCTGCATCATATGCATTTCTCTGTGTGTTTTCCATGAGGAGGGTGTGTGCATGAAGCACAAAATAACAAAATAAAGTCAAACGAGCATCTTCCTCAGTACATTGTCTCTTCACCTGTCTGTCTCGCTCTTGCACCCTGTCATGTCTCCTGCACACAGAGCCGCTGTCCTGTCTGGGATCATGTCAGAGTCTTGTAGGATTTCAGCAGATTTCAGGCTCTACTTGGGGTCGGGGTTAGTTGTATCGATCATGTATGAGTGGATGTCCAGCTACTGAAGTTTGAGACATTTCTTCTCGTCATTTACGCCTCACCTGCATTTAACACATACGGGTCATTAAGAAGTATCCACCTCACTAATGTTCATTTAGCATCAGAACTTATTTCATCGCATGGCGATAAATTGTTTTAGTGCGCCGACAACAGCGCTCGCCAGTGTTGTAACTTCATGTTCACCGCGCAGACAGCGGCACTTTCTGCGCTCAGGCTGCGCGCGCATCCACTGTGTTTATAAACGAATAATCCGTCCATATATGAGCCGTATCGTTGTATAAATTAGCGGTTTATAGTCCTGAAATTCCGGTATATTTATACACACACATTGCGAGAGGAAGTGCTGCCAGGTCTCTAGCAGCAAGAGGCAAGAGAAACCATGTTCAAAAGAACAGTTCATGTTCTTCAAAGTTCCATTCATGTTCAGGACAATGTTCAGAAGAAGGTTAAAGGTTAAAGAACTGTTAATACAGACATTTGAATCTGAATACAGCAGATATAGAAGACTAAAGAAACCACATATAGTCACTGACTAGAGAAATCTAATTATTATTATTATTTTCATTATCGTTATTATTATATGTATTTATTACTGATTGATTGATTTATTTATTTTCTTATTAATTCTTAATTTGTTTATTTATTTTCATCTTATTTTGTGTTAAAAAATTAAAATAAAGAGATGTGAGAAGATTGGAAATTTTTTTAACAAAGCTTTTCTTGTGGAAAACCTGATGCGGCCCAGCCTCACCCACACTCTGCCTCCAGCGGCCCCCCGGTGAATTGAGTTTGAGACCCCTGGTCTAAAACAACTTGGACTGTACATTGGCATCATAAAATAACTATTGCCCATTTTCTTATCATAAACATTTAAAAGTTACTCTACTGGGCAAAAAGGACTGCTTAAAGATTCCATTTAGGTAATAAACATCAATTATTTTCCACAAATACCCATAGTTGTCTAAGCCCCACTGTGGCTACAGAAAAGTTGCAGAACCCCCCAGTCCCAAATTGTGGCAGAGAGAGAGAGAGAGAAATAAAGGTTCTTTTTGACAGACCAGTGTTTTGTTTGCACACACCTTGACATGTTTCGGATGCCTTCTGCGTGCTTCTTCAGAAGGGTCATGTAATGTTACGGTGACATGTCTTGCTGCTGATTTACATCGATTTTGGGGCCATTCTCCTACCTGAATTGGTAGAGGAATAGCGCCATCTGCAGTCTGACTTCTCCAGGACAGCATTCCAGGTTCCTGAAAGTTCATAGGCCCCCTTGTCCCTGTTTACTGTCCTGTAGGACACTGGACACTGGCTGTCAAAATGAACCTTCATTTCTATATAACACTGGAAGACCGAAATGTACCTTTTTTGAAGTTATATTTTCTTGTGTTTTGTAGGTGGTGCACAGAGACTTGAAACCGAGTAACATCCTTTATATGGACGACTCTGGGAATCCCGACTCGATACGAATCTGTGACTTTGGTTTTGCCAAACAGCTCCGAGGAGGAAATGGGCTGCTGCTTACGCCCTGCTACACCGCCAACTTTGTGGCACCAGAGGTAATACATACAGCAGACATATTTACATTTATTTTTAATATTTAAGATATATACCCTAATACATGTGCACTCATTTTTGTGCAGGTACTAATGCGGCAAGGTTATGACGCAGCCTGTGACATATGGAGTTTGGGAGTCCTACTGTACACAATGCTGGCGGGGTAAGAGTTCATAACTATATATGTCCACTGTTTTGTCTTTTAAGAAAATTATTAACTGTTCTCTTGTGTCCCATCTTGAAGTATAATCACTATGAAAATGTAAATGAGGACAAGGTTTGGGACCATTTTGAATTCTAATGTAGACTTGATTTGGTTTCATTCTAGTCCTGATTCAGTTCTAGGTTTAGTCGGAGTTTAATCCCAATTGTAATCCCAATTTTGAAGTGGTGATTATGAACACACCCTAAGGGCCCTATCTTGCCCCCTGTCTTAACACTAGTGCAGGTGTGCTCTAAACAAGCGGTGTGCTGTGCCTGAATATCAGGTGGAGTGGAGCAGACTGAGGACGTGGTGTAGCGCATTCAGAATCGTAAAAATAAATGTCAAACTAGTCCACCGAAAAACAACGTGTAACATGCTCAAGGCTTCTTTTATTTGGGAATATATTAGAATAATAAATGCTTAACATTCATAGCATGTTCATGTGCCATGGGGGATGTTCGTGCGCCGTCCAGATGCCCTCCGGCTGCAGAGTACAGCCCCTCGCCCGCTCCCTGTATCGGCTTAGCACTGCTCTACTGTTTGGTTTGATCATGATCTGTACAAAAGCTGCTCATTCACATGAGGCCGTTTACAGCGCTGTCCTAAAGTGTGTTTTCTTATGCTCACATCCTCGTGTCCTTTCTGTCATCAGCGCCATTTAATTTTGTGACCAAATTATTCCCATTGTGCCGCTTTGATTGGTTTATAAAGTTAGTTGCCAGGAAAACTGTGCACAGAGCCGTGGTGCAGCCCGACTCTACAGGGATCAGTGCGTGTATTCATTGACAACTCGGGGCTGTGACAGCGGCGCAGACGCACGTCTCGTACGTGCTGCTCTCTTGACAGCTGCGGTCAGTAGAGCTTTATACAGTGGCTCAAGAGAGTATAGTGGGGGGAGCTATACTCTATAGCAGCGCTCAGCGGGTCTGCTGTGGGATGGGGAGCGCATGAGATGGACACTGGTCTGCTGCGTAATGGGAGGCAAACGAAATGAGGAACGCAGGGAAAACTAAAAAGTTTGACGTGTTCAGAACACAAATCCAACCAGTTATGTCACGGCCCATCCAAAATTCTGTATTCCTGGCACCTCTACTGGTGCGTAAATGCATCGTGCGGCTCCGGAGCTGTTTTATTGTACCCATATATAATTTTTCCAACACCCCTCTTTACTGCCTGGTAACACACTGACAGTGCTTTTAGATACCACAGCAGTCACAGGTTGGTTGAGATGTCATCACCATATATGTACTTACACCGTCCCACTCCAGCCTCCAGCAGTGAAGTACAGCCAACCTGGACAGGCCCACTCTTTAATGCTAGCGCTAGTGCTAAGATCGGGGTCAAGATAGAGCCCTAAGATTTCCTAGAGAAGTGTTTCCCCTTTTTCTCAAATTATACATTTTCTTACTTAAATCCTAAAATTCTGGACAATGGCAGTACACCCTACACACAATGATAAACATTCTTTAATAAATTATTCTACCTAATATTTGGGTCCTCGTTGACTACATCCAATAACAATATATAATCTAAGAATTAAAAAAAAATAATAGTGAAAATTTTTTAATAAGACATTTCAATTCCATGTATACTCCAAAAAAAAAAAAATTCATGTAAAGTACAGTTGGGTTTTTTTGACTGTTTATGTCACACTAACTAGAATTTCACTGTTGTTAATGTTTCAGTCATCACAAATAATCATTAAATTGTGCTGTTTCTTCTCACAATAATTATATTCTGTTTCTCTGCCCTTTTTTAATTCTCATTTTATTCTGTTAATTTTGGTTTTCTTAAACGTTTCCTGTTTTCTCTCACCAGGTACACGCCGTTTGCAAATGGGCCAAATGACACACCAGAGGAGATCTTACTCCGAATAGGATCTGGCAAGTTTTCTTTGACGGGTGGAAACTGGGATACTGTCTCGGACTCTTCAAAGGTACATACTAGTACATACTGCACAATGTATTTTATTTATGAGACTCCAATGGGAACGAAAGTGAAATTAAAAGTGGATATAAGTTAGGGCTGCAGGATTTTGGAAAATAAATTGCAATTGTAATTACGGTACATTTGCAATATAAAAAGTTTAAAAAGTAAAATTCTGTTTGGAGTGCACATCGTAAACAACTCCAGAAGCAGTAACATTTGAGAGAAGACCAAAATATGAACTTTTCAACAAATGCATTTCAGAATGTGTGTAGAGGTCTAAACTACAGGTACAACAATACTGTTATAAGAAAGCAAGAAATTTGGTTGTTGCAGAAGACATTCTGTTGTTTAAATAAGTATTTTATAATTGCTCCAACTATCATTATTACTATTATTAACATATTTTAATTTTCGTTTCAATATATTGTACAACCCTAGTATAAGTTGACATTTGTCATAACCGTCCTTATTCACTTGCTTGTCCCAGGACCTCCTGTCTCACATGCTGCACGTGGACCCCCATCAGCGGTACACAGCCGAGCAGGTGCTCAAACATTCCTGGATCACCTGCAGAGACACACTACCGCACTTCCAGCTCACAAGACACGACGCACCGCATTTAGTCAAGGTGAGGTGGGCTTATAGGCATTTTATTATCATTATTAAGGACACTACCTCAAACCACCACAAGAGGGCAGCGGCTTCACATTTACTCTACCTTTGTTTTATCTAAAACTGAATCTGAAGTAATCTCATATTGTAGGCATTGCATATAGCAAGTTGTTAACGTTGAATTGAAATCTTGGAAAAAAAACCCAAAAACAAACAGGTGTAGAACAACAACAATTTCTAAATGAAAAAAGTCAAAGCTTCAAAACATATTCAAGTGTTTAAAAGAAATGTCAAATATGATATGTTAAAAAATCTGAAATGGCAGAGTAACTGTCCATTTGTGTTAATGAGCATTTAATATGGTGTAATATCATTATCAATATCAATATCAAGTCACTTATAAATGTAGCGAAAAAAAAAAGGGGATTGAAATGAAATGAACATTATTGTGACAGCAAACTCCGCTCTGTCCTCTGAAAGTTGTAAAAAGCACTTATAAACTCATCGTGGTGAATAAGTAGGATCCTTGGAATGCATTAGGAAAACAAGGAATAACAATGGACAACTGCAGACCACTTTCAAGTAAGTTTTAAGTAATTAAAAGTGGATTGTGTAACTTTTCTGATGGAGGGTCTGTCAAGTGTTTTTCTCCATGGAGATGTTACTGCTATGTCTGGACTGTTTCATAGTATGGTATTTTCTATCTTCATGGAGACCAAATTACAGATCAGATCCATGGAGAGACAACCCCACTCACAGTCAGAATGCCTGTTTTTCTAGGTATTTTTGAGCTATAAAACCACCTGTAATTTGAAAAAATGTAAAGGAGAGCAGTTTGTCATACTGTGCAACATTCCAGGCAGAGCAATGACATATCCATAGAAACACCTTTTAAAGTAAGTAAAAGCTTCACTTACTTAATTATGAATTGCTTACAAAAAAAGGAAAATATTCCTAACAGGTGGTTCAGAGTTATTTCTTTGACTTTAAACATTTTGATCCATTACTGTGTGTCTCTTATATAAATCTGTGCATACGTTTTGTGTTCAGGGAGCAATGGCTGCCACTTACTCTGCTCTGAGCCAGAAAACCAGTCAGCCTGTGTTGGAGCCAGTGGCAGCGTCCAGTTTAGCTCAACGCCGAAGCATGAAGAAACTCACCTCCACCGACATGTAGTCCCCCCAAAAAACTTTAAAAACTACAACCTCAGAATCTCAACAGGACTAAGCAGATCTACCCGAGCTCTGGCCAGTCTCCCTGAGTATTTTTTTAACGTATTTATTATTATTGTTTTCGGACACGCCCTTCATATGCATTCACACACTGGACGAGGTTGCATCATGAAGAAGTCAGCTGATTATGACATATCTGTTACTGCTGCGGAGAGAGACGTGTGCAAACCCCACATCAGTACAATAAGAATGTACTTTAGGGGAAAGTGAATTGTGTTTTGGTAGTGTGGTTCAAAGATACATTAGTGTAATAGAAGAAAATGTTTCAAGCATGTATTCATTTTAATGGTGACTGGTATGTAACATTATAGGGTGAGTGAAACAGGGCTAATAAAGATACATTTTTGTAATCCAGGTCTAAAATAGAACTTGACTAGGTCTAAAACGGTAGACCCGGATTTTATCAGGACTAAATTGTAATCAAATCCAGACTAATACTAAACCAGGGCTAAAATAAAACAGGTCAAAGCTAGGACTGAACCAGGTTGTAACATATCCTGACTAAAGCAGTTCAAAAAAGTGGACTAAACCAAATAATAATGATCAAATCTAACCAGGTCAAAGCTAGGACTAAACCAGGTCTTAACATGACTAAACCAGATCTAAGCAAGGTCTAAACCAGCTCTAAACCAGGTCAAAGCTAAGATTAAACCAAGTTTTAACATGACTGAACTAGGACTAAACCATGACTAAACCAGGTCAAAGCTAGTGTTAAACTGGGTCTTAACATTACTAAACCAAGACTAGACAAGAACTAAACTAGGACTAAACCAGGACTAAACCAGGTCAGAGCTAGTATTAAACTGGGTCTTAACATTACTAAACCAGGACAAAACCAGGTCAAAGCTAGGTCTAACTCATTTCTATGTGGTGGTGCTAATTTCAGTTTTAACCTCTATCAAACTAAGACTAAAACAGAACTGAAACTTACCTAAATACTTGTATGAATATTTTTTTTTTTTTAGAATTTTGGAATAGATATTTTAAAATCTGTATATTTTATTAGTGACTGAACTTTGATTCCCGTTCATTCTAAATGTCTCAACACATGCTTGAACGTTTGATCCTTATTTATCATGTACTCGTATCACTTTGAACCACAGTACTGACTCCAGTTGCGTTTCTCATGATGTTTTAATGCATTGATGTGGGGTTTATTAAAGTTTATTTCCACAGCTCTCATATGCACTTGGCCTCCTCGCCTTCTCGCCCTCTCTTCCTCTGGCCGGGGGAAGATACGCACCAGCTGATGTTTTTCCTTCACTGTGATTGGCTGATTCAAAGCTGCTTCAACAAACTGTGGACCCCCCCAAGACCCCCCACTGCTCTTCATCGATGTATCTTTTTTTCCTCTCTCTTTCTATGTGTACATCTTTGCTTTTTTTTTCGCTTTGCTTTTTTGATGTAAGTGGGAGAGTGCTGGGAGGGTGGTGTATTGACTTACAAGGGGGAAATATGACTGTTTATCTTCTGAGGGCTTTTAATAGAAGATTATAGAGTTTCGCTAAAAAGAAAAAAAAAAAAAGTCCCCCAAGATCAAAAAAAATACATCGACCAGCACTTTTGTTTCATTCACCAATCAAGCATAATGTTAAGACCACTGACAAATGAAAAAACAGTGTTATTTTGTTATGGCTTTTTTTTTTATTTGCACAATATATCGGACACCAGTTAACATTTCAAAGTTGCTGTGTGCTAGGTAGCGTGAGAGACTTGTTAAAGCGCACAGATCATCTCACCTCTTGTAGTTCCAACCAAGGCAGCTCTTTCTGGTCAAATTGTGTAAAAAAAAAATAAAACTCAGAAGCTCTGTTACTCAAGTTAGACTTTAATCTAACAGAGTAGTGCTTACAGTTAGCTTCACACCTCCAGAGAATGTTTATGACATCAGCTGCAAAGTATCATACTAATCTGCAGTTTAGACCTCTACAAACTTGTTCAGAATCGCAAATGATCCTTGCGTTTGTTGATCAGTTCATATTTCACTCCTCTCAAACATGAAATCATAACATTAACATTACATATACCAATTCAGATCTGAAACTGTCTGAAATTTGCAATTAAAGGTGCACTACGTAACCTCAGAGGTGGAAGGCTGGCTACTTGCTTGTCTCCATGAAAATGTTATTTATTTATTTTTATTTATTTATTTATTTTTTTGCATGGAATTGTCCACAGTAGGGCATTAAACTTATCTGCCTTGCATGTATTCAATTACAGGTGTTTTATAGCTCAAATATACCTTGAAAAACATGACAACATTCTTACTATATGCAGGCTTCTCCATAGATCTTACCAGTAACTTGTCTCCAATCTGATTAACCAAGTTTATTTCCATACCTTATAACATTCAAAGCAACACAATTACATATCCATGGAGACAAGCAGATGGCAGACCTTTCACCAGAAAAGTTACACAGTGCACCTTTAAGATAAAAAGCCTGGGGTCAAAGGACAAATGTCAGCCAGTGCCAGGCAATGCACGTAGGGAGTTTCCAAAGTTATCCAATCTAAATTATGGGAAAGAAACTCTGTATTCTGATGTACTTCTATTTTATCAGTTTGTTATACTGTATTCTATTATTATAATGTATGTTAAGTTGGTGGTCATAATGTTTTGCCTGATTGGTGTAGAAGTATGCAGGTGACCGCATCGTTCTTTAAAATTCACCCTCATGTTCACGTGTGATGTTACAGTGTATTGAATGTGATTGGTGCAGATGGACAAAGCTAAAAAAATAAGTGCTGAAATGGCATTAATGTGAAGTATTGAAGCTGTTTGCAATGAAGAGCAGGTGGGGGCGCTATAGGGTCTTTGCAGGGGGGGCAGGACACACCTCTTTGAACCAGAGAAGAGATATTATATATATATATATATATATATATATATATATATATATATATATATATATATATATATATATATATATATATATATATATATATATATATAGACAACATTTCCATGGATTTCTCTTCAAAAAGACATTGTGGAAATTGTATGATAATGTATTTATTTCATTTGATTTTTAAGATTCTATTTTTCTTTCAAGTTATGTATATATTGACATTAAAGATCATTATTGACATGCACTTAACTGTCTTCTGTACAGAGATTCTTAGAACCTCTCGCCAAGTACAATCTTAAAAATTCTATTTGGTTAGCATTGTTTAAGATGGAAAAAAATAATTCATTTCCTATTTCAGGACAAATAAAAGAGAATATTAGGAAAATAAAATATAAAATAATGTTTAAAAATAACCATAAAACGGGCTATGTCAAGCTCCATGGAGACGAACATGAAAAGTTACATAGTGCACCTTTAACATGACTGGAATAGAACTAAACCAGCATTAGACAAGACTGGGACAAAATCAGGAGTTACTGTGGCAAAAACACCCAACTATGTGCAGGACTAAACTGTAGCCGAATTTCCATACAACTAGTGTTAGCCATTATCAAAATGAACATGTAATTATATTGTATATCTTGCGTCTAGTGTTACTAATATCCTAAAGGAGTTTTATGTGAAGGCCAACCTCAACCCCATGACACGGCCTGCTTCTAGTAATACCAAAGGGTTGACAATTATCAGACAAGAGCGGCTGAAGAGGTGCAGAACATAATGTCATGTTTCTGAGGTCAAAGTATCAAGTGTTCGCTAATTGTCTTCAAAGTTGCCATGACGCTTTTGATTATGTTTTGGGGGTTTTTTTTTAGCCTAGAACGTGTTTGATTGTAATTCAGTAGTGTTAAAGGGTCTATGCTGTAATGTCGTTTCCTCTTCACAAACAGACCTGGAGTTGTGTTTTGTTTCATTCACACATGTTTAACACAAATCCTGCATATTTAGGCTGAGTTCTTCTCTCAGACAGAAAACACTGTTCCACCTTTGATGTCATATGGTAATACAGGAAGTGCTCCACTGTGTTTTTAAACTCCAAATACATTCAGTAGAATCATCTGGATAAGTTCAGCCCTGGAATTGCCGATCTCTACTGAACTAAAGGTAAAAAGTAGCTGTTAACTTGAAAACTTGGAGATGTAGGCAGCACATATAAAGGATTAAGGAATGAAACAAAACACAACTCTGGGTGTGTTTGTGATGAGGTATCGACATTCTAACGTGGCTTAAACCTCACAAGAGTCAATTTTGTGTAATATAGGACCACTTCATGCAATGTTGAGGACTCCCTATTTACCTCACATCTGAAGCCCAGCTGTAAGCACCACCAGTCACCACTAGATGTCCTTATTGCTCACTTCCACCAGCGTCACCCCTCTTTCTCTCTCTCTCTCTGTTTAAGCACAGAAGGGTCCCCGGTGCCGCTGCTCCGTCCTGCTCCTATGTAAATGATCTCTCGCCAGGCAGCGTCGCGCATCCAACCCCCCTCTCCCCTGAGAATTGTACCCTTTCGTCCGATCACTGGTGTGTGCTGGAGCTGTCACGAGCAGACCACGTAGACCGGCACAGGGCAGAGACGCACAGATGGATGGAGAGCACACAAACACACACACACACACACGCACACAAGCGCAGACACAAGCACGCACGCAATTACGCACACTTTGGCCCGTGGACCAGCTGTTGTCTGAACCCCAATTTTTCTTTCTTATTTCAGCCTATGTCCCGCACTTTCTCCTCCCTCCCCTCTCCACGGGATTAGGTGCGTTTTGTAGTCAGACTGGAAGCCATAAGAGGTAAACAGTGGGATAATTGGTTTGACATAGTGCTCTTTGTTTTTGGCCTCCTGGCGCTAATAGACCGCGCTGGCTAATAAGTCCACCCGCTCGGCACACGTTTTGTTTGGGCTAGAAGAAGCAAGTTTAGAGGGGGACCAATGTATGTCACTCAGTATCTCTTTTCTTTATCAATTGTGTGGCCTATTTGAGATGTATTAAAGGTCCTATATTACACAAAGGTGACTCTTGTGAGATTTAGCCATGTTAGAATGTTATCTTGTCAAAAACATACCTGGAGTTGCGTTCTGTTTCATTCACACATGTTAGAGTAAACCTTTGTTATTTGTCTGCCTACATTTCAAAAGCTTCAGATGCTCTGTTCCACCTTGTGATGTCATGAAGCAGTAGTTTTCAGGTTAACAGCTCCTTTTATCTTTTACTCTGCAGAGTTTGATAATTCCAGGGCTGAAATTGTCCAAATTATTCTAGTGACGTGTATAGAGTTTAAAAACACAGTGGTGCACTTCCTGTATTACCACATTACATCACAAGGTGGAATAGAATATGAGCCCTTTATGTAGTGACCATTGCACTATTGGCTAGTTTCAGATGACGTCAGACCATTACATCCATGGGTTAAAGAATGACAGGGGAGAAATCTGACAAGCCTATTCAAACCACAATTTTCTGTATTTTTAATGGTCAAACGTCCCCAAAATGGCACCAGTAACAAGAAGCTGAAACCCAGGAATAGGTCTGTTGAAATACAGCCAGTTAATCTGCGGACTCTGTGGTGAGGTGGTTGAATAAATGTCAGCTGTGTTATACAAGGCCTATAGGCCTATAATGGACCTGGCTGTAACTTGCTGCTTTTGTACTTGTCCTGGTCTGATCCCGGGATCTTGGTTTGGTCCTGTTCTAGACCTGGTTTAGTCCTGGTATTGTTCACTTTTTCTTGCCTATCTGAATTATGACCTGGATTATCTGGTTCAACATATGTGAATTTTCCATTTTAAAAGGGCTTATATTATGCAATTTTCTGATCTATGTTATAATGTTGTTTCCTCATCACAAACCTGGAATTATGTTTTGTTTCATTCATATGTTTAACTCACAAATCCTGCATATTTTGGTTGAGTTCTTCTCTCAAATGAAAAACACTCTGTTCCACCTTGTGATGTCATGTGGTAATACAGGAAGTGCTCCGCTATGTTTTTAAACTCCATACTCCTTCACTAGAATCACTTGGATGATTTCAGCCCTGGAATTACCAATGTCTTCTGGCCAAAAGGTAAAACTTAGTTGTTAACTAAACTTCTGCTTTATGACGTCACAAGATGTAACAGAGCATTTAGAGCTTTGGAGACATAGACAGACTCAAACATGTGTGAATAAAACAAAACACAACTCCAGGTATGTTTTTGATGAGGAAACAACATTCTAACATGGCTAAAAGCGCACAAGAGTAAGTTTTGTGTAATATAGGACCTTTAGTACGTCTCAAATAGGCCACAAAAGAAAAAGGGAAAAAAAATAAAGAAAGAAAGAAAAGAGATACTGGGTGATGGACACCAGCACGTTCTATTGTCTCAAAACATTCACAATATAATATTCTAATGAAATGTTGTCATTATATTTGGGGTCCACGTTGGCCCGGGGTTCCCAGAGTGCACGTTGTGGCAGGATCCCGTTCAGGTGTGAATCTATTTATCCTCATTAACAAGGCGCTCTCCCCAAAGTCATCCAATTAACACCGGGCTCGTAATGAAGCCATTAGCTGTCAGACGAGGAAGAAGCAGTGCGCGTGTCGTCTGTGGGTCCTCCGTGCGTCGTGTGCGTAATGTGTATACGTCGCTAATATAAGCAAGAGAATTAATGGAGTGAGCGCGCGTGATAATGAGGTAATGTGGAACAAGCAGGCCGCGCGCTGATCGGCCCAGTGTCTCAAATGAAGATATCAGACACAGCGATTTACGCACGCGCACCTAGTCATAAACACGCCTGTCTTTCTGCGCCTCCTCCATAGGAACCACCGCGCTTTGTGTGTTAATGGGTTGTAAACGTGTTAGCAGATAATACAAAGAAACGTGTGGGTCTCTGTAGCCATGACTTTGTGAGTTTGTAGACTTCAGCTTCTAATGTCAGGTGTACTCAACAGTCCAGGCATGAACAAATTCAATTTAAAGGGTCTATATTAATTGACTAGATCTTTTAGCCATGTTAGAATGTTGTTCCGTCTTTATAAACATACCTGGAATAGTGTTTTGTTGTCCTGCTCCATTTAACTGTCTACATCTCCAGTGCTCAAAATGCTCCTTTCCACCTTGTGTCATGAAGCGGTTTTTGTTTAGTAGTGGATGGCAATTCCAGGGTGGAAATTATCTAAATGATTCTAGTGAAGGTGTATGGAGTTTAAAAACACAGTGGAGCTCTCCCTGTGTTACGACATGACATCACAAGGTGGAAGTGTTTTCATTTTGAGAGAAGAACTAAATATGCAGGGTGCTTGTGTTTGTGTTAAACATGTGTGAGTGAAACAAAACAAAACTCCAGGTATGTTTTTGATGAGGAAACAACATTATAACAGAAATCAGAAAATAGCATTAAAATGGTAAATGGTAAAAATAGCAACATCACAAGGTGGAACAGAGCATTTTAAGCTTTAGAGATGCAGAAAGACTAATAATAAAGGATTACTCAAGCGTGTGAACTAAACAAAACACAACAATTTTGTGTGATATAGAACCTTTTAAATGATTGTGGCATTATTATTCTAATGGACAGTATAAATCCTGTAGACTTATTTGGTTTACATTAAGGCTCTAGTTGACGAAAGAAATTCATGGTCGACTAAAATTAAAATTTAAAAGGGGGACAAAAGTTCTCAAAACTATTATGTATCTGACACAAACAGGGGAAACTGCTCTTTATGGAGAAAAGACTAGGAAACAAAGTATTTATATTACAGATTAAACTTGCGAATCATGAGTTTTGTTTACTTTTTTCCCATACAAATACCTAAAATACCGAAACTTCAAAATACAAATTTTGGTCGACTCCATCGACCGATAGTGTTGATATAAGGCCTACAGTCCCATTATACATTGATATTGATTCTCAAAGACCGGCAGTGGTGGAACATAACAAAGTAAAAGCAATACTGTACTTAAGTATAAATTATAGGTAGCTGTACTTTATACTCCACTACATTTGTTTTGTGAACTGAAAAGTAAAAGTTTTTTTTTTTTTTTTTATTGTTTGAGACCTGCTGAAAAGGCTGAGGGTTTATTTTTAACATGTTCATAGTTTGAGCAAACAAAATATACAAGTAAAAACATTGGACTAAACAACTGATTCAGTTGTTTCTACTGAACAAAAAGTACGACAAATCTTATATCTCAAAATATGCAAAAATATTTTACTCTTTAAGTACATTTTTAAAGGTACACTATGTAACTTTACTGGTAAGAATCCAGAACCTGGTTGTTTCCACGGAGATAGGCTAGGGAGATTGCTTTCTCTGGAATGTACCGCCGTATGGCATTAAACGTGCTTATTATTTTATTATAGTTTTTTTTGTTTGTTTGTTTGTTTGTTTTTTACAATAAAACATTCTACTGTAAGTGGGCCCACCTCTCCACAAACCGGACCTGTAAATTGACTTGTTGCTTGTCTCCATGGAAAAAGATGAGTTTAATCATACTTTTTTCATGTGATACTTTTACTTACTTACTGTTTTTCTTTCCAGTATCTGCACGTTCACTTAAGTAACACAACTGAGTACTTCTTCCACCACTGAAGACTGCTAACACTGAACCATATTTTATAAGTGACATTTTCTTAACATTTATATTGCACTTCCTGACCGCATCTGGATGTTGAACGCTGGTCCTTATGTTAAAGCATAGATTTGGCCTCCAGTGTGAGTCTATAGTCTTTATGCTCATTTGTTCCTTAATGAAGCCATCACACGCACGACCTTAATATAGTTTTAATTGTCAAAGTAATTGCACCAACATGCTTCAGTCTCAATGGGGAGGAGTGCACGGATCACACAGGCAGATGTCTAATGGCACTATTTTACCATTAAATGTTTGTAAATGGAGAAAGCTGTCCATGATCTAAATACATTACACACATCAGCCATACCACTCTCCCTCAAGCAAACTCAAAGCTTCATTTTTCTATTTAGCCTGATTACTAAAGGCGTTCGTATTGGGATCTACTGCTCTCTGCCCCTCCTCCATCCAAACATGAAAGCTACATTGAAGAAACCAGAACTGAAGAAGAATTGGATTTGCCATTACACAATTAATCATATTTCTCTGTGCTCACTCAATTTACTTTGCTCTCTTCCATTCTTTGGTGTGAAAAAACCTCCCCTACCCACTGTACACTTCAAAACAGGGCTTCAAAACTACACATCAGCTCTCTGGAAACATAGACAAGGTAACCAAGTCTAGATGTGTATTTTTCCTATTAATGGATAGGGATGTGTTGTGCGGGCAAAACATCATGGCCACCTGCCTATCATTGGTTTGTATAATATTATGTGTTATGTTTAAAAAGCACCATAGTTACAGACTTTGTTTTCCTGACCAGCCAGTCTCTACATTCTGTCGAATCCAGAAGGGACTGGGACTGGACCATAGAGGATGAAAATCTTCTGTCCAAACTTGAGATGATCCAACCACAGCCACTAATTTGTAGCTTGTGTCTCTCAAATGCGGAAGAGATCTCCTTTCCAAAATCATAACTGAACTATATCTATCAGAGCACAATGCACAGCCAAGCGCAAAGTTTACGCAGCAGCACAACCTGATCAACCGCTCACACCCAGCCCCAACAACACAACGTAACACACTGCTCACACCCATCCTCAATAACCAGCCCCAACAACACAATCTGACACACCGCTCACAACCAGCCCCAACAACGTCAGCAAAACTACAATAAGAGGCTACAGTCAAACCACGAACACACGGCATCAGGGCCATTCCAACAGCACACGGCAGAAAACCAGAGAGGCTCCGTCCCACCCACCAGCTCATTAACACACTATTTAACTATTAACACTATAACACTATAACACTATAACACTATTTACCTGTGAGGCTCAGTCCTCAGATTTGCCCAAAACTAACAAAAACGAGCCTCTTACCTTCTCCAGAGGACTGAAGCAGAGTGTATCCTCTGTCCGCTGTCCTGCTGGTTCTGTCTCCAAAAGTGTATTATTGTCCAATATGAAGAGATGAAACTGGTCCAAGTCCCTGTCCAGTCAGACTTGAACTTGAACTTGCCATAACTGTTTAGCACACAGCTCTGTTGTTATCCATTCATGAGCCTATAGTAGTAACATGGCACCCGTGGAGAGTTGGGCCTAGGCGGGAGAGAGCAGCTGAATCACAGTAGGTCAGGTGTGTGATAAACCTTTATGAAAACCAATCACTTGATTTGAGTTCACCCTCACCCTGCGCCCCCAAGACACACTTCAGGGCTGCAATGTGAAGAAATGGGCAGAAACAACGTAATGACGTCACATTTTCTCAAAACTTCAGGCTCTCCCATAGACTTCCATTAAGTCGCTCCGACTTAGTGAACTCAAAGGGCAAACACATGAACCAAATAAAGTGATATGAGCAAATTAACATGCTAAAAATATGTCTATGCAGATAACTGTTCAATTTTAAACAAAATATTAAACATATAGCCTAACACACATTAACTTGTTTTCGGTGCATGAGTCTCTCTGATTGGTTAATCTGCCTGTCAATCACGCCCTCTGAAATCAGAAAGACAGGATACAGTCCAGATCCACTCGTCTTTGTAAAGTTTTGTCACAGCGTGTGGTTCTGGCTGGTCAGGTAAAGACATTGTTGCCTTCTCAACTGCATCCACTGTCACTGGTCTTCCAAGCATCATTATACAAACTAATGCAGCAAAGAACCCTCTATACACTATGGTTAGTATGTTCTCCTCACAGCAAGAAGGTCCTGGGTTTGATTCCCAAGTGGGGTCTAGTTTGCATGTTCTCCCTGTGTCCGCATAGGTTTTCTCTTGATGCTGTGTTTTCTTCTTGTTTTCTGCATTTGACCATTCTTCAGTGCCATTGGGGCATTTGCTCAGGAGCAGTTGGTGCAGCAGTGCCACGCCAGGGGACACATCTCCACGATCTGGAACTAGACTTGGTCAATTCTACCTTGGCTGGAGGATTTTAACATACTAGTGCATGATGGGGTAAACTGGATTGCCCAGAGGAAACCCACCCAGACATGGAGAGAAACATGCAAACTCTGCACAGAAAGGCCCAGGTGACTCGGGTGTCGAACCTGGAACCTTTTGTCTGTGAAGCGTGAGTACGAGACACTCAGACACCATGCCACCATTCCGTACCTCAGGCCTGACCTCCCATGTGATCTAATTTTACTGTTCAACGTGCCTGTATATATAACAGATTAAAAAAATCAACTTACTGTGCGGTTGTCAGTTCAGTTCAAGCTCATTTTGACTTTTGGAGATGTAGACAGAATAATACTGCAGGATTATTCAAACATGTGTGAATGAAACAAAACACAACTCTAGCCATGTTTTTGAGGAGGTAACAACATTATAACATGACTAAAAGCTCATAAGATCTATTTTGCACAATATACGACCTATTAAGACTGAATTTTTGAAGCTACAGTTTTGACAATCATCACCATCATCACATCCTTACTTCTGACACTTGCATCTCACAGTTGTTTACTTGTTGTGTAGATGTTTTGCATAGAACAGTACATGGTATGATGGGGCCACTAAAGGAATGTAATTCTCCAGTCCGAGACATGCTATTTATGGCAGTACGGTCCAAAAACCACCCACTGAACTCTTCATCGTGTCACTCTATTCCTTTATTACTTTCTATCTGCTCATATTCTCATGTGAGGAGGAGGCGTCTGGAGTCACATCGTCTTTAGGACTAAAATCACTTGTGCAGGATTTGGCTGCAGTGTTAGTCTGCTAATGGATTCATGTGTCCCAGAAGAGGAGAGGCAGTGTACAAAAGATTACTGTGTGAGTGTGAACGCAAAAACCCAGACAATAACAGCAGTAAATATGAGTGCAACAACATTAGGGGGATATGTCCTTTGTTGTGCTGTTTTGTTTTTGAGATGCTTGACCACATTGGCTCAGTAGATTAAAACACTGAGAAAACACTGCAAAATGGACTCTTTTAGCCATGTTCTAATGTTGTTACCTCCTTAAAAACATACCTGGGGTCATGTTTTGTTTCATTCACATGTTTGAGTAATTCTGCATTATTAGGCTGTCTACATCTCCAAAGCTCAAAACTCTCCACCTTGTGATGTCATGTAGTGGTAGTATTCAAGTTAACAGCTACCAGTAACCTTTTGTTCAATGGTGATTGGAAATTCCATAGCTGAAATCATTCAAATGATTCTCATGAAGGTGTATGTGTTTTGAAACACATGGCCTCACAAGGTGGAACAGAGTTTTTCTGTTTCATAAATCCTTAACATAAATCAGAGAATAGCCCAATATGGGCCCTTTAATATATTACCAAAGCAGACTAAATGTAATCAAAAGTCTAAAGTATTAGATTACCCAGAGTACCACCATAATAGGCTCACCTACCACAGTCTGAGAAACACAAGACAATAAACCAGGCAGATATTAGTTAGAACCATAGTCTGTATATATAGGAAATGGACATAGCTAACCTGCTAGCGGCGTTCCAAATTGTGGAAATGATTGGTGAGCATGGGTGGCTCCATCAGCTCTGGTTCCATTTGACTTTACCTTGTGGCCATTCTGGCTGGTCAAAGCCTGATCTTGTCAGATCTCATAAGTTAAGAAGGCCAGGCCTGGTTGAGAGACCGCTGGGAATTCCAGGTGCCACAGTTGGGCGCCAGTGGCAAAAACTGTTGTTGTGTCACTTCACCCACATTTCCTAGTTTGAAAGTGGTGTGTGCGCATGTGTGTGTGTGTGCGTGTGTGTGTGTGCGCGTGTGTTTGCGTGTGTTTGCGTGTGCGTCAGTGGTGGCGGTTGGAGCAGCCGATGGTGCAGATTGGCAGCCTTGCTTCTGTCAGAATGATCCAGGGCATGGAACTCAGCTCCAACCTCGCTCCTATAACTGCTAGCCTCGTGAGCTTCATTTGACTGGAGCCAAATGCTATGGGTGACACTCCCTTAGTCCACTTTTTGTACAGTCTATGGTTAGAACCCAAACAACTGCAGTTTAATTAATTACTGAAACTCCCTTCAAAAGTACACAACTCATTGAACCTGGATGTGTGTGGCCCCTCCCTCTCCGTTCAGGGCCTGTCTCCACACTTGTCTCTGCACTTGTCTCCTCACTTGTCTCCTCCCTTCATGACTCCTCTCCAGTGGGCTGTGGAGTCTGTGTTCTGGTTTTCACTTCTCTCTTGGCTCTAATTAAAGAGGAAAGTCTCTGTGAGTGTCCTCTCTGTGACCCGCTGTGTTAAACCTCAGTGGCCTGTCTCTGATACGGCTCCACACTTTCATCTCCACGTCTTTCTCTGACAAACTGTGAGGAAGTTTGAGGGAATTAAACTCTTTAAATGACTACCTAAAGAGATACAGATTATTGTTGTTGTTGTTGTGTACTCGGTGTAGACAGAATTATGAGTTTCTATTGAATATGTGAGTGTTTGAGAGAATTTGTGAGTGTTTGAAATCTGCAGGGTTTGTGTGAATGAAACAGAACACAACTCCAGCTCTGTCTGTGACGAGGAAACAACAATTAGAACAGAGATCAGAACTAACTAAGCTTTTGGTGAAAAGTCCCCATCCAGCTTGTCATAGAATTACATTTTTGTATCTCTTTGTAACTTTGCCAATCTGTTTCATTATTCTGAGTGACTAATTAGATCAAACTGAGCTAAATCTCTCATATCAGACACTGAGGGCTGTTCCGACGTGGGGGGGCAGAGCGTTCCACAGTTTATGGCTGGCCACAGACAAAGTCCTGTCTCCTCAGGTTTTAAGTCTGATTTGAGGCACCATGAGCTGGAGCTGGCCCTCGGACGTCAGAGCACGTGGATTGTGGTAAATTTGAGGTCGAGAAGTACTGTGGGCAGTCTAGTACGAGTAACATTCTGCGTTTCAAAATTAACACGCCTCTTAAATATAAATGAAAAGATGACATGCTTGAAAGAAAAATACACACCTGTTGTGTTCGCTTATTTATTGCCCACATGTTCGTTTAACATATGGTCAACAAGTCTACATCTACATAAATCATTTACTTAGTTGAATTGCGGTTACACGCACACATGCAATTATTATCAGACTTGTGGAGTTTTAAGATTAATAAAATGTCAATTGTAAACAGCAAAATCCAAAATTCTACCCTTTACATGTCTCTTAAGTTATCTTAAAGGTCCATAAATCAGAAAATAATCAGACTTTGGGGTGCATATAAGAACACCTCTTCCTGTGCCTAAAAAGTGATGGTGCAGACTGGCAGCCTCGCTTCAGTCAGTCTGCCCCAGGGCAGCTGTGGCTACAATAGTATCTTACCATGACTGAGCGTAGAGTGAATTAATAATGTTCTGTAAAGCGCTTTCGGTGTCATGAAAGGCGCCATACAAATGCAATGATGAATGAATGAATTAATAGTAGTGGACTTGTAAGCAGGCGTCTTTTGAGGGGAGGAGTCGGCAAAAGTCCACTGGTGTTTCCATGGAGGATTGGAATTCTATGTCCATACTCTGGAGTACTGGACCTGAACCTCAGGCTGTCCTGTGGTTGGGTGTATGTAGAAGGGGATGTGGTCCATTTAGAGTGCCTTTCTGGTTCTCTTTCCTCAGTGTTCGGTCTGTGTAAGTCTTCCTCCATGAAGACTTTAGATCTTTGGATGGAGTCGACATGTGAGGACAAGCTGCCGCATCTGGCTGCTTCAAAAGGCCCGAGTTCCTCCATGAGAAAAAGAGGTATCTCCAATCAGACCAGGTTCCTTTATGGCTTTAGTTGTGAATTTTCTGTCTGATTTAGCAGTGCTTTCCTCAAGCTCTCTGACTTTGACATTGAGGCTGTCATGTTTTTCCTGCAGCAGGTTGAGCCTTGTCCTCTCTGATGCAGTGGACCTCGTCTCTGTGATCTGCCTCCTCCTTTTGGCATGTGTTTATTTTCTTGTTTAAGGCCTTGATCTTCTGATGAAGCTGTTGTTTCTCTTGTCGCTTTATTTCCAGCTCCTCCTTCAGCCCGTCCCTCTCATGGACTAAACCAGGCAGGGACTTCACCTTTCCATCTTCAACTTCTAAATCTTTTTTCATTCTATCCAAATCATCCACCCTAGCCCTCAGAATGGCTTTTTCGCTCATCAGTTCAGAGGATCTTTGCTCCAACTCATTTGCCACCTTTTGAAGCTCAGATTCTTTGGCTAAGTTTTCTGTTTGTCTCTTGAGAATTTCTGCCTGGTGCTGACTGTTCAGTTTCTCAAGATCAAGGGCATGAGACACGTCCAGCTGTTCCTTTTCATTTCTAAGGTCCTTCAGAAGTTTCTCCCTGATTTCACCTATCTCTTTTTGGTGTTCCTCCCTAAGCTGCCCTAACTTCTTCTCATGCTCCAGCTCCATCTCCTGACGTTCTTTCTGGAATCGTTCAGCCATCTTTCTGCCATACTGCTGAATCATCTCATCACATTTGGCTTTCATCAGGGCTTTCCTCTCTTCTTCCATGTCTTGTCCATAAGGGTTTAGTTTTTCATTGTTGTTTTTCTGGCGTCTTTGCTTTTCTGCTGCTAACTCATCTTCCAACTGAGCCTGCAGTTCTTCCAGTTTTATCTTGTTGCTGGCTTTACGTTTAGTCATCATCTCTGCCTGATGTTCCTGAAGTTTAGTTTTGAGGCCTTTAAGGGAGGCATTGTTTTCTTTACATAGTCTTTCTAGTATTTTCTCAGATTCCCCTTTAAGTCTGGCTTCCTCCTCTGTCCTTCTTTCCAACAAAGTCTGACAAATATTCTCAAGTCCCTCTAGCCTTCAGACACTTTGCCTCCTGTCGGATTTGTTCTTCTTGTCTTTTCTGGTTAGTTTGGAGCATTTCTCTGAATTGCTCTAGATTTGTCTCATATTGCTACTTCAGTTTTTCTTCTTCCTCTGTTCTCTTCGCTACCAGTGACTGACGAAGACTTTCCAGTCTCAGCCGTCTTTCCTCCTTCCTGAGGTTTTCTTCTTGTCTCGCCCGTTCAGCTTTGAAGGTTGCTTGGAGGTCCTGTATTTCTTTCTCAGATTCTTCCTTAAGTCTGGCTTCTACCTCTCTCCTCTTCGTCAACAGTGACTGATGGAGAGTTTCCAGTCTCTCGTCACTCTCAGCCTTCAGACGTCTCTCCTCCTCTTCCTCACGTCTCTTCTGTGACTCTTGAAATTCTTCAGATGTTTCAAAATTCTTTATCACAGGAGATGTTGCCACGTCATGATGCTTGGAAGCTTCCTGATCTCTCTCAGTAGACTGTGCATGTCCCATTTGACATATGGATTTCTTGTATTTGTGCTTGTGCTCTTAATAACTGACAAAGTGAGGGTTTTTGTTTTTTGGTTTTTTTTTGGCACAAACATTTTGAAATCTTCTGAATCTGCTGTAGACACAAAATGTCATGCGGTTCACTGGAGCAGCTCTGTCGCTCTGTTATGCTTTTTGAACCAAGGTAAGATTCTTTCAGAGATACAGTATGGGGGAACTGTCCTAATGTACAACTTTTATCTTGATTTGCAAAGTTTATTCATTAAATGTGTCTCTTCTGCAAGACAGTATTTTTATAACGCCTTTAAAGAACACATGATGCAAACTTGACTTTCTTGAGCATTTAAAGCATCTGATAGATTCTCATGTTTTTCCTCATTCTGACTCGGTTTGGTGGATAGTACCTGTACTCAGTATTTATCAGAGTTTTGCAAAAAAATTGAGAAGAAAAGTACAAAAATACAGGTACAAGTATTTTCTGAGTTTTCAAACAGAATCCCTCTGTCTGTGTCATCAACAGGAAAACTCCACCCAAAATGCAGAGACAGTTTACATACAAGGAAAGACTTTTCCTGACCTCAAAACCTCAAATCAACTAAATAAAGGTGTTCTCATGTGTTTGTATTAGAATACTGTAGTGTCCTATCATCAGTGCAGGGCTCTATCAGCACAGCATTCACTGGTTATAAGGACCGTGTTTACTTTGGAAATGTTCATTCTTGTTGCTGACAGCAGAGGGCGCTCAATGGAAATCTGTGGAGATGTGTTTTTGTAATTGAAAAATAAAATAAAATTAGTTAGTTCAGTAGAGAGCAGCAATTCCAGGACTGAAATGATCCAAATGATTGTAGTGAAGGTGTGTGGAGTTTAAATCATAGCCTGTATATATAAATGGACATAGCTAACCCGCTAGCTGCTGCTTTCTAAACGGGAAGTTCCCATGCAGCTCTTCTGGCTCCTTCTGACTCTGGCTCCCATTGACTTACATTGGAATATTGTGGCTCCTCTCTCTGTAGCTGCTGCTTTGAGCATTTTGGTCTTAAAATATTCATATGAACCCACTGTACATGATCCTGGGGTTTTTATTTCACTATTTTGTCCGCCATTAAAAAGTCCTAATATTATTATGAATATTATTAGTTCATAATATGGAGCCTGGCTCCAAATTTGCTCCTGTAATTGCAAATATCGATGAACTTCATTTGACTGAAGCCGAACACTATGGGTGACGTCACACTCACTTAGTCCACTTCTTTATATACAGGCTATGGTATAAATACACAGTGGAGCACTTCCTGTATCACCCCATGACATCACAAGGTGGAACAGAGTGTTTTGAGGTCTCGTGATTGTGTTTTTGTTCAGGCCTGGTGGTGTGGGGTGGCTGCTTTGTGCTCCTGCAGCTGGGGCCGGGCTGGTTCTCCATGTCCAGGGGGTGGAGGAGGGCAGTGTCCTGAAGCACTTCTGTCCAGAGGAGAGTTACCCTCACCCCCACACCAGCAGCACCTGCCCCCCTCTGGAGCCTGGCTCCTGCTCTTGCCGCACAAACATAAACGTAAAAACAGCTCACGCCAAAACTCAAACAAGTTCAACTCAGGACAGGTGTAAGTGATGGTTAAAGAGGGGGTATTGGACTCCTCTGGGGTATTAAAGAGGAGGTATTTGACTAGTTATTTCTAACAGTAGTTTTCAACACCACCTTTTCCCTTTAGTTCAGTAAAGATTGGCCATTCTGGGGCTAAAATGATCCAAATGATTCTAGTGTAGGTGTGTGGAGTTTAAAAACACAGTGAAGCACTTCCTGTATTTTCACATGACATCACAAGGTGGAACATAGATTCATAAATGTACTGTATAATAACATTTCAACAATACTATTTTTGGTGTATATACTGGGTATTTTTACTAAGGTTATTATTCTGTTACCTTAATTATGAACCTTTTTTTTTTTTTTTCTTTATGATTGAAATATTTGACTGAAATCACTATTTAAATTAGGCTACTTCCTAAAGTGTGCTGTGCAGACAGAATTATGAACAATGAATTTGTGTAAAAGGTTCTTGCACCAAATTGGCCAAAGTTTCATGAAAATAAATCAAAATATGTGTACTATTACTAATATATTTTTGGCATCTGGTGTATGCTACTGCACCTGGGTAATGTATTTTATTTTCTATATAATATTTTTACGAAGTATATTATTCTTACCTTTTTTATGAAATATAAAAAAATATATTATATTTGAAATATGAATATATATATGACTGGAATTACCCTTTAAATTACTTCCCCAACAGCTACAGATTGCTGCTGTTGTTGTTATGTACTTGGTGTAAACAAAATTATGAACAAATTTCTACTGCATCTGTGAGTAAAAGGCATATAGGTTCTTGCGCCAAAGTTTCATGAAAATAAATGTTCTGGATCAAAATATGTGTGTAATAACATTTCACAATGTATTTTTGGTACCTTATTTTCTATGTGGTATTTTTACTTTGATAAGTTTATTATACCAACCTTTTTTGTAAGATCTGAGTGAACCTTATTTTTTCTTCATGATCGAAATATTTATATAGTATATGAGTTAAATATTGTACCACCAACTACCATGGTTGCATCTATTTTTGGTGTCTGGTGTAACTACTTTACTACTATTTTATTTTCGATAGTATTTTGTATTTAAGACTATTAATGTTCTTCATGAGTGCATTCAGTAATGATTCTTACCATTTAAATGATCTGAAATTATAATAAAAAAGCATGAAAAGATGAATAAAAATGACTTGTTAAATAAGTCATGTGATCCGCTAGTTTTGCATCTTTTTGAACTCTGAAGCATGCTATCATTCATATTTGTGTATCAAAACGATCTCATTAACATTTCCATATCCTATATTCGTCTTGTTTTGATTTTGAAGCCAAGAGTTCATAGAGCACCACATTTCAGCATAACTCATGTAGTATTTTGTACACGCAGCAGCCCCTTAGATACTCTTCCCAGTCTATTACAGCTCGAGGTCAGCCATGTTGGTGCTATGTGGTGTTGGCAGGGTGTCAGCTGTTTAAAGGTACTAATGGGGCAGAAACACTGTGTGAAGTGGAGAGCACAACAGTACCGCACAGTCTAAACCCTGGCTCTTGTTTACTTCCTTTAGTTGTTTCCCTAAAAACATATTTAACATATTTTTTTAGGTCAGCTTTCCCTCCCTGAACCTTCTTAAAAATGTTAAATTTCCTTCTTTTTATCTCTCTACCAAAGCAATCAGTAACAGATTTTGAATTATTTTAGATGATTTGTTCTAGATTGCATTTATTTCACTCCTTTCTAATGGACTTTGTGTTATAATGTTTTGTAAGCTTGCAAATGGATTATAGTAACGCATCTGAGTTATGTGAGAATTCCTGTTTTAATTATTTGGATTGCTTACAGGTCCTGTGTAGATTACTATGCATTTTAAACAATCCTGTATTAGGAAACTATGCTGAAAATTTTTATTAAATTTGTTGATTTGTTTTTCTTTTTAGTAGTAGTAGTAGTAGTAGTAGTAGTATTAATAGTATTGTAATTGGTTGTATTGACAAAGTAAGATTTGATATATGAACACAACTGGACGAACTTTGCAATGGAGCTTAACCAAAACTTTCAAATGTGAGTTTAAAATAATTTGGCCCCAAAAACGTTACATGAAGTCAAATTCAGAACTATACTACACCTGAAACAGACCTAAATACACATTTAAATGTATAAATTAAATCAAATAACCATAACTTAACAACAATATATCATTTTTTCCTCTCTTACCTAATTGGAGTCGCTAAAATTGCTATAATTTCCCAGTACTGTCCTGCAGATCTATTCCGAAATAAGATAAAAAAAATAAATAAATAAAAAAAAATGGAATGGAATCAATCAGGCAGGCTTCTTCTCCATATACAGCCACAGTTCACCTCCGCCCTCTCTCCCTCTCCTCCCTCTCCTCACTCTCTCCCTCTCCTCCCTCTCCCCAGCCGCTTCCCCCACCCCCTCTCAGGACTGCAGACTGAGGACATGCATAAATTCAGCCACATTAGTATTCCAGTCAGGCTACTCCATTTCAAGGCAAGGCCGGGCACCCTTTTTCCACCACCAAACCTCTCCAAATCCTTATTTTGGACACCATCTATAGACCTGCACTTTTTGTACCTCAACTTGAAATATTTTATGAGTTTTCAGAAAGCTCACAAGTCCATTTTTGCCACAATTATAAGCAGATGCAGCCTTTGAAATGAGGTTTTGGTCATATGTATGTATGTGTGTGTATGTGTGTCTTTGTGTTTTGATGTCAGCTCAAGCGTACCAGGCTATAAATCACCCATGTCTGATTGTGGAGGGCAGAGGCTTTTGGACAATAACATTTGAGAGAGGAGAGGAAGGAAGGAGAAGTGAGAGAGAGTGGTCCAAACGAAGCAAAGAACCAGGAGAAAAAGCCAAAAGACATAAATGGATGTTTTACAGAGCGTTCAGACTGACATTTAAGCGATGGGCAGTGGAAGGCAGGCTTTGACATTGAAACAGAGTCAAGGTTATGCTGCTTTGTTGTGCTGGTGTGGAGTCAGAAACAGTAAATATTGAGAGATGTGAAACAAAAGGGTGGTTCAAGAAGAGTGAGTGGAGCATTTGACTATAGGGTCATTGGTAAAGAATCATTCAGCGATTTTCTAAAATACACAATCACAACACACACACACACACACACATTCTGCACACTCAAAAGGCAGATTTCTGGAGCTAAAATGTCCCTGCAAGTGTCCAGTTTATAACATTTTAAATGTCATTTCAGTTATTCTATTTTCTATTATATTGTTTTCATTTTTGATACAGTGTTTTCTCATTTTAAAAAAGTGAAATTAAGACTTCTGTATAATGAATATGAGATTGATATTACTTTACAAATTGCTCTTTAACATTTATAAAATTATTAGGGAAATGTTCAGTAGACCAGTAAAAAAAAGACAACAACAACAATAACAATAATAATAATAATAATAATAATAATAATAATAATAATAATAATAATAATAATAATAATAATGCATAAAAATAATTATTTTAAATTTGTTTCAGAAAAAAACTTTTTTTTTTTTTTTTTTTTTTTTTAGAAAGTTATATAATACATTGTTGGATTTCCTTAAAGAAAATAAATCATTTGCAAAAACATTCAATGCAAATCATAAAATTAAAGGTTAAAATATAGATTATAATTTTTCTACTAAACAAATAAAGGTATATTGCCAGACAAGAACTAGTTCTGATGAAATCGTATTTTTCCCCCTTGAACCTCTATAAACAGCAGTTGACAGTAAAGACTTATAGCATGAATAGTTTTTTACAACATACATAGTTTATTTGGAAACATAATACAAGCTTTATACTGAAAATAAATAATTACTTGAGCTGTCATCGAAATTTGGACCAAACCTCGCCCAAACAGTTCAGCTTTCTTACTGAAAATAGTGTGTTTGTTTTGTACGCTGCTAATTAAGTGCGTGGATAACTAAGAGCATTTCTGTTTAAATTAATGACTTCAAAAGAGTAATATATAAAACTGTACAATATTCGAAAAAATACTTAAGAAATAAACCGATAAACAGGAAGATTATAAAATTTGTTTTTCGATAGTGAACGTACAATAAAATTATAGGCAGGTGTATAGCGTCGCTCTGCTCAGAGTCCACACAGTTTATGGTCGAAGATGAAAACACAAATATAACAGATGTGAAGCTACAGGCCAAAGGAGAGCGGTTCAATTAAACCAGCTCCGTAAGTGCTATGGTTCCTCTACGCGTAAAAATGACTCAGGGCCTATTGGAGAAAATAATTACATATTGCGTTACAAAATAATGAGTGTAAATATGCAGAGAACTAAAGCAGTGGGTTTGAGCCCGAGGGAAGCGCGAGGTGAGAAAACGGCCTCTGGTGTCCACAGCAAATCAATTAAGAAAAGTGACAGAGCCACTGGTATTTGTAGTTATTGGTCTCACTCCGCTGGGCGCACAAACACGCGCGTGAAACAGAGACGCAGCCCCAAAACAAAACAGCAGTCCCAGCTGATGCTTATTCTTATGTTATTCTGAGCTGATGGTGAATCAAACCAAGGCGCTGGCAGGTTATAGGCACATTTGTAGTATTTATATCCTTGATTCTCGTGGGTAAAAAGAGTGGCTCCAAAGATGGTGCTGATGCAGTAATGCCCTCACGGCGCTGGGAATGACGAAGGCCGGACAGGTGTCTGTTATTGTCTGAGTCTGTCAGGGGTGCGCGCCCCACGGTCCGCTCCCTCCCGGGGTCAGAGGTCGTGGCATGAGGCGTCGCCGTGAGAGTAGGGTCCCTCGTGCGGCGGTGGCGGTTCTCCCGGGGGCGTCATGCGCTTCTCCTTCTGCCGCCGGTTACAGAACCACACGCGCACCACCTCCTTCTCGAGCTGCAGCGAGTCCGCGAGCGAGGTGATCTCGTGCGCGGACGGTTTGGGGCACTTGAGGAAGTGCGTCTCCAGGACCCCCTTAACGCTCACCTCTATGGACGTGCGCTTCTTCCTCTTGCGACCCTGAGCTGCGATCTTGTCTATGCTGCTGGCGCTGCCCGTGGAGGAGTCGGCCTCCTCCAGCCACTTATTGAGCAGCGGCTTGAGTTTGCACATGTTTTTAAAGCTCAGCTGCAGCGCCTCGAACCTGCAGATGGTGGTCTGAGAAAAGACGTTACCGTACAGTGTCCCGAGCGCGAGCCCCACGTCCGCCTGTGTGAAGCCCAGTTTGATCCGACGCTGCTTGAACTGTTTGGCAAAGTGCTCCAACTCGTCCGAGGTGGGCGTCTCCTCGTCCGAGTGGTCGTGGCAGTGGTGCGGGCCCAGGTCCCCGTGCTCCGGGCTGAGGGTGTCCCTGAGGCCCGCGTGCATGCCCTGGCTCTGGGTGGCACCGGGCTCCATGATGCCGTTCACGGAGAAGCCCGTCTGGGAGTAGGACATGTTGCTGTGGGATACGGGGCTGCCCCACGCGCCTGGGTGGTTGTTGTGGTTGTTGTGATGGGGGGAGTGGTGGTGGATGATGCCCGGCTTCACGTCCTGCTGCTCCATGGAGCCGGACCAGGGGCTGCCCTCCCACTGGTGACCCAGCGCGTGCCCGTAGTCGCTCTGCAGCAGTTTGTGGTGGCTTCTGTAGGGGCTCGCGGGCTGCATGGCCTGGCTGTCCGCGTGCAGCATGGGGCTGGAGCTGAGCAGGGTGTAGGGGCTGGACGCCGCTGTGGCCATGCTGCTGCTCGACCCCGCTGGAGCTACTGACGCCAGGCAGCACCGCAGCCCCTCACATCTCCCTCTGGCTCCTCGCGGACTGACAGCTGCTCCGACCAATCAGCGCTGAGTGACGATTCCCACAGACCAATAGCACTCGTGTTCCCGCTAAGGCCCGCCTCTGCTGCTAAGCTTTTTTATTTACTGTAATCAGAACTTTATTGGAAGAGATAGAGATGTAAACACACGTGCGTTCAATATGACCGCTGGAAAATATTGATATTCATTATAGTCAATGGTTCCCATGTTTCAAATGCAAAATTCTCACAGATTCACACAAAAGCAAACTGTTTTATATTTGGCTCTGATGTGGGGAAGTCTTGTGTTTGATGAAGAGACTTTGCCAAGGCCTTAATCTGTCAAAATAGATTAAACTTTGATTTCAGTGAAATAATTCAAATGTTTTACACTTATTATAGACTATATCTCTGTCATGAAAACGTTATGCAGTTAACACTGTAATTTACTATTTTATAACAGCGTGTAATTTCACAACATGAACCCAATAAAAATGTTTAATAATGAAAGTAAGAAACAGTAGCCTAATCCACAGTTCATTATGATTTTTTCTGTTGGTTGGCCTGCAGTAAATTGTAACTATTAACACAACTGGAAGCCCGTTAGCTTTATTCACCCAGCCTGTTGTAGTAGGAGCCATCACTGGGTGAGGAAGGGGTTACTCGAACCGGAAGTGAGCTGTGTTGGTCCACTTGCTCCATGCTTGGTGCGGAGTGATGCGCGCATGGAGCGCAGTTCCTGTTTATTAATTAAAGTTTCCAACTGATTTACGCACGAGTTTATTGCCGCTCGTGTCACCCTCGAGCGCGTGCGAAGGAGGAGATTAAAGCGCAATGGCATTTGTGAGACGTGCCAGCACTTCATTTAGAGCCTCCTACAATCAAACCAGGACCAGTTCTCAGAGACTAATGATTAACTTTAACACAATGTTTCCTGGGTTGTTTATAAGATTTCCCCGAGATAGGGTGACACGCTGGTTTTACGCACGAACATTCCCATAATAAATATTCATTACCGTTCAATAGTGGAAATATAACTGTCACGGATGTAGGTGAGAATGTACTCGCATTAACTAGAAATCCCAGGTTTTTAAGACAAGACGACAGCCCCACATTTTCAGCTCATGAAATTCATTGATTCAAATCCTTTACTAGTCGTACAAAACGAGGCCTCCTTCATTGTAGCGCTACTTAAAAATCTCCCCACAGCTCGTGTCTGAATTGAAAAACGTAATCTAACTACATATCTGAGCCCTAACTTCGCCTGCGTAATTATATTTGCCATTAGAAGACTGCCGCGTTCCAGTCTCCTTATTGGTTTGTGAAATTCCATTAAATATATTGCTTGGGCTCCCAGGTTAAGCTTGATTTAAATTAGCATACATTTTCATACATTTAGGAGAAATAAAAGAAGCACTGCAGCCACCAGAAAGTCATTAAAGAGCGCAGAGCCGAGGAGCTACCGCGGTGCTGGGGGAAAAAAGAAGGAGAAGAAAGCAGGCAGGAGGCACACCGGAGGCCGAATCAGGTGAGGGGTTTGGCCGCTGGGGTGGGCGAGGGGACCCGGGGCCGCAGGGGGTGGACGGGCCCGCTATCAGGGTTAGACAGAGGACACAGCTCTCCTCCAAATTCATGCTACTGAAAAAAAGGCATGTACATTGAGCTTAATAGGTAGGATTTTGTCTTTTCCATTGCGTAATTTAACAGTTTGAACCTGGAAGACAGTATTTGATGTCAATGTTAAAAACACAGTTAGAAAACGGATTAGGCTATTAATTCGTCTCACTTAAATATATGCAGTTAATAAGTTGTAAATTTAAAAAAAAAAAAAAAACTTTTAGCAAATGTACGAATTGATTTTTTTTTATAATATTCACAGTTTCACTTGGATTAACACATGCGTAAAACTTGGCTATTTCAACGAACCAGAAGCTGGCATTTTGCAGCATTACTTCTACTGGAGGAGCTGGAAGTTCATATAATTTTAAAACCCAAAAACAAGATGTATTTTACGCACGAAGCCAAAGCAGAGTGGACTTAACTCTGTACGGGGGTGCTCTCTCTCAACAGTCTAAGTTTCTAAGTGTAACAGATGCTTCTCTAGAAACTCTCCGTGTGCCGATCCCTTTTATTCACATGGACATTTTTGTGCCGTCGAGCGCGTTTCCATAGCGAGGCGAATAAAAGGCAAATCCCCACTCCGCGCCTCCAATAAAGAGCCCATTCACAGATAACCCGAGCCATGCAGACCCCGCTACACTTACACAGGCTGCAAGCGCGCCCCAAACACACCAGCGATCATTTCGGTTATGTTTGTTTATGTTTATTTAGCGGATAGTATAGCAATTACGCACAGCCACACGTATTTCCAGCTATAGATGTTCACCACAGTATCTAGTTTAATGAAAACAATAATTTAAAACTAGGATTTTTATACAGTTTTGCCCATCGTAAACAGCAGTATTAGCCTATTGATTCATATTATCTTATTTACAATTTTACGCCTAAATCATGATTGATTTACATTGCATTAAAAACACTGTCAATTGGTAGGCTATTTTAAAACATGTATATTGTCTTTTTTAAAAATATGTGAGCAATGTCATCTATAATTCATATTTCTTCCAGTTATTTTAATGGCATAACCACCACATTTCTTTACACGTTCTTGGCAGCGAAAAGAGACATATTTTGAGGTCAGATGTGAATGAAAAGGCGCTGCTTTTGTTGCCAACACCCCGCTGCTCAGGTCAGAGAATCACAGCGCGGACAAATATAATTCACCATGTAACAGATGAGGGTCTGGCTATCCATAATATAACAATAAAGGTTGGAAATTTTAAATAAAAATAATTCTTTAGCACTTAAGGTTAAATTAAATCTCCACCATGTTCTTTATCGTGCCCAAACCTTAATTTGTCATCGTTGCCTTGCTCGTTTTTTACGCATAATCCGTTCTCCTAAATGTATTGTTATTTTAAGCCGTCATATTCGCAGCGACTCGGTTGGCCCGTAGATAAATCAACCCCCGTCTGAGGCAGACAGCTCAGGGCCCCGGGGCGGGACCTGTCACGCGGTGTCATGACCCCTCTGAAGCCTAAATCTCACTGAGCGCGCCAAGAGTCAAACCAAGGACCGTCTACTGAGATCTATAGTCACGCATACATTTGGTATCTGCACATTTAAATTCATTACATGTTTCAGAGGACATCGCAACATTACACAGACCTATGTTTTATTGAGATTTGGTGACGTAAAATGCACTTTTAAATGCATGTTCAGTATTTGGTATCGTTGGAGAAGGTCAGGTTTAACATTTTAGCATTTTAAACGTCTTTTCTTTTGAATAATATTGCTGAGTCTCACGTGACATCACATCATCCAAAGGCCATAACTGGTGTGGGTAGAGGCGAATTTGTTAAAGCGCAAATTTCGGGTTCATAACCGTGGAATAGTTGGAAATGAGGGATTTGTTATTTATATCCATTGGTGTGCAAAAAAATAATAAGGGAGCGTTGCCATAGCGATTGAGAATGTAAAACAAAATATTAGCATTTATCATTTGAATGGGAAAAAGTCATCGAAATGTCGCAGATAACAGTATGCTGAAACCCATATAGGCCTTTTTGTCCAGGTGCAGCATTTATGGATTTTTATTTTCGATATTTGTTGTAAAAATACGAATAGGAAATAGGCGATCCCCTCCCTTCTCTCCCCTTTATCTGAGAGTACGACATCATCAAATTCTACAATCTGAATTCCTTATATGCGCAACACAATTTTGGATAGTTATTATATACCTTTTTTTAATCTTTATTATATTTTTGAGGCGTAAAACCGGTCTTGGTGTCACCCCTGGCTGTAAACGCAGTCGTCCTCTCATCCTTGACATCCGCGACACAAACGCACCGCTGCCAGACACTAAAATCGATATTCCCATTAGCGCATGACGTCGCTAATAAAGGACAGTGACACCGCGTTTAAACCGGGCGACCCCACAAAAAATAAGGCTCGGCTTGTTTTACGTGACAGGCTGCGTGCCGGAGACATAAAGCTAAAACGTGTTTTTAGTGCGTCCTGTGTCCAGCTGTCAGTCATTATAAAGGGGAAACGCATCGGTCACAGTAATGGTATAGATACAAGGCTTAGGCGCGCCAAAGGAAATGTACATTAAATATAAGGCAGCGTCGTGCGTAAACGGTTGATCTTTTGTACTTCGAATAAACCAGAATATTCAGCATATTTCGATTAAAAACAGTTCCCAAGTTGAGAACATTTGGTAATTTTAATATCAACGTGGAGCCAACGTTTATTATTATTATTTTTTTTAATCATGTGTTTTAGAGAAGTAAATCCTTCAAAATAAATGCTTTTGACACAAGCCACAAAAAGGATTATATTGTACTGTAAATTACACAATGTTTTCCCCAACGATCCTCAACTCTATTGGACCATGTCTTGTTCGTGTCATTTCTTGTGTGTCCAGAGATTTATATAGGCCTATTTTTTCCCCCAAATTTAATAGTTTAATGTAATTATAAATACAAAATTTTATGCATTGTTTTGTACCAAACGACAAAGCTAGACCCATTCAACTTTTTCAGATTCCTACCCCAAGACAGAAGGAATAGTCTATAATTTATTTAAGCAACCTAGTACCCAGAATGAATCCAGCTGTTTTTGTTTATTTAAGTCATATTCTGCAACTTTAACACTGATTTTGTTTTTTGCATTTAAACAGTCAAATTAAAAGTAAGATTTTAGTATAATTTGCCATATATAATCCAACTCAGAAATAATTTCTAACTGAGGATTTTATGTCCAACACTTTACAGAACCAATGACACACTGTACACATTGTTTTGTCATTTTATGCTATTATCACATTTCTGAAGTTGTATATTTGAACTTTCAGCTATAACAACGTTTTGTGACACACTTGTGGGAAAGAATCTTGATAGTGAACACTTATATGTATACAGTTGTAATCATTTTTACCATTACAGCTTTCACATGTCCTTATACTGGCCTTGAAAAGCTAAACTTTTTGTAATAGTCTTTGCATCCAGAACATACACTCTTAATGTCATCAAAATGTTCCAAGAGCTTTTTCAAACACTGCCTGTCTGTCTCATTAGTATTCCACCTCTCATTCAAATCCAAAGACTCAAATGATTTGGGTTTCCAGTTAATTAGAAAATGAATTCAGTCAAAACACGGCACGGGCCTCAGGTCACACAGTCTGTTATTTCGTGTTTGGAGAATAAACATCCACAGTGACGGTGGTTGTGTCACCTCTGGATTATCAGGGAGGAACTCTACACCTCAACCAAATGGAAACAGTTGGGCATATTTAAACAGTGCACTGTTTACGATATACAACAGTGTGGTTTTCAAGCTGTGGTGCAGGTGCTACAGGTGCTGCAAGATCTTCTGCTATAGGTCTGTTCAAACTATCTGTTAGCTTGAGAAATTAATCTGTTTTGTGATATTGGGATTGGCGTCTTAAACCAGTTCAGTAGTAGAACATGCACTTGCCTTATATATTTTTTATGTTAGTTACAATAAATGTGTAGTCTTGCCCATTTTTCCTCATGGAACTAGCAAAACATGTAGAGCAGAGTAGTTCTCAAGCTGTGGTGCAGGTACTGGTGGTGCTATAAGATCTCCTGCTATAGGCCTGTTCAAATTATGTGCTTGAGAAATTGGTCTGTTTTATGATATCGGGATTGGCGTCTTTATTCGTATTTAGTTCAGTAACATAACATGCATTTGCCTTATATTTTTAAAAGTAAATACAGCAGTGTGGTTCTTGAGCTGTGGTGCAGGTACTACTGGTGCTACAAGGTCTTCTGTTTAAATAATGTGCTGTCTTGAGGACGCTATGTGCTCTGTCATATTCAGATTGGTGTCTTGAGGCAGGGACTTTTCAGATGACCTATAGGAACTATTCTCTGTAAAACATATGCTTTCATATCCGCAGCATAGCATTCAAATCTTAAACATGCATTTACAGTTTTTTTTTATATAACTTCAATTACGATAAAACGTGTAATTTTGCTTGCCACTTTTGTCACTGAACTACTTGCGAAACAAATGTACAGTAGTGTGGTAAGTCAAAAGTTCCTACTGAGGCAGGGTCCTTTCAGTTGACCTATGTAACCTATTATGTACCAAAAATAAATAAAACATACACTTTCATATCAAAACCACAGCGTCGCATTCAGATCTCAAACGTGCACTTATAGTTTTTATATAACTTCATTTGCAATCAAAAGTGTCGTCTTGCTATCCACTTTTGTCACAGAACTATAGGAAATGATATGTACAGCAGTATGGTTCTCAAGCTGTGGTGCACGTACAACTGGTGCCATGAGGTCTTCTGCTATAAACTTGTTCAAATCACGTGTTAGCTTGAAGAAGCAGTCTGCTTTGTCATACCGAGATTGGTGTCTTAGGTCATAAAGTTCCCATTGAGGCAGGGTCCTTTCAGATGACCTATAGGAACTATTCTGCGCCAAAAATAAATAAAACATACACTTTCATATCAAAAACACAGCGTAGGATTCAAATCTCAAACATCCACTTATAGTTTTATATAACTTCACTTAAAATAAAATCTTGCAAGCCACTTTTGTCACAGAACTACTTGTGAAACGAATGTACAGCAGTGTTCTCAAGCTGCGGTGCAAGTACAGGTCATAACGTTCCTGTTGAGGCAGGGACCTTTTAGACGACCTACAGAAACTATTCTGAACCAAAAATAAGTAAAACATTCAATCTCACATATCCAATCCACAGTGTAATAGTAGCAGTCAAATCTCGAACATGCTCCTGCCTTATATTTTTTATTTAACTACAATAAAAAGTGTAATTTTGCTATCCACTTTAGTCACAGAATTGCTTGTGAAACAAATGTACAGCAATGTGGTTCTCAAGCTGTGGGACAAATACGAGTAGTGCTACAAGGTCTTCTGCTGTAGTTCTGTTCATTTCATGTGTTAACTTGAGGAAGTAGTCTATATTGTCATATTGGGATTGGTGTTTGGGTTCTATCGAGGCAGGGATTTGCTATGAAAGCATTCTGTGTTAGAAATATATTTGCTTGTAACACATAAGCTTTCAGTTATTCACTCCTCAGTGTTGTAGCATTTCACCCTCACACTGTTACTCTCAGAGCCTGAATATTTGATACTTGCAATGAAAAGTGTAATCTGGCTGCCTTTGTCACAGAACAGCAAGCGAACGTAGTCACTGTAAAAACTGGAGAAAACGTGCAATAAAAACAAAAAACAAAAACACTGGTGGATGTTGGTGGTTTTCAGATTGTAGAATGAGACGATGTCATACTCCCATACGCAGGGGGAAAGATCCAGTATATCTCACTGATCGTATTGTACTTTGTCATGAAATATCCAAAAGGTGAATTCACAAATGTTGAACCTGATCGCTTCTCTAGTGACTCGACGAAGAAGCTGCTGTATTGCAACAAAAATCATCATTTTAACAGTATTCATTTTAGCTGCTTCCCCTCTGTTTTAAATAAATAATATTGTCTTATATATGTTGTGATGTCCTGTGAAACTTAACAAAAAAATACTGATTTGTTCTTAGCTTTACCACGATTACTACATAACAAATCACTGCCTCAATTACAACTGTCTTATGTTTTGTCGTTACTATTAAAAATCAAAAATATATGTTTTTTTAGTCGACATATCAGAGAGTCCATAACTGTCCATGTAAACGCATATTTTGACTGTCTACCCCGGTTCAGTTCTGATATTTCTCAAAACATTCGCTGACGAATCCTACGCGTATCTCTGATTAAAAAAATAAAATTAGAAAACGGATGTAAGTACCGTGCAGTGGGCGTACGCCGGTGGTGGCGAAAACGAGAGTTGAACAGCAATATGGCATCTTGAAAATAAGTGATTAAAGATTGTTCAAACATGCACGAATCACTACAACTTCGAGAAGGTAAATGAGAATGAGAAACAACTATAACATGATTAAAAGCTCTCAAAGTTGATTTTGCATAATAGATCTGCTTCAATGTGTAAAATATAACAATGTACCTGTAGATAATTCACCATTTGCTGTGTGTGTGTTTGTTGCAGGTGCAAAGGATGCTAAAGTGGTGCTGGGTCAGTGAGGAATCCGGCTTGGTTTGGAATCTACATAAAATTAGCATCTGTTCAACTTCAAACTGCGGCTAAAGCTACAGAGACGAGATGATAAGTGTCCATAGAAACGCTGTGTGGGCTCTTCAGGACCTCTCCACGTCCCCCTCCCCCGACTAGAGAGGAGTGCAGGGCCGTGGGTCTCCACTCAGTACATCTCAATGACAACTGCAGCATTTATTTATTTATAGCTGTGTGCATGTTTTAAATTAAGGCTTCACACTGAAATTCTCATTCATACAGACCAAACAAATGTGAGGTGTTTAGCAATCGTAAATTCGCCATCAAATTATATGGCGAATATAGTTGTAATCTCATCAGAAACATCTAGAGTTGTGTTTTGTTTCATTCACACATGTTTAACACACAAACCCTGCAAATTTAGGCAGAGTTCTTGATGTCAAGTGGTAATACAGGAAGTGCTCCACTGTGTTTTTTAAACTCCATACACCGCCTGGAATTCCCAGTCTCTACTGAACTAAAGGTAAAATGTAGCTATTAACTTGAGAACTACCACTATATGACATCATAAGGTGGAACAGAGCATTTTGAGCTTTGGAGATGTAAACAAACTAATAATAAAGGATTACTCAAACACGTGTGAATGAAACAAAACACAACTCCAGGTATGTTTTTCATTCAATTGGGCTGATTATTATATTGCACAAGTAATACAAAAGTACCACAAAAATACTATATTAATTTGCATTTTCTTATTTTCACTTCAGCAGTTTGGTACAAGTTTAAAGAGGCAAAAACCAAGAGAAAGAAATATTTGAAAACGTATATTAGATCCTACAGAAAATGTTACTAAACCTGATATACTGTAAAGTGTGTTAACTTCAAAACAAGCCCAAACTTATAACTTAAAACAATATAATAGCACAGTAACATTTTTTATTTGTATTCATATTTTAAAAGTTCCTGTTCAAGGTCTCTGTTATTGAACCTCTAATGTGTCATCAACAAAAAAATTACCATTTTTGGCATGTTTCAAAGCATGGTTTTAAACCTTTCTATCTTCATCAAGACCAAACCAGACCAAATTACAGGTCTGATCTGTGAAGAGGCGACCCAGTCAAAATGCCTGATTTTCTAAGTACTTTTGAGATATAAAACCACCTGTAATTGAATAAATGTAAGGTAAAGCTGTTTAATGTCATACTGTGGAACATTCCAGGCAGCGCAATAACATCTCCATGGAGACAAACGGGTGACGGACCCTCCACCAGAAAAGTTGCACAATGCACCTTTAAAAAACAAAACAAAACCTGCACTTATATATCTATGAAATTGTCTCCAAAAATGTGGTTTAGGTTTGAGTTCAAATTCAGCGTTTTTGCTGCGCTGACAGAATATCCAAGAGTCTGAGTTGTAAAAACAAATCTAAGACCTCAAACTTGAATGAAGTGAGGAAACTTCAGAGCGGTGTAGGTGCTGTATCCTGTAGTGGGGAGTTTTTGAAGAGTTGCACATGCTGTTTTTAAACATATATGTGGATTTTGAAAAGGTCTTTAGGCTCTTGAGTGATGGCACCAGGTTCAGCTCAGGTGCTTTGTAAAAATATGTGTAAAAGCTGTAATAATGTGTCACTGTTACAATATAAATGACTGTAAATGAATCAGTAAGAACAGATACAGAGACCGCACAGAAAGTCAAAGTTCAGATTGACAAAAACATATGGATTTCATCACTGTTTTTAGAGCTTTCTTTTTGTCAAGGTATGTTGTAGGAACTATAGTGACAATAATAATACACACTATAATATATTACAAATTTTGTTAAAACCACATTTTTTCTAATTAATGTGTAGATGATGCAGATAGTCGTATCTTTCAGTCTTTTAAGTTATAGATCTTTAGTATTTGAGGATCACCTGAATTTATATTGTGTTTTCAGACTCAAGCGCTCCCAATTGGTGCTTGTGAGATTTTTGGCAAATATATTTAGAAAAACAATTTAAAAAGTACAATTCCGTTACAAAAAAAAAATAAAAATAAAAAAAAATTAAATAAAAAGTAAAACGATTAGTTAGCATAATCAAAATCTTTGAAGCTGGATATTATGCAAAATTTACTTTTTGGAAGTTTCGACCATGTTATAACAATGTTCCCTCGTCAAAAACATGCCTGAAGAGGTTTTAGATGTCATCCATGCAAGTTTGAGTAATATAGAGATCTGTCCCAGGCTCTATTCAAACCCTCCTTATGGTTAGCTGTAAGATTCTAAATATATATAATAAATATACAAAAGCGTGATACAAAACAATGCACTACAGCTTCACAAACCTGATGCGATGTGCAGTAGTTTCATTAGCGGAACACATGCTGATTGTGATAGCGCTCTGCTCTTGACTCAGAGCGTCAAAAATGAAACTTATAAAACTTGTTAATACATTGTTTTCAGTGAATTTAGAAATTTCAAAGCAATAAAGGGTAACATGGCGATCAAAAATGTTATGTGCTAGCAATTAATACCCCATATATAAAAGTGTAATACCCCCTCTTTAATATTATTTGCACGATGCTATTAATAAAAAAAAAGTGCAAGTAAAAAAAATAAAATAAAATAACAAAGCAAAAACAGTATATGGCTTCAGCTTTATTACAATTTTTACAACGTGACATAAAATGACCAAAATCATAAAAGTTGTTTGGACCATCACTTCATAAACACGGCTGTAGAGTAGATACCCAACATCTCCAAACTTCTCAAACTCTCTTCTCTCTCTCGCTCTCCTCCAACTCTGAGCAAAGCCCCAGTGAATTTCATGTAGAAAATCTCGATCTGTGTCACAAACCACCTAAACCAAACCTAAGTCTCCCCAGTGGCCCCCTGCCTCTCCCCGATGTACGCCCCCCAGCACACACACACACACACGCACGCACGCACACACACACACACACACACACACACACACACACACGCACACACACACACACACACACTGGTCCCTCTGAAGGAGCGGGCGGAGTTGGCAGTTGCACATCTGCATTTCAAACGTAGCCTCTCTGGGATTCATTATTAATTAGCCTGCTGTGCCCTGGAGGACTGACGATACTCTCACCCCCACCCCCACCACTCTCTCTTTTCCTCTCTTCCCCTTCTCTCACTCTTTCTTTCTCCATCTCTCTCTTGTGCGCTCTCTCTCACTCATTCTCCACTCTCTCTTTTCCTCTCTTACTCTCCCTTTTCTCTCTCCCTCTCCCATCCCACCATTCTTATCTTCTCTTTCTCCCTCTTCCCTCTCTTTCCTTCTAAACCCGTCTTCTCTCTCTATTTTCCTCCCTTCCGCCTCTATCTCTTTCCCTCCCTTCTCTCTTACCCCCTCTCTCTCTGTCTCCTTTCTCTCTCTCTATCTATTTTTGTCTCTTCTCTCCCTTTCCCCCCTTTACCTCTCCCTCTCCTCTCCCCCTCTCTCACACACACATTTGGATTGGCACATACTGTATCTCTGACCCCTTTGCCCCTTTTCGCTGGAGCTGAGGGCCCTCACAGAATACAGAGTCCAGCACGTCGTCATTTGCACCAATCAGCTCCACTCAGTCTCAGCGCGCTCACTAAAAGATGATGGATTACACTGGACTCCGGTTAAAGCCACAGGCACTTTACACCCAAACTCTGGGAAAGGGGGTGGGGGCAGTGTGGTCCTAAGAAAATGAAAGAATTTATCAAATTTTAATTTTGCCAGCTAAAATAGTGTACAATATTGTTTAAGAGGTAACTATAATGTGTCTCATTTTATATTTTTAGGGTAAAATTTTATATGTAGTAACACAAAAAACAAACCAAAGTATTATAATTGAAAATATGTATTTGTGTAACTCTACCTTTTTGGTGAAAGAACCTTGACTTGACTTCAGACCTTGTAATTTTGTATGGAACAAGACAAAGATTTACTCAAAGGTGCACTGTGCAACTTTTCTGGTTGAGGTTACACTACTCCATGTTATTACACTGCTTGTACTAGGGTCGCCAGGAATGTTCCACACTACAGCATTTAACTTATCTATCAAATATTTATTAAATTACACATGATTTTATTGCTCAAAAATACATTGAAAAAGGGCGGACTTGCCTCTTGACAGATCCATAACTTGGCCTGATGGCATTTGTGTCTCCATGGAGATAGAAAAAGAACATTCAGGCAAAGCAATAAAATACTTATGAAGATCACCAGGTAGCAGACCATCACCAGAAAAGTTACACAATGCACCTTTAAGTAAACTTAAGCTCTACATTTTTATATACCCAATTCTGTAGATAAGTTGTTACACATTGTACATATTTATACGGTTTATTTACTGTGTCAATTAATCACAGCATTTAAATAAAGTCTTCAAAATCCTCCTTTCTGCTCTGCGCCTTATTCAACTTCTCAAACTTCTTTTGTTTGTAAAAGTATTGTGATTGTGAGTCTGTGTAATTGTTAGAACAAAAGTATGATTATACAAAGAGTCTCCAGGGTCCAAAGAGACTTCAAACAAGAACCAGTCCCACCAGGAGAGAAGCAACTGGGAGCTCAGATTAGGAAAATACACACTACTGTATGGAGAGCTGGCTATGGTTAAATTAATAGAAAGGCATTGTTAAGGGAACTGTATGTAGCCTGTGCTCTTACAGGTTTATAAAAAAAAAAGTACTGCAATCACAACTGAACTCAGAACTCCAGTGCTGGGGTTTAGGTAGTGACCATTTAGATCAGAGAGAGGCATTTCAGGTTTAACCCTCCTTCTTTCTGACTGGATAAACATCTTAAAAACTAAAACGCCAAATTGCAGCATAAACAATTTGGCCATTGTGTCCAGTGTTTTTGTAATTCAATTTCCTCTTGACTTTTGACTCTTGTGAGCTGTAAGTATTGTTATAATTCTGTTGCTATGTTACTGTGTTATTATGTTTTTTTCATTCACACACGTTTGAGTAACCCTTTATTATTAGTCTGTCTAATAATAAAGGGTCTATCTCCAAAGCTCAAAATGCTCTATTCCACCTTGTGATGTCATGCCGTGGTAATTTAACAGCTCCTTTTACCTTCAGTTCAGTAAAGTTTGGCAATTCCAGGGCTCAAATTATCCAAATGATTCTAGTGAAGGTCTATGGAGTTTAAAAACACAGTGGAGCACTTCTTGCATTACCACATGACATCACAAGGCAGAACAGTGTGCTATCAGTTTGAGAGAAGAACTCAGCGTAAATATGCAGGGTTTGTGTGTTAAACATATGTGAACAAAACAAAACACGACTCCAGGTCTGTTTGTGATAAGGACACAACATTATAATGACATACATCAGAAAACAGGGTCATTTAGGCCTGTAAAGAATTAATTAGCATTACAATTGTTATCAGAGCTATTGATTTGAAAATTAACATTTATAACCTTTTTTCTGAAGTTGTTCCTTTAGTTCCTCCACATTCCACTACCTTTAGCTTTGTTGTTTTGCTTCACCGTGTTTCATATTATATTCCTCTTAGGCTGGGGCTGTGCAGGTCTACAGGGCAATGCGTGCTCCCTGAACCACATCATCACCTCACACTTACAGTTAGCTTAAGGCTATCAGGCCAGCCCCATCTCTGGCAGTGATTTGGACGTGATTGCATAATTGGGCAGGAGGCAACAGTCATCACCTGGCTCTTGTGAAGTCGGCCATTTTGGATCCACAGTGGCCGCTCAGCTGTCACCTCCAATCTCCATTCAATCTGATACAACTCCACAAGATCCAGGGCTCTTCAACCAATTGGGCTGAAATCAGATGGTGTAGGTAAGACCTCCGCCGAGCACGACACACACACCCCCACACAAACATGCTGTAAAAGGACATTTAAGGGGAATTACATTGACTTGCGTTCATTTCTTGGACACTGAATCTACCAGATTTACTACCATAATTACTACTTGTCAAACTTCAACCTTAGCCTTAACCTTAACCTAAATTAATCCATATTCTACCTGTAATTTATGGCGGTGCGATTCCAGCTTCCACAGATGAATGCTGTCATTGTGTCCTTGGGCAAGACACTTAACCCTCCTCTCCTCCCGTGTCTGCGTACAGTGGTGTATGAATGTGTGTGTGAATGGGTGAGCAGTTCCTTGGTCTGTTTTATTTTGACTTGTACATATACATTTTATAATTATGTCTCATTTGACACGTGTCTCTTACTCTTTTTGCTACACCATCTATTTTTGTTACTCTGTTATTATATTATATTGTGATGTCTGAGCTACTGTATCCAAATAATTTCCCTTGTGGATCAATAAAGTTTGTCTAAGTCCAAGTCTAAGTCTAAGTCTAAGTCTAAGTCTAAGTAAAGAGCCTTGAAGTGCCTTGCAGGTTTAAAAGCCTTATATAAAAATGTGAGCACTTACCATTTTGTTTACATAAAAGTGGCATGTCTCCATAATCGAATAAAGTGTGCAAATTTCAGTCCGATAGTGTGACGAATGTCATCACACATTTTTGTTTATTCATTTAGTTGTTTCCCATAGATTTGATTGGATGGAATGGCTAAGGTGTAATGAGGTGGAGAGTGGGAGAGAGACATAAGGTAAAGACAGGGACTCGAACTCACAACTAACATGGCAAAAATAACCCTCTGACCAGAGGGAGTAAAGAGTACACAGAAATTCACCCTACACAACATTAGCACTGCTTAGTCCCTTGAAACATGGCTGTTGGAAAGACTTACCCATAATGCACAATAGGGTTACACAGTGGAATTGGAAATTGGAATTACAACTATCTTCTTTAACTGCTTTTTTTTTTTTTTTTTTTTTTTTTTTTTTTTTTGCATAGATTTACCATCATGTAATTCTCCATGGGTTTATGAGTGATCAAAAATTAACATCTTTGTCATGACAATTAACAATTCAAAACAAAATGATATCTTTTGAATAGTGAAAAGTGCTCAAAATGATGCCTATAATCTGGAAGTCAAAACCAATTAACAACACTGTTGGAAAAAGACTGTGTCATCAACCATCCACAATTTAATATTTCTTTCCATAAACGCTCATAAAACGAGAGAAACTCAATTTGTTGGTTGTCATGCTCCAGAATATTTTCATCAGTGGTGGAAGAAGTACTCAATTTTGTTACTTAAGTAAAAGTACAGATACTGGAGCAAAAACTATTCAAGTAAAAGTTAAAGTATTGAAGCACCCATTTAAAAATGTGCTTAAAGAGTTAAAAACAGTATTTTCTCACAGATTTTGAGATCTGACAAAGCTTCAAATGTAGTGATTTTGATTAAGATTTGTGCTGAATTTTGTTCAACAGAAACAACGGAATCAAATTGGGTTTTTTTTCCTAGCTGCTTTTACTTTAATATTTTTTATTTACTCAAACTATGAATGTACTGAGAACCCCTCAGCCTTTTTAGCAAATCACAAACAATCATAAAAATACTTTTCAGTCTAGTTAAAAAATCCACTGTACAATTTATTGAAGTAAAGTACAGATACCTAAAATTTCAAGTTAAGTACAGTACTTTACCACTTTTACTTTGTTAAGTTCCACCACTGATTTTCATAATAAGAGTTATGTATTTTGAATAAAGTTTCCAAAGTTCTCATGTTACACATTCACTCTGCAAATAATCAGGGGTTTTAACTGAACAACCATCATCACCTCTCTCCTCTGAAGTCGGCCATTTTGGCTCCAGCGGCTGCTCAGCTGTCACCTCCCATCTCCACTCCATCTGATACAAGCAGCAATGCCTCTTCAACCAATTGGACCTGATTCAGACACTACAGGGACCTACTCTGACTACACACACACACACACACACACACACACACACACACACACACACACACACACACACACACACACACACACACATACAGACACACATACACACACTTCCTGATTGGGCTATGAATTCTGGGTAGTCATATACGGTGGGGAAAAGCTCTCTCCTGGAGGACACAAGCACTGCCTTTGTTGGAAGTGAAACGAGGAATCTGAAGCAATCAAAGCATCTGCGCAAATGTTGTTACAAGTTTGAGCGATCCCTCGGCCTCCGCTTTTATCCAAAGAGAGGCACATATGATTTTTGGTTTGGTCCCAATTCCACCAGGAGTCCTGAAAAGGGGAAGAATAACAAATAAGGGAAACATTTAATACAGGATAATATGTTTGTGTAGAGCTTTGAGCACCGGGGGTGAGACCAGGGGGGTCCTGGGGAGGATGGGACCCCCCCTCTGATGTGGTCGGAGCCTGTTTGGGTTGGACGAGAGAGACGCCATGACACCTTCCAAAGCAGGAACTTAGGCGTAGGTAGGAACTTAGACAGAGGAAGAAGACGAGAGGCAGTGCATATTTCTCTCATATTTTTTTTTACTGGTTATGGACAAACAGACAGGGTTCAGATAGTCACAGAATATAGCTGTAAATGTTGTTGCTTATCCGGTATGGTGGCTGAGTAGCTAGCACTTACATTTCAGGGCAAAAACGTTCCAGCTTTGATTCCCAGGTCACCCGGGCCTTTCTGTGAGGAATTTGCTTGTTCTCCCAGTTTCTTCCATCTAAAAAATGTGTTTAAAGACACAGTATGTACCTTTTCTGATGGAGCGTAAGTCATATGCTTATCTAGAGATATTATTGCAGTATGCGCAGTTCAAAGGACACAAATAAGTGACTGTTGGATTGTGTGAAATGAGCTTTTTTGTTTTTTCACATCCATGGAGACCATGCAAGAGGCCTGCAAAGGAGCTAACTAAGGAGCTTGCTATGAACCTTTGAGATGCTACAAGCTTTTTACACCATATGTGGCAGCAAAGGTGGCAGAAGACCTTCCAGAGAAAACACTCTGAGACCTTCCAGAGGAAATATTTAGAGGGAATGAACCATTTCATCACAGACCGAAACACTGGAGTGGAGTACGAACAAGGCCTTTCCTGTTGTGTTCATCTGTCTCCACCTGGACACCGCTGTGATGCTGCAGGACACAGAGGAGGGACATTTTTGGCTCTTCCTCTCCTCAAACTGCCCTGTCACAGATCTGCTAACCATCCCTGACCAGTCCTCCTGTTAAACTGCTCTGAAACCGTTGACTGAGACACAAAGGCCACTGAGAAGTCAAATGCAGAGTACCAAGGTATCAAATATCAATCTGGGCGATTAGTCCACTTACCGTAAGAATGCATATTTTCAAGGTATTTTATTAGATAGATGTTTTATGCCATACAATGGAATATTTGAGACACTAAAATAAATATATTATATTGTCACTGAAGAGGATGGGTCAGATGCACAGGACAAACTTAAAGGCATCTATCAAATCTGACTCTGGGCACAATCCTTGGCTTATTTGTACTGTGCTCTGACTGTTTCCTGACTGCTACAACAGCCATTCATAAGTCTATGTCGTACACTAGTCTCCCCCTACCCTCCTCACACTCTACACTCTACAATCTCTTACTCCTCCTCAGTATAGTCCCAGCTCTTGGTAACAGTGACTAAATCCTGCCATGTCTCTGTGGTGAAAGAGGGTGTCACTGAGCCCACCCAGAACAAAGAAGGACCCACATCCTCCTCTATAGCACCCTTTCTCCTCCATCTCCCACCCTGTCACTCACCCACCGTCCTGCACCCATATCATGCCTAAGCACCCGTGTGTTTGGGGTATATTTTCAGTTTCTTGTGTGTAGGTGGTGGGTGGGTGAGGGAGAGCACACTTGGTTGAGGAGAGACAGTGAGATAATGACATTGACAATGACACTGAAGGATTGAAACAGAACAAATCCCTAATTTGAGCTGGCATATGGTGGAACATTTCACTGTGCAGTCCTTTATAGTGTTCAGAATGTGTGTGTATCTTGTCTAAATATGTGATAGAGAATGCGTTGCTACATTTGTTGTCATTCAAATGTTGACATTGGTGAACATATCATCCATAGCATGCATAATGTAGGATTTGTCACTGTACAAAAATGTTTACAAAACCAAAATGTTTCAGCTGAGACATGGAAAGTTTATTTGTCATCCACATTAATTCACATTAATTATCGACATAAGCATCATTGGTAGAGCGGTCAGATCCACTGACCCACAGGTTGGTGGTACAATTCCTGTTCCCACAGAAGAATGCTGTCACTGTGTCCTTGGGCAAGACACTTAACCCACCATGCAGTACCTGCATACACTGGTGAATGTGTGTGTGAATGGGTGAGTGGTTCCTTGATGTAAAGCGCTTTGAGTGCCTTGAAGGTTGAAAAGAGCTATATAAAAATTTGACCAATTAACATTCAAACAAAATCAAGATAAATTAATAAACTATAATCAACAATCAATATACTAAGGGAATGATTTTTAATTTTCAAATGTATAGCTGAAAAGAAAACTATTTTAAGCATGGATTTGAACATGGGGATTAACATAGACAGTTCATTTCAGATGTTTTGGAGATAAGACTTCCAGATTGAGATGGTTTGTATAGAGGAGGGACAGTGAATATTTGGTACAGAGGAGGGACAGTGAATATATGATACAGATGAGATAGTGAATATATGGTAGAGAGGTTCAGGTGAAGGTACACTTTATTGTCCCTGTAGAAATGTGTCCTATAGAGGAAGGAGAGCAACCTGTCTCATGCCAGATTCATATGTTTGTCACTCTGAATTCTTGGTTTCGGTTGAGTTCTTCACATTATCAACCTGGAATGGTTCTCACTGAAAGCCTTGGGAAAATGTGGAATGGCATGACGATTATTTGAATCTGCAACAGCAGAACAGTCCAATAAATGTTACTATCTATCTATCTATCTATCTATCTATCTATCTATCTATCTATCTATCTGAAAGCATGCATTTTGTTCCTAGGCAAGGTTAACCTTCACCTGTTCTCACATACGCTAATTTTACCAGTTGTGAAAACACTCGGTTGCAACCAATACTTCTCTAATTCAGACCTTGTCAACTGTCTGGTATTTTTGGCTCACAAGGAAGTCCAACAACACTCCATATATGTAACATACTCTGGTTTATTTTTCTTCAGCATATATAAAGACCGAACTGTGACCTCTTAGAGGCTTGCTTTCTATCCTCGCATGTCTTCTGTATATCTCCTGCTTGTAACTCCCTTACATCTGGCCAGATAAAGAACTTCTTTTACGACTCTACCTGGTCTATTGTCTCTTACTTTTTCCAACCTTGACTTCACTATCTATCTATCTATCTATCAGCATTGCCATGTTTGCTTTGGTTCTTTTGGGCGCCACGCATTTGGTTTCTGCACAAACCTCGATGCTGCACTGTGATTGGTTCGCCGGCCTGACTAGCCTTACATTAGGTGCGTGCCAAGATGGATTCTCTTGAGTTTGTGAATTCACAAATATCACAAGAATCCAACTTGCTGCAAGGTTAAAAAGAGAGAAACATTTGGATGTTGTGACTGAGAATAAGAAGTTAGTAAGAGAGTAGGGGATACAGAAGATAAGGTTAAATAGACGTAGATCTGTATTGGAACCTTAATCCAGATATACTAGTAGTCCTTGTTTCCAAACACTATTCCCTGTTAACACTATTCCACAGGACACTGTCCATATATCTGTCAGTGGACCAGTCTTAACTCACAGTTCCTATTGTGCACATCTTCTGTACAACACCTTTCCCCTGTTTTGATTTCTTTCTTGCGGACATGCAGCAGTGGCAGCAGCTGGTGGGGTCCAACCATGTCAGTGGAGAGTGCATCCACACACACACACGCACACACACACACACACACACACACACACACACACACACACACACACACACACACACACACACACACACACACACACACACACACACACACACACACACACACACACAGCGGACAACAGCATGACTATAGGGCACAGTGGAGCATAACAAACAGGATCCACCTTTCTGCTTGGCTAATTTTCCCCATTAAAAGCACCCAGCAGGATCCCCAGCAGTGCAGCCTCTGAAACAGGGCTTATTTTAGCTGTCTGTCTCTCACTGTGTGTGCCAACGTATGTGTGCACTCTGGCTGCACAGGGAAGCTTAAAGATCTACCATAGGACGCGCGGATTCAATTCACTGATATTAATTTCCTTCGCTCCAGTCATGCATAAACAAAAGGAAATCTCCCAGGCTGTAAGTTCAGATGTATGCTAGGTGGTTTGCAAGCTGCTATAATGCCCTGGTTGGGGTTATTGATGTGTGCGTCTAGCTATATTTGCCCAGTCATCTCTTTATGTGGCTAAAGTCATCAGGCTGCCTCCCCCTTGTCTCCGTCAGATCCTAAACTAATCCTGAATCCTGCTACTTTGACAACAAAATCCCACATTTAAATGCATGCACACGCCCGCTCCTCCTCCTCCAGAGCAGAGCCGTGTACACAGAGACACAGCGTTAAAGTACCTGCTAACACTACTGGAACAAGCTTGAGAAGAAAGTTACCATTTAATACATTTGGCAATTAAAACAATAAAAGTTTAATTATATTCTGTGATGCAAAAATAGTAATAAATGGAAAAACTATACCTTGTAGAAGAGGAAGACAGAGTTACTGAAACATCATCATCAGGACAAAACTGGACTCAAACCAAGATCACACCAAGATGTGAACAGACTCACTAAGTTATCTGAATTATCCATTAAATTATAAATTACAAACCCATTACAAGATAATGTGACAGAAAATATAAGAATTCACACAATAGACTATAATAAATGTGCAAGACAGTAGATTCGGTTAAAGGGCCCATATTACACTATTTTCTGATCTATGTTATAATGTTGTTTCCTCATTAAAACCAGACCTGGAGTTGTGTTTTGTTTCATTCACACATGTTTAACACACAAACCCTGCATATTTAGGAGTTCTCTCAAATAGAAAACGCCGTTTTCCACCTTGTGATGTTATGTGGTAATGCAGGAAGTGCTCCACTGTGTTTTTAAATTCCATACTTCACTAGAATCATTTGGATGATTTCAACAAACACAATTCCAGCTACGTTTTTTGAAGAGGTAACATGACTTAAAGCTTACAAGACTCAAACTTGTGTGATATCCAACCTTTAAGATCAATTAAATAATGCAAAAGGACCGAAAAATAGTAGTCCTCCATCAGATGGTGTGGCTTTACCTGTAATGTTCCACAGTATGACATTAAATGTATCTATATCCATGGGTAGCTCCACCAGGCTAAGTTACAGGTCAGATCCATGGAGTGGCAACCCTGCCTACAGCGAGAATGCATATTTTTTGTTTGTTTGTTTTTTTTTTCTTCTTGAGCAATAAAACCACCCATTATGAAATAATTGCCAGCTATCCAATTATAATTCCATATTGTGGGACATTATACTTAAAAAACAATATATTTATTAAAAAAAAAAAAAAAAGTCAGGAATTTGAACAGTAAGATTCATGGCGTAATTGATGGTTTAAACAAAAATGTAAAAAATGCAAAAATGTTTCTATGAATACTAATTCTTAAATCAGTGACATGGTACACCTTTGACTTGGCCAACTCCACGGACAGACACCCTACATTTGACCATACCCTGTATATATAAATGGTCATAGCTAACCCACCAGCCGCCACGTTCCAAAGAGGAGGTGAGCATGGGCACACCTCCAGTGCCATCAACTCTGTTTTCAGTTGACTTTACATTGAAAAACTGTCACCCCTCTTATCTGCAAACTGCTGCAGTGCGCCTTGTCATTTTGGTTTTAAAATGTTCATATTAACCCGCTCTACATGATCCTGGTGTTTTTATTTTGCTATTTTGTTTGTAAATAAATTCCTATTCCTAATATAGAACTCGAGTCCAAATTCACCCCATAACGGCTAGCCTCAGTGAGCTTCATTTGACTGGAGCCAAACGCTATGGGTGACGTCCACTTCTTTGTACAGTTTATAGTACAAATATATTGTAAAAGCATTTCATAGTGTGCAGTGTATCTAATTATTAAGAGTTTGTATTGTGTGAAGGAATGGTGGTGTGCTGTTATCATGCTAGTTGTTGTTAATAGTGGCGTGACACCTTAACTTTGCTCTGTCTGAAAAGAACATTGATTGGAAAGCTTTTATAAACTCATTGTGGTGAATAATTTGACAGGAGCCAAGCGTCCACTTCTTTACACAGTCTTTGCGTTTGACTGTCTGTTGGTGCAGTAGATGGGATATTTGCTTTATTCCTATGGCTGATCTGTGTTTGTGTAAATCAATCCTTTAATGACATTTCTGTTTTTGCTGTTTACACAAAGAAGGCGAGTTTGGCAGAGAGGCATCCGTCTGCTGCCGGCTGTCGGGAAACCAAATCTGTTACAGTCCATTTACTGTAAGAAAACAGTAATCACATAACACACAAGCACACAAGCACCACCACATGTTACTTAAAGAACAACGCATCAATAATGTTAATTTATTTTTACACAGACGTGGATTAGCCACAGATGATGAGGAGGCATTTGAAGAGTTCGGCAGAAATACACTGGGATGACGAAGAGGGAGCTGGTTATGTCAAAAACGGAATGCAGAGAAAACAGAGGATTTTGAGCCGTGGTTCTCCTTCACCAAGAACCACCTATGGGAAAATATTTGGGTTTCTGAGTAGCTGCATTCACTCATTCATTTAGACATTTGAGTTCACCAAAAACACTTTTCTTGAATCCAAAAATGTTGTTTGTTAATTCAGAGTATTTGGCTGCATTTTGACTAGGGGTTTACAGTATATTATGGAAAACTGACTCTTGTGAGCTTTAAGCCATGTTATCATGCTGTTACTCCTCGAAAACATACCTGGAGTTGTGTTTTGTTTCATTCATACCTTAACCCTTTATTATTAGTCTACATCTTTCGAACTCCAAATGCTCTGTTCCACCTTGTGATGTCATGAAGAGGTAGTTTTCAAGTTAACAGTTACCTTTTAGCTATTGTTTAGTAGCAATTTCAATTCCAGGGCTGAAATTATCCAAATGATTCTAACGAAGGTGTGTGGAGTTTAAAAACATACTTTAAACTCCTCTAAGGTTAGACTTTACTCGACTTAGCTCGAACTACAACAGGTGAGATGATTTGTGCTGTTAAACAAGTCTCTTATACAATTACAGTCACAAAATAGCAAACACGGGCTCCTGGAAATGTATTGTTTAAGTCCATTTTATATTTTTTCTTGAGTTTTCAGAACATCTTAACACTTTTTGACAGTGTTTGCTAATGTGTACATTGTGTCACCATGGTAACTGCTGAACATTCCACCATAGAGATACATGTAGAACATTTCAGCATGATGTCACTGCAAAGTATCAATTACTGGGGATAGATAATGTCACCATCTTATTATGTTATTATATATTTTTGCCGGATGCCCTTCCTTTTGCAACTGACTATTGAAGCGGTATAAAGTGTGTATAAAGACTACAGCACTGTCTACGCGTTCTGCTTCCACTGGCCCCAGTCACTGTATTTCTGGTGCGGTCTCTCTGTACCATTTGGATTAATATACAGTATATTTCCATGGACTCTGAAAAAAATCACCACATCAACAGTCAGAAAAGTGGACCTAATTTATTCCCTCATTGGTCAGTCTGAGCCCTGCCAACTCCACACCCATCTGTGCCTTTATGCCTCTGTTTACAAGCTATAAACCATTTTATTTTCTTAATACAAGTCTTTTATTGCACATTAAACCTCATTATAAAGCAATTCAACAGCCCTAACCAAACAGCACTCATCTCATTATGTTACAATATAATCATGTGCACTGCAAAAAGTTAAATGTTCATTAGCTCAAATTACTTGATTTTTACATATTTAGAAAATGCAGGATCACTTGAGTCTATGATCTTTATTATTAATGTTTTAATTTGAGTAATCTGAGCTAGTCAATGTAATTCCTCATCTTGATTTTGATGACTTCCTCTAAAACCTTTCTACCTAATCTGAAGTTATACTATTTAACTTGATTTAACTTTTTACATGTTTCAATATACTTTTCTTATTTCAGTGTAAGTCAGCTTTCAATTGCATAAAAAATGTATTAGTTTTTTAAAAATGTAAAAGGAAAAAAAAAGTTTTTAACTACAAACAGCAAATAAACTAACCTAAATATTAGCCATTGGTTTCACAGTAACATAAATTAGCACCATTGCAGTAGTATTTAACAATTAAAAAAAACAAATATTATCTTCTCAATTGTGGAAAGTCACCAATATGGCGTCTGTAAGTAAGAAGCTAAAAACCCCTGACTGATTTCAGCACTTGCACAAATTGAGAAGAGAAAATTTAAACTCTATGAGCACACTGACACAAAACAAAAAACATAAGTGTAAAATACATTAATGTAAACTTGTAGAATTGTATTGTATAAGTACTGTATTGTGTGGTACTTGGCAATACCCAGCCATAGTATGTAGAAGAGAGCAAAGATGAAATATATTCATTTAAACTTGTAAACACAACTCAAATCAAGACAGGGATTTTGAATTCAATAATTATTCTGAAGTTAAATTTGCAGTACACAATGGCGCTTGAATTCTCACTTGTCCAAAACCTGTGTATTTCCATAAAGGGATGTTGTGCGTTTAGCTGCTAGAGCGACTGACCTTGGCGACGCAGGACCACACCAACATGGCTGACAAATTGCACATGGCCGCGGAGCAGTTAGATGCTAAATGTGTGTTTAAACAATACAGAGCGTCGCTAACACACGCCACACTGAACTGCTGTAAGATTGATCTAGCATCCATTCTTCTTTTCTTCCCCTCTATCTCCCTAGGTGCTCTCTCTCCCTTCTTCTCTCTCTCCCTTCTGTCTTTCATTTACCCCTTTCTCTGTCTTACCCCCTTTTCTCTCTCTGCCTAGCTCTCTCCTCTCTCCCTTCTTTTCTCTCTCCCTTTCATCTTGTGTTTACTCACCTCGTTCTCTGTCTTACCCCTCCTTTCTATTCTCTTACCCCCCTCTCTTTCTCTCGCTTTCTCCCCTCTTCAGTGTTTCCTTTACCCCCTCTATCCCTCTCTCTTCCTCTCCTTCTCTCCCCTCCCTCTTTCAACCTCTCTCGCTTTCAAACCCTATTCTTTCTCCCTCCTTATCTCTCTTTTTCTCTCCCATTCAGTCTTTCCTTTACCCTCCTTCTCTCTCCCCCTCTCTTTCTCTCCCCTTCTTCTTTTGACCTCCCCGTTTCTCTCTCATCCCCCACTCTCTCTGCTTCCTTTTTTCTCTTTCTCTCTTTTTTCTCTTCTGTTACCCCCTCATCTTTCTTTCTTTCTCTCCAATTCTCTCTCTCCCTCACCTTCTCTTCCATCCATTTCTTCTCTCAGTTACCCCTCTCTCTCACCCCTTCCTCTGTCTTTCCTCCCTCTCCTTCTCTCCTCTCTCTCTTTTCATCTCCCTCTCTTGCCTTTAACTCTCCCTCTCTCTCTGTCCCTCGCTGCTCTCCATTCCCTGTCTCTCTTTCTCTCTCACACACACACACACACACACACGCACACACACACACGCACACACACACACACACACACACACACACACACACACTGCTCTGTGAGTGATGTGATTTAGGACATCTCTAGGCACCCACTCCGCTCTCCGCCCTGTGCATGCGTTGAATACTAATACTGGGATCAGGTTACACAGAAGAGGAGATAGTTACTGCGACAGAGAAAGAGGCAAAAGCTCCGTGAATGACATAGATTAGATCAGATAACGCGTTGGAGAAGGTGGGAGTACAGAGTGGGGCTGCTGTTGTTTCACTGTGGATGTGGGCCTGTGTGAGCAGAATGCAGATTATAAACACTGGACATAAAAAGGGAAAGTACAGGTAACGCAAAGATGGACTGGTTTCAATATGATACCAAGTAAAACTATGGCGAGTACTGATACCAGTGAACTTTGTATTAAAATTGATATTGATCTGCTTATCACTGGAAATGACTGTGAAAAGAAGTCATGTCCACCTGTTTTGTTTCATTCACACGTTTGAGTAACACTTTATTATTAATCTGTCGACATCTCCAAAACTCAAAATGCTCAGTTTCATGTCATGTCAAAGCTATAGTTTTCAAGTTAATAGCTACCTTTTATCCTTTGTTTACTAAGGATTGTCAGTTCCAGTGTTGAAAGGAGTATAAAAACACAGTGGAGCACTTCATGTATAACCACATGACATCACAAGGAGCAGATGCTTTCTGTTTGAGAGAAAAACTCAGCCTAAACACAACTCCATGTATGGTTTTGATGAGGAAACAACATTTTAACATAGATCATATGGGGCAATATGGGCCCTTTAAAGCCTATGCACACAGCCGTCTGAAATGTATTTATAACTAAGATTTTTCACTAACAGTATTATAATATTATCAATCAAAACAGTTTGCAAAATAGCCCCAGATCCAGTGAAAATGCTCCACTTGGATTAACTTGTATCTGTACTGTCAAAGCTTCCCAAAATGCTGTCAGCCGTAGACCACTGTTGGACCCCAAACTATTTATATCTGTTCAAGTTCAGGCTTTATTTGTCTCCCACACGCATTCAACCACTCCTTCATACTCATGACATGCTACTGTTATTTGTGGGTTTGCTCTGAAAATATTTGCAAACCAAATATGTCTTCATTTACTGTCTGCGAACAACTGTCTTTTGAAGAACTCTGTCTCAAGTTTGTGTTACTGTCACAGGGGCAAAAGTAAGAATAGTTTGCCAAAATAAAAATAAATGTCCTTAAATCCAATTTGAACCAACTGAAGGCAATAAAATGAAGAAATGAACATGTATCTTGAATATATAAAAAATAATAATAATAAAATAAAGTTGCACAGCACAACTTTTCTGGTCAAGGTCCGCTACCTGCTTGTCTCCATGGAGATGTTGTTGCTTTGGCTGGAATATTCCATGGTATGACATAAAAGATATTCACCTAGTCTTTATAAAGTAGTTTAGGTTTGACAAACATTTTGATAACAGCATTTTTGTCACGCATTTACATTTACATCTGTCAGTCAGAAAACAGAATTTCAGTATTATCGCATGTGTAAACAGAACTGTACTCTTTCCCCCACCCATATGCAAATTATCCGCTAATCAGACTTATGACAAAACTTTGCAATGTTGTCAAATTACAAAATCATGATTTGACATGTTTTAAGATGCTTCTGAGTTGTTTGCACAATCAGCTGTTTCTTCCCCATTACCAGATTAATGTTCATGTTTTGAGTGAAGTTTAAAGCTACACTGTGTAACTTGTCTGGTGGAGTGTCACATCATCACCTGCTTGTCTCCATGGAGAACATTCCTCATGGCATCAGACTTTTAAATCTATCTCCATGAACACAAGCGGGTGGCAATACCAGACCAAGTTACAGGTCAGATCAGTGGAGATGCACCTAGGTATTTTTGATCAATAAAAACACATTTAATGAAGTAAATGATCGATGCACGATTAACGCCATGGTATCAAACATCTCCGTGGGGCTCGGACTCTCCACCTGAAAAGTTACGCAGTGCACCTTTAAGTTATTTTAAACTGGTCAGAAATGTAATCAGCGTTAAAGGTGCCTTGTGTAACTTTTCCGTCATGTACTTTTCTTCATGTAGATGTTATTGCTCTGCCTGAAATGTTTCACAGTCTGGTATTAAAACTTTTTATCTTCACAGAGACCAAATCAGATCAAGGTCAGATCTGTGGAGAGGCGACCCCCCCCTCACAGTCCGAATGCCTATTTTTCTAGGTATTTATGACCTGTAAAACCACCTGTAATTTTATAAATGTAAGATAAAGCTTTTTAATGTCGTACTGTGGAACATTTCAGGCAGAGCAATGACACATATACATTCGACAGACCCTCCACCAGAAAAGTTACACAATGCACATTTAAATCTAAAATAAGCACATAACAGATTAAATCTATCACCTGAGCAATGACAGAATCCAACTACAATTTTTGCATGCCAACTTTTGAAATTCCTTTTTGAGTCGCCATTTTATCCGATCGACAGTTGATTTCTATCCTGAAGCTTCCTGTTTGGCTCGATGTAGCGAACATGCAAACACTAAAAGCCTCCATCTCCCCCTCTCTCTCCTCCTCCTCACCTCCTTCTCCCTCCTTCACACACGCACACACACACACACACCATGCTGAAGCAATTACATCGAGTGTGCGTTGTGTGAAGGTGATTGATGATGCTGTCAGCCCAGAGAACATGTTTTAACGTCAGAATAATCTCCCTGCTAATATATTACATCCACTGGATAGGGTTCAATCATTACTAATAGCGGCGCTAAGTTGGTGAGAGGCTAGCGCGTGGCTCCGTGTGCACATCTCATCAATCAGAGCAGAAGTAGAAGCTGCACATCTTAAGCTAAGGCCATTCAATCGACAGCAAAAGGTAAGGAGAAGCTAGTTCTACGTCTCTATATATGTAAGTAATAAGTAATCTATATATGTATACAATAAAAAGCAACATGGGTGACGAAAACAAAAATTGCATTAAAGGCTCCATATTATGTTATTTTATACCTGGAGTTGTGTTTTGTTTCATTCACACTCTGTTTCACCTTGTGATGTCATGTGGTAATACAGGAAGTGCTCCACTGTGTTTTTAAACTCCATACACCTTCACTGGAATCATTTGGATCATTTCAGCCCTGGAATTGCCAATATCTACTGAACTAAAGGTAAAAGGTAACTGTTAACTTGAAAACTACCACTACATGACATCACAAGGTGCAACAGAGCGTTTTGAGCTTGAGAGATGTAGATAATTATTATAACTAATAATTAAGGGTTACTCAAACATGTGTGAATGAAACAAAACACAACTCTGAGTGTGTTTTTCAGGGGAACACATTATAACATAACTTAAAGCTAATACAGGAGCTTTGAATGATTCACTATTGCCCTGTATACTGTATGTCACTCACAAACAGATGTTATAATAAAGAGACAATCCCAGCTCTGGCCTGTGCATACTGTTATTGTGTCCTTGGGCAAGACACTCCTGCGGTAATTAGCCAGGCAGTTGGCACAGACTGGCAGCCACGTTCCTACAGTACCTCATTACCACAGAGAAAGGGATAGACTGTAAATAACTTTGTGCTGAAAGATGAATTGCTGCACGGTTTGGGTTTTCAATCTCAAGAGACTCCATTTTGTATGACTCCGGGCTGATCCATTTGAGTCCACACAACTTTTGGTTCGGAACAGTGTATATTTTCAAGCAAAAACATTTTACTACAGTACTTGCTAACTGTGTAAGTGTACAGTGATGCTTCCATAGAAAAGCTGCGTTCCAAATAGGAAGTGATCATGGGAGTGCTTCCGGCTCCATCGACTCTGGGTCCAATTAACTTTACATTGAAAAACTGTCTCTTCTCTGTCTGTAACTACTGCAGTGAACCTCATCACTTTGGTCCTAAACTGTGCATATTAACCTGCTGTACATGATCCTGTTTTTTTTATTTTTAATTTGGCTATTTGGTCCATAAATAAATTCCTATTCCTAATATTGGACCCGGCTCCAAATTCGCCTCTATAACTGCTAGCCTCATGATTTTCATTTGACAGGAGCCGGCCCCTGTGGGTGACGTCACTCTCACTCAGTCCACTTCTTTATACAGTCTATGGATGCTCCACATTCATTTAGAGTCTAGACAATACAATTTAAAAATTGAACTATGTCAACTGGCTGCTTTGTGTGATTGGATAAAACTGCACTTAGAACATAAACTTTATAGATTTACAGTTGATCAGGAGCTGGTGTATGAATCAGGACACGTTACATAAATAAAATAAATAAATAAAAACGTCAAACACAGCCCACATTTCTTTAAACCTGACACAGACTTAAATCAGTTCAACCTCTGAGTGACACATGGGCTGAAGCTGAAGCTACATGAATGTTAGTGATATGAGCAGGTCTCTTTAAAACACAAGTCCATGCACACAGTCGTATCTTAAAACTGAAAATGACAATCAAGTCTTAGTATCAAAATGGTGCATAGATTATCTTCAGAAGAAATCAATATGAACGCGACACTTTAAAAAAACACATTTTGAGACAGATAATATATTAGAACTGTTTAAATGAGGGGTAAGAGTTTGAGTATGAGAAACCCAACCCTTCCTGAAAAATATCGACTGGAGCCATTCCAGACTGATGAAGGATAAAGCTCACTTCAGAGTGCCATACACATATCAATCTGATGTTAAAGGTGTAACTTTTTATGGTGGAGGGTCCGCCGCCTGCTTGTCTTGGAGATATTACTGTTTTCCCTTGATTATTCCACAGTATGGAAATAAACTAGGTAATCACAATGGACACAGGTTAACGGTCAGATCTATGGAGAAACAAGCATGCACAAGGTAAGAATTCATGATTTTTCAGGTATTTTTCAGCTATAAAACACCTGTAATTGGACAAATGCATATGGGAGATATTTTTAATGCCATACTGTGCAAAATTCTGGAAATAACATCTTCATAAAGAGGCAAGCAGGTAGCAGACCCTCCTCCTTAAAAGTTACACAGTGCACCTTTAACTTGGTTACAATGTACTGCTAATTATTATTATTGTTATTTATGAATCGATCACTATATCAATAATTGGTTGCATATATTTTTTAAACCTAACGGGTATATTTTGCAAGTCTAACTCTGCAGTCTCGTTCAAGTATTTTTGCACGTACAGTTGTAGAGAATTTGTAACTGCCACCTGCCTAAGCCTGTGCTGTTTACTTCTTACATAATGACTTGTTTGGATCTTATAGCCATTGATTCAGCGGAGACAGTGTATTGTGTGTGTGAGAGTCTTAGCAGTGCTTGATATAATATGGTCTTATGAAAATGAAAAGAAGAGCGAAGAATGGAGCACAAAAGTCTGAGCGTGCATCAAAAAGGAGGCAAGCCGTGTGCTGTTTAATCCGCACTGTCTAATCTCCCAAATGACTGTGACGTGTGATGAAGAGGAGAGGGAGGAGCCCGGCATACACTGCAAAAACACTAAATCAGGAAAAATGAGGTAAATTAAAGGTGCAACTTTTCTGGTGGTTCTGTGTTTTGCATTCCCCAGAAAGTTCCATGGTATTACATTAAACATATCCATAGCATTTATTCATTACAGGTGTTTCTGTTGCTCAAATATAATATAATTCCTTCTGTGAAAACGGTCGACTTTCCACCGATCTGAATTGTCATAGGTTTAATCTATACTGTGGAACATTCTAGTTCCATGGAGACAAGCTCATGGTGGACCCTCCATTATAAATGTTACGCAGTGCACCTTTATAAATATTGATCTTGACTTGAGCAGGTTTAGAGCAAGTTTAGATTTATTTTTCTAATTTTCAGAGAAGACTTTCTGTCCGTGGAGTAAAACATTTTCACTCACATTAACGGTGCACTTGGAACTTCTCCAGTGGAGGGTGTTTTTGTTGCTAAAAATACGTTTAAAACATGTGTTCTTACTGTGAGCAGGCTCCCCTCTCCATAGATCTGACCTGTAACGTCACCTGGTGGTATCACTGTGGAAGGGTTATTGCTTTTACTGGAATGTTCCACAGAATGGCACCTTAATTCAAAGTTAATGCCATACTGTGGACAGTGTTGGGGAGTAAATTAAACTAAATCGTAAACTGAACTAAATACATGTCTCTGAATACCATTTTTGAGATTCAGAATACAGTTCAGATTCAGAATACAGTTACTATCTTAAATTAAAATGAAGTATGTTATAAGTTATTAGTGAGAGAAAAATAAGTATTCAGAACTCAGTATTCAGTACTCTGATTGGCCCATGTAACGGAATATGTAACACATTTGAGTTGTTTAAATACATTTTCTTTTATGCATTCGTCCCAACACTGACTGTGCAGCGTAGCAGATGGCCAAAAAGAGCCATCCAAAAAAGTTACATAGCTGTGTACCTTTAAATTAAAATATCTTATTCTTTGAACAGATCATTTTGAAAGCAGTCAGTAAAAAGAGTATGAACTTCAAACCAAAACAAAAAATCTGTTCAAGTAATTTAAATGTTGATATTCTGTGTTTCAGTGTAGGGAAATCCTGCTTTATTTTTTTTTTTTATTTTATTTTTTTTTATTTTATTATTATAGTTTCTGTGGATATTTGTGCTGATAAGGATCCAGCCGTGGCCTCCTGGTTCTGAACAAATCCTAGTTTAAATATAAGTTTCTCGTTTACAGTGGTCTCTGCCCACGCCCTCACGCTGCTCCTCTTATCTCCTCATCACTGCACCATCCCCCATTTTATATCTGTATGGAACTATACAGAAGAATAAGTAAAGCATAAAGGAGTAGGAGAGAGAAGGATAAATCAAGAGACTTATTTGCTCATTTACAACACTGTATGTTTTTTTTACTATGGTGTGATGAGAAAACTACCAATGAAGAGTAATAATATTCAAATGCATCTTTAAAGGAACTATATTACACAATTTTTTGATCTATACTGTAATTTTGTTTCCTCATCAAAAACATACCTGGAGTTTGTTTCATTCTCCAAAGCTCAAAATGCTCTGTTCCAACAAAGGTTAACAGCTCCTTTTACCTTTAGTTCAGTAGAAATTGGCAATTCCAGGTCTGAAATAATCTAAATGATTCTAGTGAAGGTGTGTGGAGTTTAAAAACACAGTGGAGCATTTCTTGTATTACCACATGACATCACAAGGTGGAACAGAGTGTTTTCTGTTTGAGAGAAGAACTCAACTTAAACGTGTGAATGAAACAAAACAAAACTCCAGGTCTGTTTGTGATGAGGAAACAACATTATAAAATAGGCCAGAAAATATCTTAATATAGACTCTTTAACCAAAATTATAAACATTTGCAAATTTCTAAAAGAAGGTGGTGTGGAGCGACAGTTTGCTGCAGTCAGCTCGCTCAAGGCTCACAGATGAATGTGCTGTAGATGTGCATGGGACCCACAAAAGCCTCCTCCTCGCACTGTAAACAGATTATAGCTCGTCTGCACAGAAACAAAGGGTTAAAAAGAGAATACAGATTTCACAGTGAGGGGACGGGGGCACAGAGGGGTGAGGAGGGACGAGGAGGAGTGAGGCGGGGCGGTTTGGGTGTATGCATGTTTGCGTTGTATAATATTGTGTGGAGAATCAGCAAAAGGGCTCAGCTGCCAATTGAGTGCGATGTAACGTCCCATTCTCAGCCTGAAACAATACAAGCATTTTTTTTTTTTTTTTTTTTTTTACAAAGAGCCATGAGCAGGGACAGACGGAGGGAGAGAGGGAGACACAGAGGAAGGACAATAGACCCCAAGCTGGTTTTGTTTGGCTTTTGTGTTGCGTGTTTGTCAATATAAACAATAAAAGAAAGTTTCAAGGGATCGCACACTCACTCTTCTCAATATGGAATTTAACAGGAGCGGAGACAGCGCTTTGGGGAATCTGCATCATCTTTCATATCAATAAGAAAAGTTTGAGAAATGTGAAACTTTGAAGTAATTATCTCACAATACATAGCTGTCATATCACGTTTCTAAATTGCCAAACAAGTTGTAAGTTATGTTGTTATAATCTGACCATACCCATAAGTAAGTAAGTAACTTTATTTGTTTGTTTCAATGCTACACATATACTGTTCACTGATTTGTTATGCTCATTTCTTCACAGTAGAACAATTCAGAGTAGTTGTATTTTTTCATTTTGAACTGTCCAAATCTGCAATCCATATAATTACAGCAATTAGCGATTTGTATTTCATGTTGTGACAAATATATAGTTCTAAAATCCAATTTCCATTTTTAAATCATTAAGTTGAAATCATAATTAAATTACAGGTCTGGAATGAAAACTGTTATTATTTTACATATATGAAATGTCAACAGTTTCACACATTTTCTGACTATAAAGTTTAAACTGAACTCAAACATTGGAAACACAGGAAGTTCCCCCTCTGCTGGTGGAGTATTCAAAGACGTCCTGCCCCCAAGGACCTCCTCCCTGGGACCCTGAGCCAATCAGTGCAGCCGAAACAAGCCTTTTATCTACAGGGGCTTATTAAGCTAATTGAATTAGCATGTTGTGGTTTCTGAACCCAAATACGATTAGCCTGTTATTACTGTGTTATCAGGGTCCCCCGTTACAGTAACAGCAGGTTACTTTTGGCTGCTCCGTCGCCTCCGTTTCTTCTTGCTTTTTTCTCATCCTTTTCTCTCTCTCTCTTTTTCTCCTTCTCTGTCTCTCTCCCTCTCTCTTTCTAATCTCTCTTTCTCTCCATCTTTCTGTTAAAGACTTGATTCTTGTCTCATATCAGCGCTGTATCAGTTTAACACTTCAGAGTCATCAGATACCACAAGGACAGTACATTACACAGAAATTTGGACTCACTTTAAGTCAAACACATATCAAGTCAGTTATCAAATTTGAGAATGTACAACTGATAACTTGGACAAGAGGATGCTCCATTTTTGTTTTGACTAATTATTGAAGAGACAAAGTGAACACAGAACAGGTCTCATCACTGTACAAACATGCTGTATTTTACCCTAGGGCTGATTTCCATCTGTTGACCCTTTGGAGGTAAGGCGGGAAAATGTCTTGCCTAAGGATACAACGGACAGGACTGAACGGTTAATGATTCACTTTGACAAATATTTATGTTTGACAGAAACTCTTCACAAATACCCAAAACCCAACAGGAGACTCCAAGAGAACAGGACTTACTTGACATGTTGTGAATTGCATGTCTGAATCGTTGGATGCAAGAATGTTTATGTTATGACAGCGATTCTCAAACTTTTTACACTGTATATTTATTTACACAATATTTGACCTTTCATGTTCCATTAGATCTAAATCAGGATTAGGAAAAAACAGATCTACAATATAAGTTTTAAAACCAGCCAAGGAGGACAAAAGCCCACAATAATGCACATTTGCCACATCAAAACTGGGACTAAACCAGGACTAAACCTGAAACTAAATCTGGACTGGACCAGAACTAAACAAGGACTAGAAATCCCACATCAGGAATAAAACGCTTTCAATTTAGAAACAAACAAGTGTTAAAGGGCCCATATTTTCTGATCTCTGTTATAATGTTTCCTCATCAAAAACAAACCTTTTGTTTAACACACAAACCCTGCGTAATTATGTTGAGTTTGTCTCTTGTCCACACACTTGTCCACCTTGTGATGTCATGTGGTAATATAGAAAGTGCAACTCCACACACCTTCAGTGGAATTTTGGATCATTTCAGCCCTGTAATTGCCATCGCTACTGAATGAATGAATGAACTGAAAAAAGGTGAAAGGTAGCTGTTGAAAACTACCATTACATGACATCACAAGGTGAAACAGATCATTTTGAGTTTTGGAGATGTAGGCAGACTAATAACAAACTAGTAACAAACGTGTCTGAATGAAACAAAACATAACTCCATGTATGTTTTTGATGAGGTAACAACATTATAACATCGCTCAGAGCTCACAAGAGTCAATAGAACCTTTAACACACCCTAAAGAAGAGTCTGTGTCCACAGGAGCTTGTGTACCACTGTTCTTGTTCTTTTGACAGTGGGATTAAGATATTATGAGGTAGTTTGTTCTTATAAATGTTTATACAGAAAACATGTAATGTGATGAAGGAGGTCTAAAAACTGCCTCATGGTGCATAAATTGCGACTTTTACACTAACTGTAATATCCACAAGTGTTTTCAGTTTTAAAAAGCTCAAACGTCTGCACTTACTCTCTATGGCACCTTTACTGTGGGACTCAAAGCTCACACAAATAAATGGACAAAACACACTGGTTTCCTTGTGCACTTTCTTCACCAGCTGGGCCCTGTGTAAAAGAGCCCTGCTGCAGAGAGAGAGGGGAGGAAGAAGAGAGAGACAAGAGGGAGAAGAGGGAGAGAAGAGGGGGAGGAGGGAGGAGGTGAGGACAAAGAGAAGGGAGAGATAGGAAGGAGAGAGGAGAGGGAGAATAGGGGGAGAGAGGAGGAAATGAACGAGAAAGGAGGCGAGGAGGGCGTGAGAGAGGAGAGGGAAAGGTCAGAGAGATGGGGCGAGAGGAAGTACAGAAACGGGGAGAACAGGGAGAGAGGATGGAAAGATGAGAGGAGAGGAGGATAGAAAGGAGAGCGGAGGGAGAGAAGGAGAGAGGAGAAGGAGAAGAGAAGAGGGAGGAGAGAGAGAGGAAGATAGAAAGGAGAGCGGAGGGAGAGAAGGAGAGAGGAGAAGAGAAGAGGGAGGAGAGAGAGAGGAAGATAGAAAGGAGAAGGAGAGAGGAGAAGGAGAAGATAAGAGGGAGGAGAGAGAGAGGAAGATAGAAAGGAGAGAGGAGGAGGAGGAGAAGAGAGGAGGAAATGAAAGAGAGAGGAGGGACAAGAGAAGAAGGGGGTTCAAGAGGGGTGGAAGAGTAAGAAGAGAATTGGAGGCGAGGAGGTGGAAAGGAGAAAGAGAATGGAGGGAGAGAGGGAGAGAGAAGAGAGAGAATATTATGAAAGGAGGGAGGTGATTCAACCCACAGGCCTGGGGGGAACTAAGGAGCACAGAGCAGACCAGACTGCATGGGGACTGTATGAGGGGGGCATGGGGAGTCAGCTGGTCTAACCCAAGTCCGTGATTAATACACTGGGGCTGCTCTGTGCCAACTCCACACCACACAGGCTCACCTCCAATTAGCATGCTAATGAAGCCGCACATGTGTCACCCAAGGGCTCCGTCTCACTGTGAGGCGTAAACAGGACCAGGCTGGGGAGGGTCTGACTGTGAACTGGCATTCATCGCATTTTGAGGACTAAAACCTTTCTATAAACTCAAATCATGGGGACCAGCCTACGGAGAAAAAAAAAAAAAAATCAGGTCTGTATTATATAAGTCCTTTATTATCAAATCAACAACATGATTCAAAGTTCAGATAGGGGTTAAAATAGGTTAAAGTTAGGGTTTAGGCTCTATACCTGATTTTTTTTTAATTGTTTTTTATTTATTTATTTATTTTTCATTTTAAATGGTTTGCCCAATGGCCCAAATTTATTGCTCACTTACTTACCATACACATTCCGAGTATCTCAATTATTCCCCATGATGAGTTTATATAAACTTGAGCAGCAAGATGGATTCTCCTGATATTTGTGAGTTCACAAACTCAAAACAGTCCATCTTGAGGTGCTCCCTCTGTACAGTTTAAATTCGACTCCTGCAGTGGTGGACCCAATCCTAGAGCTTCTATGCTCTGGTGGAAGTGTTTCAGACAACATGACAACAACCACAAGTGCCAAGCCTACACGGAGCAAAACAAACATGGTTTGATTGTGGCTTATGATGCCCTTAATGCGCAAATTTGTATCGCAAAAACAAGTAAATTCTTTTATCAACATCTTCCCTCTCCAGCATGACACTTGTTTTGGTTTTACATGGATCAAGTTGGATACGTCATTTTGACAGGTTTGCCGTGATTGGCCAAAAAAAAAAAAAAAAAACTATGGTGGGTGGGCACTTTGGGGTGGTTTGCTCAATCAGCTCGAGGCATTTTTTTCCTAACGCTTTCAGCGGGAGCCGTTCCAGATGTGTGTAGAACTCAGTTCAGAGTGATACACTTATCAGTCTGGATTGAGCCAGGTTAGAGTTTATAAGCACTTTTCATAGAGTTTGTGTCATGGTAAAGTCAACAACAGCTTCTATGCTAATGCGCACATCCTGTTTATTAGACAAAAAATGCTTTATAATTAGATACAGACAGCAGACATAGGCCTCTTTTTTACCCTTAGAGCTGCTTTTTACAGAATATCTATACAGGCCCTTTAATTCAGGGGGACCTGGCTTCCATATGAGGGACAAAAATCAGGACCCCATAACGTACATCCTTTATTATTAGACCAGCAACACACTTCAAAATTCAGATATTGGTTAAAATAGGTTGAGTTAGGGCTTTGGTTAGTCAGTAGTATGCATGGTTAAAATTATAACTGACCTCCGGGAAATGAATGTAAGTGAATGTAATGTCCCCAAAGAGCATGGAAACTGACCGTGTGTGTGTGTTTGGGGTGGGGGTGCAGAGTAGAATGGGGGGTATGGACTTTGACCTCGCTGTTATGGAAACCAGTTGAATGTTTTGTGCTGCTTGTTATACCTGTCATGGCGACCTTTGTTCTTCGGGGCGGCGCTGTGGAGGGCAGAGGCGCCCACAATTGGTCCACATCTGGGAGACATGGTCAATACAGACAGCACAGGGCTAAAGAGAGATATTTTAGTCCAAGCAAGAGAACATTTACATTTGAAGGACTTGTTTGAACAAAGTATCTGTTTTAGGGCTCTTTGCTCAATTGTGTAATGCATTGTGTAATGAGAGTGTATCAATAATATAACAACAATATCATTTATAAGGCCTAAAACATATTTTGAAGACAATTTCAGAGTTCAGGGGAAAATTCAAAAATGTGTTGCATTTCATTTTTTGGAGTTGTTGGGTGCTTCACTGTAGTAACCTTACTGACGCTGGCTTTATATACTTTCTTAGGATTATGATTTACTTTATTTTACTGATGTTTTTTGTTTTATTTATCTAATTTCAACACTGTCAAAACAAAGAAACCTGTAATTTTCCTTTGCTTATCAACATCAATCAACTCACAGGCATTTTCACTGGCCACATACACATAGAATGAACTACTAATTGAATTTAGGCTAAGCTAGCACTCACAGTTCATATTGGGCCATAGCTGTTTAAATATGGATTGTCTGTACGGGTGCCTGTGAGGGACACACTGAGCTGCAGCTACAGTAACCTTTGCTATAATCAGCGCTGTCTGATGGGCCTCTTTAATTAACCTTGTAGGAAATTAATCCCAGTGTTAAATGGACAGGAAAAAGATGTTTGATTACACCAGTATGTCTATTGGGGATTTCTGCCTGTGACTAATTGCCATGGAAACAATTGAACAAGAGGCAAAACTATAAGAATGGTGAGAGATATGAGTAAAGAGAGTACTGGGATTCGTGTAGTGTCATTTGCGGCAGTTTGAATGTCAGTCTGTCCCCCGAGCAGTGATAAAGGAAGAGAAAAACACAAGAGGACACAGCCAAGGAGGACGGAAAATATTTTGTTAAACTAAGAACCGCAAAACACTTTACATTATAGAGTGAAAGTTATGTAATCACTGCAGTCCTCCAGGCAACAAGAACGGTAAATTATAAAGTTTGGGACAACTCTTCAAGACGGAGATATCGTATTGTGTTTAATTAAAAAAGATTGAACAAATTGACAAATAAAAATAGAGAAGAAAGACTCAAGGATGCTAAAGTGGTATTCACAGCAGGTTTCAAGTGAGTGTAATTCAATTAAAAGTTTGTTTATTTGTTGGTTAAAATTCAAATTTGTTTGGCTGCGTTTGACCCACCCTTTCATGCTGCTGAGATCCCCTCTATGGGGCAGTGATGGGTGCAGTGCCCGGGATCCAGCTCCAAATCTTGAATCCTAATATTGGTCTGAAGGAGAACTGCCCAGATGGAGAATTAGTCCATGTTTCACAGGAATATGAGACAAATTATTACTGGAGCTGGCATTAAGGTTTAGTTCTGGGTTAAACCAAGATCACTGCTATAGACCCTCCCAGGAGTGACGTGTTTAGAATTGATGCAGCACACACAGCCTGGTGCAGGTATAAGTGTTCTAGTCCGTTATTTTTAACAAGACATACTGTACATAAAAAAATATATATATATATATATATATATATATATATATATATATATATATATATATATATATATATATATATATATATATATATATATATATATATATATATATATATATATATATATATATTTTTTTTTTTTTTTTTTAGACTGTGGAAACAAGTTGTAAAACAAGGGTCAATATTTACCTTCTAGCTAGTTATCAAACTTTTGCGGCCCTCAGTATTTGCACTATTTAGCCTAATGTTAGATTTAGGAAGTAGTGATTACATGGTTGTTACTATTATGCTAATTTTGACACTAATCACTACAACTTTAAATGACAGTAAATGCTGCTACATGAGGTAATATTTTCTAATGAGGCAGTAGAGTGGCTGTGAGCCCTGGTTTTTCATAGTATGTATGTGTATATGTATGTAAGTGCTAACTCTTCCACTAAAAAAAAAAAAAATCTTAAAGCCAATGTTCCAACTGCTACCAAGTTTAACAAATACTTCTGTTTACAAATACTGGGAGGGTCTATAGTCCATGACATTAACTGGCTTAGTGCTGGCTTTACCTGGTTTGGATCTAAACTGATACTTTTTTGGAAGTTGCATTGTGATATCATAAGTTTCTGGTTGCTGTATAAGAAAAGAGGCAAAGGCCACAGAATGCTGAATACAGAGCTCCACAGACAGAGCTCCAGCTCTGCTGCCTGCACGCTACGACCGAGAGAATGAATCACAGTAGCTGATTCATTTTATAGAGTACTGTAAATAAGGGGTGTGGTCTATGGTAACAGAAGACACATGATACAAAGGCTACTTATTAGTGAAGACTTAATGCATGACCACTCACTTCACATCATGAGGATTAAAACAAAAGAGGTCTTTTGGCAGGTAACGTTCATTCCATCAGGTGGACCATCACACGCTGTGACCTGCAGCTTGTGCTCACATATGACCACATCATGTGTCCTAGTTACTTGAAGAAGACAAAGATTTTCTAGTAGTAGTCTTGGAGAAATCTCAGAAGAACTCTAAAAAATACAGAAAAATATACCAGATAAGTGCAGTGGCAATCTACCACAATGTAAACACCAACTATCTAAAACTAAACATGTTCATTAGTTATACCACAAACTGCTTTGTCCTCAAGATGTTGAACAGATTGTTTCTTCCTAAAGTTTATTCCAAAGTTTTGCAGTTTTACACTCGTAAGGCTAATGTAACCCACTCCTCCCACACCCACAGTCTGGAGATCTCAGTGGAGCAGGTGCACATTTTCAGAGTTAAGTCTCCATAGGTTCCCTGTTTAACCTCTCCATGAATCATCCTGTTCTATGCCAATTTCTGCATGTGTGTGGAAGGTTTGATTTCATCCACTTCCCGGATCTCTGTAAGCCACTGTATCAATAACCCAAAGAGGAGAGAGAGAGAGAGGAGAAGAGGATATGCAACTCTCACGGGTTCGGTTGTTTTTGAAATCTGGTTTTGTACAAATGAAAGTGAATATGATACAGTGGGCAAGGAGTTTTTAAGTTCAGAGAGTTATTAGAATTGATTGAAACCATTCCAATTTATATAGAAACTGACAAAAAAGTCTTTACTATAGGGCTTGAGCAAGATTCCTGATTCAAATACATTTTGTTAATTTCTTATAGTTAGACCTGCTATTGTTGTATTTGTGTTGGCTGCTCTCTGTTGCCTTGTCTTTTGTTGCATAAATCTTAAAATCACAACAGCTCCAAATCTGACCCCTGTAGAACACTTCTTTATGCTTGTCGCGAGTTTGTACAGAATAAATGGGAAAACGATGGCTCAGTCACAAAAACGTCACTTAAATGTTTATTATTATTATTATTATTATTATTATTATTATTATTATTATTATTATTATTCACACCGCAGCACATATTTACAGTGAGAAAAAGCAGTGAAGAAGCAGGGAGAGCTTTGCGTGCTCTGCCGGCTAAGGCCACCGTGTCTTTCTCTGGCCCGAGAAAGACACACCGGCCGGGAGATGACGGGGCAACTACGGGTGGTCCGTCACAAAGCTGCTTCAAACTGTCATTTATTGAGCAACTTCAATGCAAATACAACTCAAAGTGCTCTCTTTGGTTAAAACAGGAAAGAAACATAAGCATAGGATATACAACATACTGATACTTTGCAATGGCTTCATGCTGGAGGTGTTCCACATGCATCTTTATTGGTGGAATGTTAATCAGTTACCATGGTGACACAATTCACACATTAGTAAATGCAGAGAAAAAAAAAAAAAAAGTTTAAAGACTAAAAAGACAAAAGTGCTTTCAGTTAGCTTCACACCCCCAGGAAATGTTGATGACACCAGCTGCACAGTATTCATAGCAGTATAAAAAGAATGGTGAAAAATATGTAAAAGGTGATTTATCTTTAAGAGTTTTGGATCAGATGTTTATGTTTCGAACGTCCTAACCCCTTTAAACAGGCCATTTAATTGTCTCCCTGCAGCTCCCTCCTCTTCTTATAAACGTGTACGTGTTAACTCATCAGTGAGGTCAAACAGTGTAAAAACACACATTACAGCACAGCCACAGGATCCTGTTTCACCATTTGAATAAATACTGGGCAATTTGTCACTGTCATGTCAGAGCTCTACAACAGCAGGAAGCAGAGGCTGTGATTGTATTAACCCCAAAAAGGGCCCTGACCTCTGCCTCTGATCCACCACAGCCCATGGCCCCAGTGAGCAGCTCCGGAACAAACCAGACGCAGCAAACTAGTGAGCGAAAATGTGGACTTAGAGGGAGTTTGTCTGCATTTTGACTGATGTGTGTTGATAGGAGGGGTTACTTTTAATTTTATTTTGGTGCCATGAGCCATTAAACTGCTAAACTTAGAGAAAAAGCAGAAGTAGATCATAAACACGTGACAATGCAGACACCTCTCACAGGCTTGGGGAATGCGCAATCCAAACTTTATTTAAGTTACTTGTGGTTATTCTTGGTCTCTTATTATTTATGTTCAGTGGCAGATGTCTGTTTGTCTGGGCCTGTTGCTGTGTTGTCTTTTCTCTGTGTTAAAGCACGTGACCCTGTGTCCCAAGACAAATTTATCCCATGTTACATAATAAATTAAAGGATTATCTTATCTTATGTTATTGGATAATTTATTTACTGTGCAACAACAGACGTCAAATTTTGATTTACTGGTTTTACCACTTAAAGGTGATACTATAGGCACGTCAGAACTTTCGTTGGCACTCAGGCGTCTTGGTGAACCGACCCAAATAATATGGAGTTATTTTTGTTGTGGTATAAACAGGACATAAAGGTCCCAAGCCTTAATAGAGTTCTAATCCCTTGCCAAACCTCACACATGGACATTTTTGAATGAGTCACTCTATTGACCCAATCTCAGTCTCAAGTTTCAATATCCGTTCCTCACTGAAAAACAAGTTTGGACACCCCTGTATGGGTTTTTCAATGTAAATGGGGTGACAGTCAGTGTAGTGCATTCTGCTATTGTGTCCTTGGGCAAGACACTATTTATAAAGACAAGGCAGTAGTGAGTGAGTGGATGGTGGTAGCTGAGGTTACCTATAGTAAAAATAGACACATGCGTCCTGTCAGTCAGCCCCATGGCTACGTTTACAGAAGTTTTCAGGTTCCACCATTGAGTGTGGTAAGTGAATGAATAATGTTTATACTATATCACTTTGAGAAGCTTGTCAAGAATATCAACTCCAATAGAAATCATTTATGTGTTTTAAGCCCCGAGCATTCAATAAACATAAAAATCAATGAGTAAATGAGTATGCTTTGCTAAAACTTTTTAAAAACATATTTTCACAGATCACTGCCCAAGAGCAAAACTAGGGACACACCAATCCAGCTTTTACAGTTTAAACAAAAGTAAAATAACACAAAGCTGATCCAAATTTGTTATGTAGTTGTTATTTATCTCTCAAGTAACTACAGAACAACTCTGTATAAATAAAAGTTTAAACATTATGAAACTTTCTGGGCCTTGTACATGGGCCTTATGCATTAATGTATATATTTGGAAGCTGATATCCGATCCAGCAAATTTTTCAGTATCGGAGCCAATTTCTGATGCCAGTATAAGATCGGTGCATCCCTAAATAAAACTACTGTATTATAAAAATAGAGGAAAGGTGATAAAGTCTAATCTATTTCATGCCCAAAAGTGGTAAGAAGTGGCCAAACCTCCAAAACATAAACCCAGATCTAAACTGAATATCTCAAGAGATCACTAAAAAAACAAGAGACCAAGTTTGCGTTAAACCCTGATTGTAAGAGTGTATTAAAACACACTATAATGTAACACAATGAACAAAGCAGAGGCCCATGTTATCTGCCAATGCTGAGGCCTCCCACCTGTCTGCTCAGGTTTCTCTCATTACTCTCCAATCTCCAGTTCACCACAGATAAGAGTAAAACTGCAGTTGGGGATGCACACGTTTCTGTATTGCGCTTTCTCACAGCGGTGTAAAGGTGCAGTAATTAGCTGTCATAATTAGAGAGATAAGAATTACTGTGGACGTGTTCTGGGCTGTTTTTATATTACGCAGATAAGACAGGTTTGTGTAAGGCGTGTTGCGATACATGTCAGTGAATGTGGGGAACAGTAAATTAATTTGTATTGATATTAGAATCCCAATTATAAAGCTGTTATTAAATTTGATTGGTAGTAATTGGTTGCGTGCACTTTGAGAAACAGGTGTATATTTGTGTCACTGAGCTGCTCGCACACTGTAAACAATAGAAAGCTTTTAATTGCAAAGTTCAGTTTTCGGGTATTATCTGATTGAATAAAGAAAGGGAGGTGTGTGGAATAACTGAGGCTGTTGGCTCAACTGACAAATATGGACTTGTGTAACTCTGATTGTAACGCTGACTATGTTTATATCCAAAAGTTTGATCATTATCTGATTTCTTAAGTTTGTTGGAGTTTCATGTGAGTAATCTGATTTCTTTCTGGTTATTCACACCTGTGCAAAGGAAACTAAGCTAAAGGCGAACTAATGCAGAAAAAAGAAAATTTGCATGTGATCGTAAGCTTTATTTAAAAAGAAAAACAAAAAGTGTTAATCTATTAAAGCTTCTTATCTCCTCAAAAACATGCCTGGAGGTTTGTCTTGTTTCATTCACACATGTTTGAGTAATTCTTTATTATTAGTCTGTACATCTCCTAAGCTCAGAATGCTCTGTTCCACCTTACCTTTAGTTCAGTCAAGATCGGCAATTCCAGAGCTGAAATCATCTGAATGATTCAAGTGAAGGTGTGTGGAGTTTAAAAACACAGTGGAGCACTTTCAGGTTACAGAGGACAAAAACTGACAACAAAAATTGATAGATAAACACATGTAGGTGTAGTTATGCTTATTATTATCACTATATGTAAAAAAAAAAAAAAAAAAAAAACTTTAACTTGATAAAAGAAGATTTAAATGACTAAATTTGCTCTCAGTTTGCCATTGATATAATATAGTAATGCTGTCTTTTCAGAAACAACTGTAGAAGCCTTTTGAGATTTTCTGCACAGGTAATATAAAAATCATGTTATTATTTGGAATTCACTGGAGGGATTTAAATTATTTTCTTGTTTCTCTTCGTGGTGAAACTGGCTGTTCGTGCCATCTCAGTTTTGCTCAGTGTCACTCGGCTCACCTTGAACCTTCTGTTTGTCTGCAGCTCTGTGCTCTATGATACAGCAGCTCTGTTGAGCAAATTTAAATTTTGGTGCACAAGCTACACTGTTTTAAAATGAAATTGTATATACTTAAAAGTGCACTACATATGTAACTTTTCTAGTGGAGGATCCATCACCTGCTTGTATCCATGGAGATGTTTTTGCTTTGCACTGAATATTACGCAGTATGCCATTCAGCTTCCCTCTCTCTTGCACCTTTTGCATTTATCTAATTACAATGCATTCTTACTGTGAGTGCTTGTCTAAACAGAGATACATTTATTCCCATACAGTGGAACATTTTAGGTAATGCAATTTCATTTCCATGGAGACATGGTGGACCTTTAGGTTAGCACAATTGCATATTTGTTTATGGTGAATCGTGAATAAAATGTGACATTTTACCCTCAACTTTCCCCCATGTCTCCTCCTCTTCTTCTTTCTCCTCCTCCTTCTCCTCTTCCTCCTCCTCCCATCCTTCCCCTACTCCTCTTTCTCCTCTTCATTCTTCCTCCTCCTCCTCCTTCTCTCCCCCCTTCTCATCTTCCTCCTCTCCCTCTTAAACAAACTTGCCTCTGACATGTGACTGACTCTTAAATAAATCCTGCTCTGTGTGAGATCCCGGGCTGGTCCCTGTGACCCAGACTGAACCTCCGCTAGTGTAAAGCACAGTTACGTCTGTTTGATCAGAGGAGCACCTGCAGAGGCCCAAGCAAGAGGAAGACTCTATAAACCTTTACTGTGAAACACCTGCAAATATCAGATTAGTTTAGTATTATATTAAAACAAAACATTGTGCCACTATATGAAATGACATGATACCACTTTTGTGTGTGTGTGTGTGTGTGTGTGTGTGTGTGTGTGTGTGTGTGTGTGTGTGTGTGTGTGTGTGTGTGTGTGTGTGTGTGTGTGTGCGTGCGTGCGTGCGTGCGTGCGTGCGTGTGTGTGTGTGTGTGTGCACTGTGGTCCAAAGCAAGAAAAAAAAAAGATCTGATGAAGGTTTTTTTGCTGTAGCATCATTTCAAAATAGAAAATATAAAAAGTTTGAGAGCTAGGCCATCTGAGTTTTTTGTTTGTTTGTTTGTAAGTTGCCACTCCCTGTATCTCTATAAAGAAGTGGTGTGATTCCTGAAAATAATGTTGAAAGTAAGTTTTTTAATGTTATTTTTTTTACATTTGCAAAAACATGTTTGGACTTTTAGAATATCTTTGCTTGTTGGAGCTGTACTGGCTTATGGCAGAAGGGAATTCATGATCTTGGGTGGGTTTTGGTCACATGTGTCATTATAAACTGCATGAGAAAAAAGTATGCATTCATTTTAAATATATTTCTCCACAAAACTAATAGAATCTTAGCACTATTTTTATCTTTGAATGTTTGAATGGTTTCTATCTAGATTTTTAAAAATACTGAATAACAAAAAGTCGATAACAATCTCCTCCGCAACCCCACACTGGAAAAATAACAAAATAGCAATTTTTTTCCAGTGTGATTTTCTTGCAGTGCACTCTTTACTTTCTTGTCTCCTTCTCTTCCTCGCGGTCCTCCTGAGACACAGTGATAACCGGGTACAGACGGACGGAGGATGTGTAGAAGGGAGGGAGAAGAGGGGGAAGAGAGAGAGAGAGAGAGAGGGGGCTGCTGGGATGTCCGACTCAGGGATATTTAATCCTCTCTGTGAGGGGTGAGCGTCTCTCTCCCTGTGTTTGGCTTGAGCAGATCAAAGCAGCGTTCAGGTCCTGGGGAGAGGGAGCGGAGCAGTGTGGAGCTAACGAGGCACTGATGGATGAGACCGGCTCCACTGTCCTCAGCTGCAGCTCTGTCTCCATACACCAGTAAAGAAAGAATAGAGAATAAAACAGCACACACACACACAAATATATGAGTACTTCTCATTTCCCATCTCCCAAATGTTGTGTGTCATGTGCATTGTGGGTTTAATATTAATTGATAAACCTAAATTATTATTTTTGAAAAGACATAACATGTTGTAAATGAGACAAGATGTGTAATATAGGGATGGAATAACTGGTGTCTATATGCAAAATATAGTTTATAATTCATCCCAATAAGAAAATATATGATGTTATGTTATGATGAGTCATAGGGATTTATTAGGCCTTTCATGATGATGCTCCATTCTGTTAAATTGCAGGAGTGAGGAAAACAACTAAATAACAGGTAGGAATACAATGGGTAAGGGCCACATATCAAAACGAAGCAGAGGGCCATAGATTGGTGCTCAGTACAGTGAATAATTGAAATATGTGTATTTATACCAGGTTAGAATGAGCCACCAGAGCTTTATTCAAGCGTAGATCCTTAAAAACACACACAAAATATTTAATATTGGCTTTATCAAGGTAGTTTTTCAAAAAACTAGCAGTAAAAAGTACTGCTTAATTTAATTTAGGCCAATTCACCTGGAAGCCTGAGGGTCAAGAAAAACTGGTCTGAGGGCCGCATTTGGCCCCCGGGCCATAGTTTGGACATCCCTGACATAAAGTGAGCAAACAACTCTATTATGAGATATTCAGTAAGACAGTCTACCAGCTATTTTCTGTCTCACAAATATTAATGAGACAGCAAGTGTTCACTTTAAAATGCTTATTCAAAACATAGTTTTTAACATAGTCTTAAACTCCACATAAACTGCTGACTACTATGTTTACAATCTGGCAACCCTACACACTTGGATCATAATAAGACATATTTAAATGTTCTCATTAGAGGCACATACCTTTCCCTTTTTCTTAATTGTAAAAATAAGATTTGCTCTTTTTGCAAAAACACAACGTTTGCCAACTTGAGTATAATATTACTTTGGAGATAGAGTCCTGAGCACATTTCTCTTCACCCCGAGGAGTTTGGGAGCAGTGGGGGCTGCCAAACGAAGGAGCAGTGATAACAAAACTGATGATTTCACTGTTTCCTTTTCTATTTGTATTTTAATTTTACACCAATCCCTTGAAACACACGCGAAAGCTAAGCCCGCGGCTCCCCTGCCACTCGCCTTCTGAGGTTTGTGCAGGTCTGTGATAGCACGCCTCTGAAATGGAAAAGAGATAAGAGTAAATAAACAAATAAATACAATAAAACTGAATTTGTGCTGGTTCAGTGCACACATAGGAGAAGAGAGAGGGAGAGAAGGAGGGAGAGAGGGAGGTAAGAGATAGAGAGAAAGGAGAGAGACAGGGAGGGGAGAGAGAGAGTCAAATGAAGGCACGTCGTTGCAAGGTTTCCTCAATAAACCCACACAAAGGTAAATACCTAAGTGAATTCAGACTCGTTCCATTTATTCACACAAATCTGCTGAGGCCAATACAGAAAAGACACCATTTGGCTTTCCAACAATGAAGATATCAGTTTCCTCAGCAGCGTCTTCTCCAGATGCTATCGTCCTCCATTTTGTACAAAAAGAAAGAAAAGAAAAATATACAAATCCAGGACAATAGCATAGTTTAGTGTCAGCTCGTGGTCTGTATTTAGGTGAAGTCACAGTGTTAGACCTGAAGGAGCCAGAGGTGGAACAACTATCTGAAATGTACTATTATAAGTATACATATTACTTGCATGTTTTTTTTTTTCTTTTGAATCGTTTCTCTTTTTTGTTCATTTCTGTGGATACAACCGCATTGATGTCAACCTGGATGTTATTATGTTCCATTGCAACAGAAAGTAAAATGTTTTGCCCAAAATTGCAAAAGAAAAATTGGCTAATAATTAATGGAATTATTTTAAAAATGCAATTAATTTGCTTCTTGTTTATAAGCACCATTCTGTGTACTTTTCACAATTCAAAAGAATATTTTGTTTAGAATTGTCACTTGCTATGGCATCAATGCTATTTTTTCATCACAGAAACCCACAGAAAAATAAAATACAAATCAACTTATTAAAGGTGCATTTTGAAACTTAAGATGGAGAGCCTGCCACTTACTTGTTTCCATGGAGATGTTATTGCTTTGCCTGGAATGCTCCACAGTATGACATTAAAATATATTTCATTTTGCAAGTACAGATTTTTATTGATGAAATACCTGCATGACTTTAGATGGATAAGTTTAATGCCATACTGTGGGATATTCTTAGCAAAGAAAGAACATCTATTAATAACATGGAGACAAGCACATGAACCATACATACAAAAAAAGTTAGTGCAGCTTTAAATGTCCAGAAGCACATTTTCTGGTTCAATTCTGTGCACTCACAAAAACAGTCAAGTTCAGTATCCTTACTAAGTAGTTTTTAAAAATACTTACTAACATGAAAAAGATAACAATTACACGTCATTCCATCACCACTATATGTGCATTAAAGGTCCTATATTACACAAAATTGACTCGTGAGCTTTAAGTCATGTTATAATGTTGTTACCTCATCAAAAACATACCTGAAGTTGTGTTTTATCTATTGTCTGTCTATTTTCCAAAGCTCAAAATTCTCTCTTCCACCTTGTGATGTCATGAATATTATTATTATTATTATTATTATTATTATTATTATTATTATTATTATTATTATTATTATTATTATTATCAATAATAATAATAATAATAATAATAATAATAATAATAATAATAATAATAATAATTAAAGGAGCCTTTCTGGACACTCAAGGACCCTAGACAAACAACAATTAAGACACATAATTAAAATTTTTTAAAAACAATCAAACAGTACAGGACAGGTTGTAAATCATCAGTGCATTAATGGGGGTACTGTAATTTTCAAGATAACAACTACCTTTTACCTTTTGTTTATCAGAGACTGGCAATTCCAGGTCTGAAATCAATCATCCAAATGTGTAAATGAAACAAAACACAACTCCATGTATATTTTTAACGAAGAACCAACATTATAACATAGATTAGAAAACAACGTAATGATGGACCTTTTAATTCCTGCATTTTGTCATAATCTGATCCTATACAAACACATGAATCTCCCTGCTCCCTCTCTTTCTGTAACCATCCAAATATTGTGTGTTGGAGTCTGTTTGAAGAGCCCCCACACCAGGCTCCTCTCTGCAGCTCTTTCTTCTCACATGTTTCTTAATTACACTATCATAGTTCTGTTAATTACCTTATCAGCTTCCAGTAATCCCATGGTCACTGACGGAGAGCTGAGAATCAAAGCTGCCCCACTCGCTTTCATGTGTTTAGTATACTCCTGATGAATGCAATTTTGTGTTTGAGAGAAGTTATTTTTGTGAATGATTAAAAGGGAAATAACAATAAGAGTGGTTTTGTTTTGTGTTGAAAGCGTGTTTTAATTGTTGCTCTGGAGAGATTGCTTGTTGTCACTGAATGAGAACTACAGTGTGGGATTGTAGATGAGGAATTCATTAGGCGGATTCAGTTGTTTTAAAAGTTACTTATAACGTTTGCATTTGTAATTTCTGTAATAAAAAAGACCAAGGGAACTCCCGTGGTACTTTGTTTTACTATACTGTTCAACTGAAACTTTGCAGCTGATGTCATCAACATTATCTGTGGGTGTGAAGCTAAATGAACACAATCTGACCAGAAAGAGCTGACTTTGTTGGGACTACAACAAATGACATGATTTGTGCTGTGAAACAAGTCTCTCACACAAAAAATTTCAGTCAGACATAGACAAGACCACAAATGCTGCTTGGTTACCACAATATCATGCCCATCCCATATCAAACAATAGAGAAAATAATTAATTCCCTGATTTTTGAAGCATTTTTAGCTATGCCTAAAATTAAACCATTATAAATTCCTTGATTCCTCATTCTTCAAACATGACCCTTTAATTACAGATTTTTTCAAACAGGGTAAAGTGCCTTGCAAAAGGACACAACAGCTCTTTAAAAAGTGTTTAAAATGTTGTTACCTCCTCAGAAACACATCTAGAGTTGTGTTTTGTTTCATTCACACATGTTTGAGTAATCCTGCATTATTATTATTATTATTATTATTATTATTATTATTATTATTATTATCAGATTATATATTTATATATTTGTATATTTGTATTCTTTTACATATATATATATATTATATAAGAGATATGTTTTATTATATATTTACATTTCTTTCACTCCCTGTACATAAGAGCTACCTGATGTTGTAAATATGTTAATATTTATTGTGATTTTATTTTTTATTTACTTATTGTTCTGAGTGTTTGCACAATTTTTCACAACTTTTTGCACTATACTGTCCCCTGACTGTGAGCTTCTGTCACGAGTGAATTTCTCCTCTGTGAGATCAATAAAGTCTTATCTTATCTTATCTTAGTTTGTCTACATCTCCAAAGCTCAAAATGCTCTGTTCCACCTTGTGATGTCATGAAGCAGTAGTTTTCAATTTAACAGCTCCATTGCCATTTTAGACCGGCAATGGTCTAAAATGATCCAAATGATTCTAGTGAAGGTGTATATAGTTTAAAAACACAGTGGAGCACCTCCTGTATTACCACATAACATTATAAGATGGATATTTCAATTTGAGAGAAAAACAAAACCTAAATACACAGGATTTGTGTGTTAAACGTGTGAATGAAACAAAACACAACTCCAGGTCTGTTTGTGATGATGATTATAACATAGATCAGAAAACAGCGTAATATGGGCCCTTTAAAATGTCACTATTTTACTGATATAGAGGCTACATTAATCACATTTCAAATTGAGTTAATCAAACCTGGAGTTGAACAAACCTAACCAGTGCATAACAAGATTTCTTAATATAGCCGTGTGCATTTCAGTGGAAGACTGTTTAACTCTTTGATGTTGAAATAATGATTTAAATCTACACATTTTCAAATTGAGTTTCGAGGCTCGTGGCGTGTTTACCTTGAGCGCTATGATGCATTACACATGTGTCAGAGTTACCTACATACGACGTAATGAAGAAATAATTAGCGGAGGCCTCTGCTCATCACGCGTGGAAGATAGCAAACAGTGTTAATTCCACTTTTAATATGTTAACGTATGCGCAGATGTTAATGTAGCCTTCATAACAGCTCCTTCCTGTGTTCCTTTGCACCTCTGTGTTTTCCCAGCATGCATTTCACTCCCCTCTCAGCCCCTCTGCCAGATAGAAGCCCTACTGGATCTGTCAACTTGGGGGGAGAATTTCCATTTTGCAGCTAACTCCGCAGCCTTTTGATGGATACGTCTTGGCGACTTTTATCTCTCGGTTCGTCTGCAAACTAATTAATATTTTTTTTCCTCCTCGCCCCTCTCCTCTTTCTCGCTTCCCCTTCAGGCAAATATTTGTTTCCTCAGATGTGAGTGTGGGCAACCCTTCCTTGCTGCTCCATATGCTGCCAGCTGCCAATCAAAACTCCTCTTCCCCTCCTCCTCCTCCTCTTCTTCCCCTCTTTTTCCCCCCTTTTCTCTCAAATAAAAAGATTCAGGGTAGCGGTGGAGGTAGTGCTGTGATGGGGGTGAATGAAGATGTACTGTAGTGAGAAGAAAAGGAGATGGTTAAGACACACGCCCAAAGCAGTATCAGTGCCTGTCCGTGCCGCTATACTTGCTATTCCAGCGTACTTTTAAGTTATTTATTGTTCAAAATGGATGCTTCTGGATAGGGGATGTTTGCCAGACAGCTTCGAGTTTTGGGATCTCTCTCTCACATACACACATACTAGTACACGTAAACATCTAGCTTGGTTTCCATGTGTTTTGGGGACATTACAATGGCTAATGTTCATTTTCTGGAGACTGATCTCAACCTGAACCATAGTTACTACTTGCCTAACCTTAACCTAAACACTAACCTTAAAGGTACACTATATGGAGGATCTGCCATCTGCGCATCCCCATGAAAATGTTATTGCTTTGTATAGAATATTCCACAGTACAGATTAATTATGAGGGAGACAAGCAGATTAAAGCACTACGCTATATTACAGGTCAGATCTGTGGAGAGTTACCCCTATTCACAGATGGAATTATTGTATTTTTGAGCAATAGAAACACCTGCAATGAATAAATGCTAGATGGATAGGTTTAATGTCATACCATGGAACATTCCAGGGTAAGAAATAACATCTCACTGCAGACAAGTAGGTAGCGGACCCTCCATCTTTAACCTTAACCTTAATCTTAAAGCTGGACTAACTGCACTTTTCTGACGAAGGATCAGCTGCTTGCTTGTCTCTGTAACTTTAATGTCACATAGTGGAACATTTCAGACAAAGTAATAACATATCCAAGCAGGCATGGAGTTGGTGCACGCGCCGGACTATGGGGTGCCATATTCCCCATAGGAAGGCAGGTCCCCATAATGTGAGTGTGTGTGTGATTTTAGTCCTCACAATGTGACAAATACTTGTGCACACACGTATATACAGCAGACTGAGGAGTGTGCCAACCAAACCTTTCCAAACATGTTTGGAGCCAGAGGAGGAGCATCAGAGGAGCAGCAGGTGAGGAGCGGGAGAGGAGAAGGTGAGGAGAGGGTGAGGAGAGGTGCAGGGATGAGGCCCCAGGACATGAGCTGCACTGCTGTGTTCACTGCTGCTGTCTGCTCCTATTAGACCTCTGCTCTCTATGAGTCTGTTAGCAACACACTGCTCTATAGACCGAAGCATTTTCACATTTTTACTGTTTTTTCAAGGGTTCTATTGGTTGGTAGTATGGAGCTGGTAGTGTTAAAGGTGCAGTGTGCCTGGGATGTTCCACAGTATGGTATTAAACAAATATATCTTGAATTTATTAAATTAGAGGTGTTTTTATTTCTCAAAACTACCTCAAAGACATGCCTTCTTACTATGAGCAGATCCACATCTCCACAGATCTGACCTACAACTTGGCCTGGTTATGTGGCCTGATTGTCTCCTAAATTAAATGTCATACTATAGAACATTCCAGGAAAAAACAGTAACATCTACACGGAGTCAAAAAGGTGATGGTCCCTATACCAGAAATGTTACATAGTACACCTTTAAGGACACTTCAGGTTTAGCTCATGACTCCCTCTAGTGGGTAACCTGGCAACAGCTCAATTGTTTTCATTCTAGGGTGAGTTTTATTTAGACATGATCAAACTATGATGGCTCCAATTGATACTGTTCAGAAAAAGAAGGGACTTTCGGTATACCTTGAGGTGAATAAAAGTAAGGCCTATATGCCCACCTTAAAGTTTTTTATTTTTGTGTTTTCTTCATAGTACATCTTCTTGCAGCTCTGATTTCAAAGACAAATTGCTAGATTAAACTGGCATTGCTATTTTTATTTTGCTTAATTTGGGATGCTGGGATGCGTCATATTTAAAAATCCACCGCCAATAGTCCGAGAACATAGATGGATTCAAATGAGTGAGTATATCGAACAGTTTGTGAACTCACACATCTGGCTGTGCACGGCTCCAGTGGGGCAAACAAATAAAACAAGCTGCAGGGCATCTGTAAGAGTTGAGATCTTTGTATTTGTTTATTTCTGAAACAAGAGACATAACCTGACCTTGAAAATAACAGATGAAAACAGAGGCTTATACAGACCACGTAATGTACTGAAATGAACTTACCCTCCATGGTGCTCATCTTAACGGGCCCACATTACGCTATTTTCTGATCTGTTATAATGTTGTTTCCTCATCACAAACACACCTGGAGTTGGGTTTTGTTTCATTCACACAGGTTTAATACACAAACCCTGCAGATTTAGGCTGAGTTCTTCACTCAAGCAGAAAACACTGTAGCTGTTAACTACCACTACATGACATCACAAGGTGAACAGAGCATGTGTGAGTGAAACAAAGCAAAACATCCAGTATGATTTTGATGTGGTAACAGAACTGCAACATTGCTTAAAGCTCACAAGAATCCATTTTGTGTAGTAAAGGACCTTTAAATATTCATCAGAATGTTTGCTGTTCACTTTTATTTCCATACAGTTAAATATTGTAACATAATACTTCCCTTTCATTTAGTAGTTTTGTACCACTGTCCTCTTTTAGATTACTGTACACTGTATCTTGACTCTCCTCCCTGCTGCTGTTAGTATCAGTGAGAGTAAATGATCCAGGGAGCTAATCGAAGGCTCTGACCCTTAAACCTTAATCTTCCTGTGAAATAGCTATTTTTATACTTTTGTTTCTTTTATTTATTTTTTTTACAGGAGGAATGTTTTTGCGTTCAAACCAGTTTTTATTCCAACAACCAAAGAAAAAAAAGGCAACACGCAGCGAAAACACTGTCCACCTGCTCCCCTCTGCCCCCACCGTAAAGATTAGCACTAGTGTGTGTCCAAGGGATTTAGTCCCTACAAAAGAGACAAAAAGACTACAGCTCCACCATAAGGCCTCTTTCTCTCTCATATCAGATGTTATCAGGGCGGCCATTTTGACAGGCTTTATCTGGAAGTGTCCGTCTGGCCCTGTGCACCCCTCCTCCCTCTCTCTATCCTGGGACGTAGACGAGAGGAGGAGGGGGGTACACTTAGGGCCCGTGGCGGGATAGGGCCCCTCACACAGAGCAGGTAATCGGCTCACAGTTAAGAGTTTAGGAGCTGGACTGTTTGGGTAAAAGTGTGGCCCTGCTTTGAGTGGATTAGAGTCTCCAGTGTCAGACCAGGTGCTCCAGGGGCAACTGAGAAGACGGGGCAGTCTGCAGAGGGTATAATGGACAAAACTAGTACTTATGGTGGTATCAGTGATTTTGTATGGTGAAATACAGTAATGTAAAGTCATTTTGTGCATATTTTAAAGTGTTCAGTTTGTTAAAAAAATAGTTAACATTTTGTGAATTGACTGCTGTGACTTTTTATTTATATTTTTACTTTTTATTTTTTATTTTATTTTATTTTTTTAATTTAACATAACAAAAATGGTCACCTTTTCCAACGTGCTGGTGGGACTGGACTTGAGCGATGTTCGACTGTTTGACTTTTTGATTTAACTTTTTAAACTTTCTCTTTGTTAAATCAATGTTGTAAAGCCCTGCTAGGCACCTGCTGCTGATAGATGATGATTTTGAGCTATGTAAAAGAAACTGAAATTGAAATAAATGGAAAACCAAAATGGAATAAACAAATCCTGTATCCTCTCTTAATTATGTTTTTAATCTATGATAATCTACAAATCTTTTCAGTACATTTGTTAGTACATGTTTATACTAATACTGTGGCAGTTATTCAGCTCATGACTCCATCTAGTTGTACAAAGTGGCATAACACGTCTGACTTGTTATTTTTGAGTTCCAAAACATGGGATGATATTGAGGCAAAATCTAACGTTTCCAATCAAGCTCTAAGGACATTAAACTAGCTTTCTCAGACCAGTACAGGTGGGTAAATTGAAAATGATAATATATTTTATTTATAGTATGCTTTTCTAAACAGTCAAAGAAGCTGCACGAAGAATACATTTAAAAAGAGTGCATTAAAAAAGCAGACAAAAATAATGGCATAATAATTATAAAAGTGGGTTAAACATTAAAATCTGTTTTAAATAAATGGGTTTTGAGTTTCTTGAAAGTGGAGAGTTCAGTGCAGTCATGGATGTTCAAATTTAGAATACATCTCACAAGTCTGCAAATAATACAGGGTCTCTCAAAGGGTAAAAATATATAGACTGTGATTTTTAGAGCTAAATAGCTATTTTAAGTTTTTATCACACTTTAATGGGCATTTAAAGTAATCTTCTTCTTCTTAAAGCTCACATTTAACTTCAGTTGGTTAACTCCACCTGTCAATCACTTAGAGCTTGACCAATAGGAGAAGAGGGTGGGGAAAATAGTCAAAATAAGCTCACAATAGAGAAACTGCATTATAGAGAAATCAAAGCAGTGGGTCACAAAAATCATAATAAAAAGTAAATAGTGGATGGGATGATTTTATCGCTATAGAAACCATAGTTTTCTCAGCTCCATACACTGAAAATTCATCTTATTACAGGACAATAGAAAAGTGCTTTACCGCCACATCTTATTCTCATACAAGAATAATGCCTCTCATTATCCCAATCATCTAGATATATGTCCTATAGCTTCTTTAAACCCAATGGGGTTAATTTGCAAACCATTTATTATTTAATTAGGGTGTCATGTCTTTCTCACGTGACCGCCGTATACATATTATTATAACAACGTAATTGCTGACACTCCAAACGTGAGATTATTCCTTCCTTAAATGAAGTGATATTGTGAGGCCATTGTTAGAGATGACAGAGGACTTAATTAAGCCTGATTAGGAAGAGTTACAGTCACTGCTCCTCTAAACATATATACACGTAATGACTTCCTTTCCCTTTGACATAGTGTTGTATTTGGTGGCTGCAGTGTTTATCAATGGACGTACTGTGCCTCTGATGTGGAAAGCAGGGGCGCCCTCTGCTGGACAGTTGAGACATTTATTCAGTTACTTGTTTTGTATGTATTTATTTAAAGGACGTGCAGTAGCTGATTAGTTTAAACTGTACTGTGTAACCTTTCTGGTAGAGGGCCACTGTCTGCTCGTTTCCATGCTGAATGTTATTGACTTACATATTATTAACTTATGTATGTTGCATTTATACCATTACTGCTGTGTTTTTGCTCAAAAATACATTGAAAAACATGTGTTCTTACTGTGAGCGTGGTCACATCTCCACAGATCTAACCTGTAACTCTGCCTGGTAGTGTCATCTGCTTGTCTCTATGGATATAGACAAGTTTAATGCCACACTCTGTAACTTTTGACACAAAGAAATAACATCTCCTTGGAGACAATCAGGCTGCTGCGGACTCTCCACCAGAAAAGTTAAATAGTGCACAACTTAAATTGCCTAACGTTAAAAACAAAAAGCAGAAGTAAATTGCTGTCACAGTTTAAAAAAATATAGTCTACTAGTAGCTTAAATCTGAAGTAATGTAATATGTTTTATTTACACACTCAATTGTTAACTGTTTATTACTGAAGAGCATAGTATTCACAAATAAAAAAAAGAAAATATTAGTGTCTCACTGCAGCGATCATGTTGTCAAAGAAAACATTCACAAAATTCAGATTTAATAAACCCATGTTGTATCCATACTTTCTTAGATTAGATATTAGACATTTTGTATTTCACTGAGCTTTAGTCCAGTGGATAAGATATAGCTGTTGTGTTTTTAGTATGAAAATCATCCAAACACACGTGAAGACATGACTAAAAAGAATTACAATGTGACATGTGCATATAAATAGACAGTGGCCAGTGATATTCTGTCATAAGCAGCTGAGCTCAGATGCCCTACAGTTGATAGCTCTGGTTCTACATTAGTGTCTGCATTACATGTCTACATGATCAAGACGTCTTCACACACGTACATGACCAGTCAGAAGTTTGGACAAGCATTCTCATTGTTTTATCTTTATGTTTACCACTTTCTACTTTTCAAATACATACAGAAGACATCAAATATATGCTCAACTAAATATATTTTTTTTACATATTTTATATCAAATCGTCAAAGTATCCACCCTTTGCTTCCTCAACAGCTCTGTAAACCTTAGGCCTGCTCTCAATGAGCTTCATAATGAAGTGAAATGAAATTAATGAAATGGTTTTCACTTCACAGGTGTGCCTTGTCTGGGTCTAAAGCAGTGATAAAAGCGAAAGGTTATTTTGAGTTTAGATTTTGTTTACTACATTCCATACATGCTTTTCATAGTTTAGATGTCTTCAGTGAGACTATACAATGTAAGTCATGAAAAAATAAAGAAACAAAAAGTGTCCAAACTTTTGACTGGTAGTGTAGCTATATACTTTATTTATCTTGAACCTGATTAAGCAACTTTTTTTGTTTTTTTTCATGAGGTCCTTAGAGTAAACCCATCCCCTTCACTGGCCTCCCACACTTGTGTCTCATTAACATCTGTGAAAAGAGATGAGATCATAGTGTAATGATGCATAATGATTAATATAGAATCTTGACTTCCCCTGTGAGCGACTAACCCATGCAACAGTTGGACTCAACAGCTGAGAATGAGACTACAAAGTAACAGACTGTTTAAAATAAGAACCTTTAATGAGAAGAATATCTGACTGAATGATAAAATTGTATTGAATTCCAGGTTTATCACACTTTAGAGAATACAAAACTTCTTTCAAGAGGGTTTAAAAATGCTTTGTTTCAGTGTTGGTCATATGCACCAGATCTAGCCTACTATTTACATGAGTAAATACTACTGAGTCCCAGGGCTGCACACCCAATCACAAGTCTTTTTTCTTTGTGCTTTTAAAACTTGTCTCCCCCCAGAGCTCGGGCAATGCACATGAATGTAATCCCGGAGACAAGCACTAGGGGCACTCCAATGGCCGCCACCATGAAGGACAGGCCGTAGTGGATCTGGACCTCCGCCGAGGGACACTTCTCACCGTTTTCCTGAAGAATGTAACGCGTCACATCCACAAGCTCCACCCACATCACATACAGCAGCAGCACCGCCAGGAACAGACAGGCTGAGGAGGAGAGACGTTATAATAAGAGATAATAATAGTACAATGTGTGGTCTTGAGAATCTATGAACTTGTATGATCTTGGAAGTTAAGTAGGTTTGGGCGTGGTTAGTACCTGGATGGGAGATCGCGGGGAATACCAGGTGGCACAGTCAGGAGCAGTGGCTCTGATACATACTGTTGTTGTGTCCTTAAGCAAGACATTTCCTCAACTTTGCCTTGAATGAGTGTTGGTGGTGGTTGGAGAGACTGATGGTGCAGATTGGAAGCCTTGCCAACACCACCAAGTGAAGAGTAAATGGATAATGCACTGTAAAGCCCTTTGGCACTATATAACCCCATGTATTATTAGTATTTGTAGTCCTTAGAACAGAGTTACATGATTCTGGTGCATTATTCGTTCGCTCATTTACACTTAATCACAGAAGCATGGCTGCTATTCATTTGTGCCTATATTAAGCACCTTCCCCAATCACCACATAAACATACAAAAAAACATATTATTCTTGTGTCCTTGAGCACGGCATTTCCACCTTGCCATGCCGTTGTGAATGTGGAGTACTGAACTGCCTAAAAAGCAGGTTGCATGAAGCATATACTAAAGTGATTATTTTACCAACAAAGACATATACACTCATGTCCAGTAGTTTTGTGTACTGTTAATGATTATGTCATTAGCTCATGTTTACACTTGTTTCTATAGTAACATCTGTGTCTTCCTGTTTGTTTTGTTTGTTTTCCTCGTCATGTGACATGTCTGGACAGCTGACAGTGAAAGCCTGAGCAGACTGTATGTACAATCAGATATGCCCGAGTCCACTTTCTCAGGGCTATAATTACCACACATGTTTGGGTGTATTTTTACCGGCACTGATGAGGAGAGCCCCGCCCACTCGGTACAGTTTGTCGCTGTAGAACGGGACACCACAGACCAAGAGGAATCCACCAATCAGAGCGCAGAGCAAGGCCAGGACGATCAGGACTGTCCAAAAACCTCGGAAAACTAAAAGAAAAATAAAAGTGAACAACTGTATTAGACATAAACAAGAAAACAATAAACAGAATATAGTAAAATTCACAGAGAAAACTATAATACCAGTTATTGCAGTTAAAAATACATTACCAGCATATTGAATATATAAATATTTCAAACCAAATATGGGCCTAAGGTGTAATTAACCTTGGACAGGCAACAACGCTGTAAAAAACAAACATCTAGCCAAGTTAAGATGACTTGAATTAAGAAAGTTTTATCATGATTTGAGTAAATTTCACTTGTAAATAAAATGACCAATAGAACAAGACTTTTTGTACTTAAAATATGAAAATACATCAAAAACAACTCTTTACACTTGAAATAAGAAACAAAATCAAATGTTGCTTGAATTAAAGGTGCACTATGTAACTTTCTGGTTGCTTGTTTCTGTGTATATGTCATTGTTCTGCCTGGAATGTTCCACAGTATGACATTAAACAGCTCTTCTTTACATTTATTCAATTGCAGGTGGTTCTCAAAAATACCTAGAAAAACAGGCATTCTGGCTGTGAGTTGGGGGGTTGCCTCTCCACAGATCTGATCTGTAACTTGGTCTGCTTTGGTCTCCATGAAGATAGAAAGGAGAAGAAATACCATACTGTGAAACATTCCAGACAAAGCGATAACATCTCCACGGAGACAGACCCTCCACCAGAAAAGTTACAAAATAAACCTTTAAGAAAAACACACATTCCACTGGTAGATAATTTTACTTGTCAGGTTAAATCTACTCAAATAAAGTCAAATGTCCTTAATTTAAGCCATTTTAACTGGCCCAGATATTGCATTTTGCAGTGCATTCACTCATTCATCCATTCTTTTTCAAGGGGGCAGTTTGTCCCCACCCTCATGTGTTTGGTGAGACAAATACTTGACATGAAATCCAAATATAGAGTACGATGAGTGTCTTAATGTGTGCTGGAGGATACATGCACAGACACCGTGACTTTTACTGTATAATGCCGTCACACGCTGTAAACAGTTGCAGACAGTTGAGTATTTTGTTGCTTATTTTTCCTACAGTTTTGTCTTAATGGTTTGATGTGCGTTTCAGTGGCTGTGTTTTACATGTACACCCAAATTTGATGATTATCTAATTTCAGATGTGTTGCGTAATCTGATTTCTTTCTGATGGTTCACATGCGCAGGTTCTTACAAATGAAATAATGCAAATAGGGGCAAAGTAATGTGGTTAAGAGAAAAATGAAAGAGAAAATGTTGAAAGTGGTTATATAATTCTTTGTACTTTGTCTTCCAAATCCAACAGCTCATGAAGTTCAGTCGAATGTTTGACTGACACATTTCAGAAGGTGTTTTGATGATCAGATTTCTGTGCATCTACCTGTCAAAGACCATAGAGCCTTGGTATACTATTGATACTTTGCAGTGACATCATGCTGGGGATGTTCTACATGTATCTCAGGTTTAAGATTGTTTGAAAACTCAAGAAAATTTAAGGAGCACATTTTCAGGAGCCAGTGATCAATACAAGCGTTCATGTTCATGTTTAGGAATTTGATTTTCAACAGAAATGATGAGTGTGAGTAACTGAAAACTGTTGGCTAACAAATCAGCTGATCATAGTTCAAGCTAAGTCAGTTCTTTCTGGTTAGATTGTGTTAAAATAAAGCACAGGTCTAACAAAGCCTCAGAAAGGGCAGTGCTTACAGTTAGCTATTTCTGACTTGTATAAATTCTTAACAACCTTAAATATAGAAAGTAAACACATGCTATGATTTATGTTTGGTGCACATACAGTCCATTGTTTTTATTATGTTTTTATTGGATTAAAGGTGTATTGTGTAACTTTTCTGAAATGTTATTGCTTTGTCTAGAATGTTTCAAGTCAGATCTGTGGAGAGGCGACCCCGCTCACAGTCAGAATGTCTGTTATCCTACGTATTTTTGAGTTATAAAACCACCTATAATAAATGTAAGGTAGAGTTGTTTAATGTCATACTGTGGAACATTTCGGGCAGAGTAATGACGTATTCATAAAAACAAAGCAAAAAGTTACACAATGCACCTTTAAAGTGTAGATTTTTATTTGTCTCTGTGCAGTACTTTGGAAACAGACTTTGTTTATGAAATGTGCTATAGAAATGTGGATTAGGATTGGACAGTCATCTCCACAGACCTGTCTCGTCATTTACCTGCTGTGGGGTCGTACATGGGGTGGGGCACAGGTCCAAGGGCAACGGGCAGGGGGAACAGGTAACCATGGATACACACTTTAGACTCGGGCTGGTTTGCTGGAATTAAGAGAAGTTTCTCACATGAATATTCAGATTGCGGTTTTACAAAAAGAGAGTCCTGATTACGTACAGGAGGGACTGTAATTTAATTTAATGATACTGGTCATTTAAATACATTTATAACTCCCCTGTCAAATATCGTATTCCTAAACATTTGTCTCTTGTCAGAAAGACCACAGACCTGGGCCTTGTGCAGCTGCTTTGTGGAAAAGCTTGGAGACATGTCTGGGGGATATTTAATTATGTAACAACTTTTTATTGTATTTGGCACTGAAATCCCACTCAGATCCAGACTCTCTTTTGTGTACTGGCCCCATAGGTTTTAGTCTCACTGTCACATGGAGTAAAAGAAGGAACAAATTAGCCACAGTTGTATTCTTCACACTTTTATCCCTGTACTTCTCTGCAGTTGTATTTTACAGTATAATGAAAATATTTGGAGTGGATCTCTCCTTCATTGTGGTTCTCCTCCATGTTTCTTTTTTTTTTTTTTTTTTTTTTGAGTTTTTCCTTGCAGATAAAGAGGGTCTAAGGTCTGGGGCAATTATCCAGTTACTTATTTTGATCAATCTGCTTTGACTGTTATGACTCTAACTGTTATACAAACTGAATTACAGCCCGTTGTCTCCCAGTGGGGGATACTCACTGTACAGAGTGGAGAAGTGAGGTTCTGCTGTGAGCTCCACCTGAAACACACAGCGCCAGAAGAAGCCCTCGTGATGAAGGGTGAGAGCCGAGGGGGTGACCTGCTCCAAAACTGTGATCTGACAATGAGAAAGACCGTACAATTTAAAATAAAAGTACAATTTAAAATAAAACAGAAATATGTAAGTATACATTACTAAATATGCTATTATAATAAATGCATTTAAACTTAAAAGTGCACTGTGTAACTTTTCTGGAGAGCGTCCGCAACCTGTTTCCATGGAGATGTTAATGCTTTGGTTTAAATTGTCCACAGTATGGTATTAAACAAATCTGTCCTGAATTTATGACTTAGTGCTCAAAAATATCTTAAAAAACATGAATTCTTAGTATGAGTAGGATTGCCTCTCCACAAATCTAACTTGTAATTTGGCTTGCAAGTCTCCATGGAGATTCTTAAACTTATGGCACAGCTCCATGGAGACAAGCAGGTGACGAATCCTCCACCGGACAAGTTACACAGTGCAACTTTAATGCTGTTTTAACCTTTTGTATCTGTGAGGTATATCTGTGAAAACACTATATGAATAAACTTAAGTTACTATAGTATATTAAAAAAAACCCATAAAAACCCTAGTCATTAAGACATAAAAACACATAAAAACATGGGCTCTGCTGTGAAGTCCCTCATGTGAGTTTTGTCAGACTGAATGTGGTTGTGATTACAGCCCTTTGTTCTGTGAGCTTTTCTACACACACATGACTTTGCAGTGGCCTGTCTCTCACATGATTGATGGAGCTGAAGAACATGAAGAAACTTTGTTGGAAATGTGTCTGGACGGCTGCTGCTGTGATGGAGAGAAACCTCAACAGCAGTTCAAAGAGGATGGAGCTCCTTAGCCTCCTTGGTGTATTGTCCCATCAGAATTATAGGGTGTTATTGGTCTTTTTTTTTTTTTTTTTTTCCAAATTAATCAACATTTTCTTGTTTCTGAATACATTCTGGACACTTTGACAAGATTTTTAGGATTCTATACATTTTCTAGGATTGTATGAGCATGGGCAGAATCTTAAACCACAATATCTCAGAACTTCCCAGAATGTAGATATCTTAGGTTTGTGCGTCAGGCCTTTTATATTTGTGGCTTGTTGAAAAATACTCTTTATGTAATAGTTTTTTGTGCTGAAATAGCTCATGACACGCTACATCTTATATCACATATCACTGTCTTATTATCAAAATACATTTTACTTAGTATGTCAGTGATCCCATGAGAATAACAGGTGAGACATAACTGGTCCCCATAATCCATGAAACATTTCAGACCCATATATTGTAATGGCAGATGTCTGTGTCTGTCATCACAACAGCTGATCATATTTTTACAAGAGATAGGAATATATCTGTCACTCTTCGCTGATAGTCCAATATCTGTTCACACACCACATCAAAACTAGGACTAAACCTTTAACTGAACCTGGATTAGAGCAGGACTAGACCAGAACAAGACAAATCCAAGCCTACATCAAGTCTAAACTGCACTCAAACCTGTTTTAGCTAGTTTGGGTTTTCAAAGTATTACAATCACAGCTTAACCTTTGATATTACTGGCCCCATGTTGAGGACACGAAGACAGGTTATATCTATAGTATCTAACAACCCCAAATCAGGAGCTCATCTTTGTGACTAAATTACTGGCTTGAGAACAACACACAAAATAGACATTCAATTTCACATAGCCTAATGCAGAATGAAGAAGGCTGCTGTGGGCTGCTATATTAACAGTTTGAAATTATACATATATTTAGCCCAGTAAAAGGATTTTACCACTTTTAATAATGAAGAATGCCTTTGCTTCTGTTTTTTTTCTTACATGATGCAGATTTCTTTTTTATTTTGTCTTTTTTTTCCTTTTTTTTTTTTTTTGGTGCAGAAATCAATATAGTACGTATTCAATCTGAACACTCCATTATTGAGATCATATTTAAAGAAACATTTTACCCAGTTTAAGATACTTGCATTTAAAATAGGGCTAAAAATTACAGTTGATTTAGATGTGTTTAATCTAATGTGTAATCTACCGGTAATGTCTAATAATTTACATTTCATTGAGTAGGCATGGTAACATCCCCTTTCTACACATTAAAACACACAGTAGCATATATTTGCCTTACCACTGTACCATTTTCATCTTGCGTCACTTTCAGCATCTCCGTCTGCCCGCAGTCATCGCTCGCCACCAACCAGTAATCCGTCGCAAACGCCAAGAAAAAACACAGGGTCCCCAGCACCCCCATAACTCCTCCGGACAAGGCCGCTGCACCCACCTTCATATCGTCCTATGCAAAAGAAACCCTCTATAGTCCCAACATAAGCACCTGAGTTCAACAGTGGTCAAGTCTTTTACCCCTGATCAGTAAACACATAGGACCACTCCCCAGTACAATGAGCTTTCTAGGGCATAGACGGTACAGGGGAGGGGAGGGTAGAAGCTATTTTGGGGTCTGTAACTTGGGGCCTTGTCAAATTACCAAAGCAAAGTCTGAAGGAAGGAGCTAGCTAGTGCCACCATGTTGGTAAATGTGATACTATTTACGACTTGGAGGTATTTCAAAGCTTGGCGCTACACTTGGAGTCTCACTTTGAAAATAAATTAGACGGGACATGCAAGTGACTTACGACCTCCAGCAAAGTTCAGGCACAGTTTATTATTGTACACAGCAAGGCAAGTCATTAACCCCCAGTACTGTCAATGGGAGTAGTACAAAAGAATGGAACGCAATGGGAAAGAAGAGGTGATTTGTTTTATCAGGGACTCAGTTCTTCTCATTTTCTATGTCAAAGCTGAGGTGTTTTTTGGGTCCGTGTTTTGGGGCTGTCTGTAAGTCTGGGACAGAGGAGTCTTGGGACGTAGAGCTTGGACTTATGGCACACACTGTATATAGAAAAGACAACAAAGAAAAAAATAGTTACTACCACTACCACTATCACTACTACTACTCCTTTTTCCAAGTTGAGTTTTTAAAGGGTGGTAAAATTGATTTTGGAGAAGGCTGGATGATGTGTTCAGCAACAGATCTCACCAGTGTGGGATCTGCGCAGTCCACTTCTCAAATTGTGGAGTCCATTAAACTCTGCATCCTCCACCTACATATTGAATTAAAATGTTTTAATAAATGGGTAAAATGAGTAAAACAAATTTAACTGGTCTAATTACTAATTAGTGTAATGTTGTTATTTTTACTTGCACAAATCATTCATTCATTTTCCTTCATGTGTGTTTACTTTATCTTATTGTGATCTTTGTGAATATGTAATAAATAAATACAAAAATAAATAAATGCATGTTTTCTTAATTCACCTGCAGTACATTTCTGACTTATTGGTTTATTCTTAACAAATATTTCGCCTAATAATTCATAGATTATTGGTACTGCTTTTGTACCTGTGTGTCCCTCTCTCCCAGACTCCTGTGTCTCTGCAGGCTTCTGTCCTGGTGCAGAGTGTGGCGGCTGTAGGCGGGCATCTGAAGGACACAAAATGACTTCATAAATATGATTGTTTATAATTATAGACTGCACTGTTATTAAAATTATTGTTGTGTTGTCGTACCCTGTTGTTGAAATGATGCAGGTTTTTAGAGAGGATTCTTCTGATAATGTCCATCTCTTCTTGAAGGAGAGGGTGACTGGAGGTTTGAGGAACTGTTCTGAACAAAATAATTGAAAAAGTAAAGGTGTTATAAATAACTAAATAACTTTTCTGGTGTAGGGTTTTCCGCTTTCTTGTTTCTGTTGAGATATTATTAACTATCCTGGAATGTTCCACAGTGGCATTATCAATTCCTCCCTATTTTTCTTTTTCTTTTCTTTTTTTTTTGTTGTTGTTAAAAGATGCCCTGTATTCTTACTGTGGGTCCACAGATCTGACTAATAACTTGGCCTACTGGCATCCCCTGCTTATCTCCATAGAGATTGAGAAGCTTAGTGCACTCTGAAGCATTCTAGGCAAAGAAATAGAGGAAGTACACGTGTGCAGTACTGGCCTCTGATACTGCTGCTACATTAAGGTAAAGATCAAGGCAAAAACACTTTGAAATCCAATTTCTGCATGTTAAACTATATCTATAAAACCTAATATTTCCATAGTAATAATTGTGTCTTGTGTTTGCAGAGAGAAGGAGCAGGATGACGCGGAGGCCAGGCCCTACATAAAGAAGCCTCCAAATGCCTTTATTGTTCAGGGCTGAGCAGAGGCCCAAGGCGGTGCAGGAGCTCCAAATGACCGACTGTGCAAAAGTAAATATGGAGCTGGGACAGAGGGTAAGTGGAAGACACAGTCTACACGAGCATTCATCAAACACACAAGGGCTTGGGTTCAGTCATAGACTGATGGTTAACAGTACAATTCATAAATGTGTATCTGGTCATATGGAGCAGAAGGTAGAATCCCTGTTTAACATGTGTCTTGCTCCTCTGCAGTGGAAGATGCTGTGTGAACGAGAGCAGGCTCCATCACAGACTGTGATGTTGTCCAGTACACATCCATTTAGCTACAGCAACCAGGCCCATGGCAACCAGGCCAATGACAGCCAGGTCCAGGACAACCAGGCCCTGTATAATCAGGATGCTGAGAAGCAGGATCCAGTAATGACTGTTCCTGTCCAGACCTTTCCTAACCAGGAAATTCCAGTTTAGGGGATTCCCAATAGGGGCTTTCTCAACCAGGACATAAACAACCAGGCCCCTGAGGATGAGGGTATGAGGATCCTGCTCTACCAGACCCTGCCAAACCAGGCTCATGACAATGATGTTCATGCACAGGTTCAGTCACAGCCTGGAACTTCAGCCTGGTCAACCCTGGACATTTAGACAGCACTTTATGCTGTCAGCACAATACAAAATAGCATTTCATTTCAAATTATGCTGATGGATCATTTTATACAGTCATTCAATCATGTGTAAGAGCATGTCCAAACCTGCAGACCTGTGGAGTGTTCCTGGTCTGCAGTGGTCAGTATCTCTCAATGGTGGTGCTAGTGAACAAGCTAGTGATTATTTTAATACTTCATAACTTCAGTACTTAACATCCTATATTTGTCACTTTTAGGTGTGGCTTTGTCCTAGTTTGGATTGGATATGAAAATGAGGATCACCCAATGTAAAAGTATGGCCAAAGTATGGATGGCAGAAAAAAGCACTATAATGGCCTAGATAGCAGTCCTTGCGCTTTTGACAAGGGCTAGTGTTAGATTTACAAAAAATAGCGGAAAAAGATAAAAACAACTTGGCAGCAACAAACAGCCTGTAGACACAGCACCCTTGAGCAGGCTGAGGTTGGCTCCTTTTATAGAGCACCTCCCTTAATTGTGAACTCCCATACTGCAGTTCAGGTAAGTATAGTTAAGTTCAGTCATATTTTATAGTAATAATAATAATGCATTAGTCTTACATAGAGCTTGCAGATGCTCAATGTCGCTTCACAATTTTGTGCATTATTCATTCACTCCATACCCAGTGGTGGTAAGCTACTTTTTGTAGCCACAGCTGCCCTGGGGCAGACTGATGGAAGCAAGGCTGCCAGTCTGTGCCATCGGCCCCTCCGACTACTACTAACTCTCAGACTTACACCACTTTCATACTAGGCAATGTGGGCAAAGTGTCTTGCCTAAGGACACAACAACAGTTTTTGCCACTGGTGCCCCACTGTGGCTCCTGATTTTAGTTCTACCCAGGCCCAGCCCTGCTGAGCGTCTGAGATCTGACGAGATGAGGCTTTGTCAAAGCCCCAGCAAAACAATGATTTGTTTATTCAATTAAGTCCAATATAGTCTCTTTATTAATTTAGTAGTGTTAATTGTAGAAATCAGACTACATTCAAAAGTAAAAAATATATATATATATATATTTGGACACCCCTCCTCCACACAGTTGTCTGCCCCGGAACCTTCTTAAGGTGCTGTGGCTATCCCAGGAGTCTTTTGGCTGGAACACCTAAGACGGCAGACACATTTTCAATTATTTAATGAATAAAGATTTTAAAACTGTAATTTTTACACATTAGGTTAAGACATTACAAGCACCTACAACTGGAACTGGATGGGTTTAGTTTAGTTTAGTCTCGATTTAAGGTGTGTTCACAGAAATCACATAAAAATTGGGACTTATAGGGGACATTACGCCGTTTTCTGATCTATGTTATAATATTTTGTTTCATTCAAAACACAACATTATGAGCAGAGGCTGGGTTGCGTGGTGCTTTGGCATGCGCCCGGTGTAGATTAGTAGCAGTTTTACATTAAACAATACGTGTATGACGGAGAAACTATCGATTCGCGTTTCCTTTGGTCATTTATTTACTGCCACAAAATACTATGGTTTGAAAAGAAATTAATTTTATCAGTTTAATCACTAATAATCACTAATAGGATTGGACTGAGGGATTCTACACACAATAGTATTGGACGCACGCAAGAGATGCTAGCAAACACGTTTTCAGACAAGCCTAAAACACTTCTGTCTAACAAAAACACCTCAAATACAGCCGATATCTTGGCCAAAAGTTTTGATTCAATAACATATCCTCAATAAAACTCTACTTACCGATATTTAGATAGATGAATGATGATTTGTTTTAAGAAAAGTTGCCGCCAACAGAACGCTGCTAGAATCCACTGCACCGGATGTTGAAAGACGTCGTTGAACGTGACATTGACGTACGAGAAATGCACATGCGCAAAGATGGCGCGTCGCATGTGTCAGCGCTTTGAATGAAACCAACACTGTTAATTACCACAACACTGTTAATTACATATATGTTATAGCATTACATTACTTTAGAACGTTACTCTATTACTTACATTCAATTAAACATACTTAACCTAAACTTGAAAAAGAATATTTTTAAATAAATCTAAAACAAATGTGACGTAGTTTGAAAAACCTCAGTGTTTCATTTCTTAGAGTGTAGGTTTACAGGGTTAGATAAATAATCATGTGCAATTAATACATAAACGTAACACTGTGAAACATACTTAGCCTGTGTTGGTGCCTCTCTGTGTGCCCCCTGCTCTCGTCTCTCCAGCTCCTGATAAACTCGGAGAATACTGGAGCGATTCTGCTGCTCCTCTCGAATCAGGAACCGACGCAGGAACTTTGTGTTGAACTGCTCAAACCTGTGGATCACAAAATCTCACACTTTATAAAGGGCTCCATAGGGCTGGCTGTGTGATCAATGGCGTCCTCTAGTGGTGATGTGAGTACTTGATCAGACTGAATCCTTACTTGTCTTTCCAGTAGTGCTGTCCCCAGTATCCCACCACATCCTCGATCCCAGCCAAAAGGTGATCTATGAGCTTGGAACAAAGAAAGAACATGGTTTGATTTTTAGTAATGTTTTAGAAAGAAAAGTTTAATTCCCAAATCTTTAAATTATATTCATCTTAATTTCAAGTGAGGCTAACCTGGCTTTGTGTTTAATGGTCCTATATTATGCAAAATTGACTATTTTGAGCTTTAAGCCATGTTAGAATGCCTCATCAAACCTCATCAAAAAGATACCTGGAGTTGTGATTTTTTTTCATTCACACATGTTTGAGTCCTTTGTCCTTAGGCTTTGCCCTGTTCCACTTTGTGATGTCATGTAGGGGTTGTTTTTAAGTTAACAGCTCCTTTTACATTTAGTTCATTAGAGATTGGCAATTCCAGGGCTGAAATCATCCAAATCCAGATTCTAGTGAAGGTGTATTGAGTTAAAAACACAGTGGAGCACTTATTGTATTACCACATGACATCACAAGGTGGAAAAGAGTGTTTTCTGTTTGAGAGAAGACCTCAGCCTAAATATACAGGGTTTGAAGATGTGTTGATGAAACAAAACACAACTCCAGGGATGTTTTTTTATGAGGAAACAACATCATAACAAAGCATAGATCAGAAAATAGTGTAATATGGGCCCTTTAAATTATTGTACTTAAACTACTATTCTGCTAGTAAGCAAAAATGTTTTCAAAACCCTAAAACAGCCCTGGTATTCTCTCTCTCACCCGGCTGTGGATCTCCTCACTGACAGTGGGCAGAGCTCTCTTCTTCCTCTTTACGTCCAACAAGTCCACCAGAGGCTTTATGGTCATGCCCTGAAATGTAAAATCACAAAATAACCCTGCAGATTTATACTGATTTAGATTTATATTTATACTGGAGTAATTATTTAGAGTAAAACTTTGACCTAACCTGGACAAAGACAGTGAAGAGGATGACGATGATGGTTGTTGTGATGAAGAGTCTCTTCTTGGGAAAGTCGTCAATGAGAAAAACCAGAGAGAAACAGATTGCCCCTCTGAGGCCACCGTAGGCGATGATGAACTGGTCTCTGAAGGTCACTTTGTTTCTCCTCACTTTGTTCACCACAGCAGTGAGCAGCAGCACTCCTATACAATGACATGGGAAAGTAATAGCAGTTTACTATATTTTTGAGTAATTTTACAGGTATAACACAGATTTCGGGTGTAAAGAAAATTGTCTGCATGTTTTAAAATGTATTAGATGCCAAGTTTGTTTCAAAAAGAAGACAAAATGTGCAAGAAAAATATTAAGACATTCCATTTTATTCACTGGCATAAATGGCATAATCTGGTCTGTTTCTATGAGGTTCAAGATGATGAAAAATTAGGGCCGTTGCTATAGCAATTAAAAATCTACACAAAATATGGTATCTTTTCAAGAAAGAGTGAGTACATTGTAAGGCCTAGAGTTTGTGTACCCATGCACTTCTCAACCGAAGAACAGAAGAATGAGAAAAATGTAGTGTGTCATTTTGTTCTTTTATCAAACAATATGAGAAAATATATTTCAATCTGAACTCACTCAAACACAGACTAAATATGTGCTAAGAATAGAATAACATAACTTTGGCGTTTAACCCCGGAAAAGAACAATGAGTGATACTGGAGGTGTAGAGCTGGATATTATGAGACAGGCCTGTTCCCCTTTGGGCCCACAACCTGTAGTGATGAAAAACTCCTCTGCAGAGATGGTGCTGGAGTGGAGGGCTGTGTGAGCTTAACAGTTTAAAAGATATTGCATGAGCGTTGTGAGTCTGGCACAGAGCTTAGCTGGTGGCAGTAGAATAGTTTGAGCAGGTAAAGCAGAGGGGGTCTTCCAGTCTGAACCTTTGTTTAAAGGCGTTATATCACGCAAAATTGACTCTTGTGAGCTTGAAGCCATGTTATAATGCTGTTACCTCCTCACAAACATACCTGCAGTTTTTTGTTTCATTCACACTGAGTAATCCTTTATTATTAGTCTACATCTCCAAAGATCAAGGTTTCACCTTACAATGTCATGTAGTTTTCAAGAGCTGCCTTTTACCTGTTGTTCAATACTTTCTGTATTACCACATGACATCACAGGGTGTTTTCTGTCTGAGAGAAAAACTCAGCCTAAATATGCAGGGTTTGTGTGTTAAACAGAATACAGAGAATGAAACAAAGCACAACTCCGGGTATGTTTTTGATGAGGAAACATATAGACCACATAGATCAGAAAATAGCTTAATATGGGCACTTTAAGATCCGTATTATAATTCACATTTCATAATAATATAATTGATAGCATTTGTCTGATGGTGAAGTGTTTTTACCTGACCCTCTCCAGATGAGGCAGAGCAGCAGAGTGGAGCAGACGAAGGCCCAGCTCCACATGTGCATGTCCTGGATGGTGGACACACCCAGAAAGATGAAGATCAGAGTCTCACTCACACTGCTCCACATCTTCAGGAAGTACTGGATACTGCTGTTACTACGCTCAGACACATTAGCCTCCACATACTGCTTCATGGTCACTGCACACGTCACTATCCTGAAAGAGAAGGCAAGTAAGTAAGTGTAATTGTTCAGGGCTTTAAACTAGAGATACACTGATTCAGCAGTACTAAAATTGTATGTACTGTACCAAATCTATTACCAGGTTGCAGGAGGTGCAAAAGTGTGAAATGATTGAGATAATTTGTGTAAAGTTAGCGCAGATTTCACTGACTTGACCCATCCTCTTTTTGACTGTAGGTTGGGACTCATTAGAATTTTTAAAAATAAAGGTATTGAAAATTTACACATTTTTATATTTATCCTTATTGTAAACTCAGTATTTACATTTTTATTCCGTCTAATTTCCTTATCTCATTAATAACTACCATTACAATATTTTATGGAGTAAAAAATATACATAAATAAACATTATTTTTGAAGACTCACGCTGTGATGCCAGAGAGGTGGAGCATCTCAGAGGTGAGGTAGGATAGGTAGGAGTAGAGGAAGACGAAGAGCGGGGCTATGACCGGGACTCTGGGGGTGAACCTGGAGGTGAGAGCAGCCACCAGCCCAAAGAACAGCCCCACAAACAGGCCCCCAAAGCCCACCACTAGCACCCTGCACCCTCCCAAGAGGACGTCCAGACTAGAGACCGAAGGCAGGCGCAGGAAGGACTCAAACAACTGGTACAGAACCTACAAAGAAAGTTTCAAATACACTCAAATGTTTTCTTTTCATTTTTGTTGTCTCTCCAAATTCAGACTCAAAATAAAGTATACTATACTTAATATAAGGAGAACGTTACCAAATTATTCCAGTTCAGGACTCAATCAGGTATTTTATAGTACAGGTTTATGTCCACAGATTATTGGCTAAAAAAGAAAAAAAAAAAAAAAATCTCTTCAAAACAGTAATTGCCTATTTTCTTTGCTTTCTCACAGTTGTGCTTTGAGTGACTAAACTGGAGAAATGCACATTTCATTTCAAAAACATCTATTCTTACTGTGAATGGGATTGCCTCTCCACAGATCTTAACAGTAACAAGGCCTGGTGGCGTCACCTGCTTGTCTCCATGGAGATAGATCAGTTTTATGCCATACTGACTCCGTGGAGACAAGACGTAGGCAGACTCCCAAGTTCACACTCCCAGTTCCACAGTGGACCTTTAACTTATTTTGTATCCTCTAAGTAACAGGTTCTCAAACTTTTCACATCAAGACATATGACTTATAGTAACACCAGATCTAAACCAGGTCTATTAGATCTAAACTAGGGCTAAACCAGGTCTAATACAGGACTACACAAATACTAGTTCTCATCAAGGATTAAAGGTGTACTGTGTACTTCTCTGGCGGAGGGTCCTTTAGATGCTTTTCTCCATGGAAATGTTCTTGCTTTGTCTGGAATGTTTCACAGTATGGTATTAAACCTTTCTATCATCATGGAGACCAAACCAGACCAAATTACAGGTCAGATCTGTCGAGAGGCAACTCCTCTCACAGTCAGAAAGCATGTTTTCTGGGTAATTTTGAGCTATAAAACCACCTGTAATTGAAAAAATGTGAGGTAGATCTGTTTAATGTCATACTGTGGAACATTCCAGGCGGAGCAATGACATATCCATGGAGACAAGCAGGTGACGGACCTTCCACCAGAAAAGTTACATGATGCACCTTTAAACAAAAATGTACAAAATGTAAACTGACTCTAAGTTCAGCAAATATTTGACATGCATGAAAACCACTGCAAGTAACAAAGCAAATAGGCCAACTTTGAAATATGCCACTGACCCTCTCCCTCCTTCCTCACCACAGTCACAGCATCGTTGAGCAGAGACTCTCCAAACACCAGGATGTGGAGCTGCTCGTTCACGTGCATCTCCTGAAACACAGAGAGGACGGCCACGGGGTCCACGGCGGCGATCAGGGACCCAAAGAGGAGACAGTGAAGAAGAGACACGTCCCCCAGAGACGAGGGGCACAGCAGGCACACGCCGTACAGAGACAGACCTATACCAAGCACGTTCCACAGGGTACCCAACAACGCATACCTGAAAGGAGGAGGGGACAAATACAGGCAGTCACTTATGATCATCACGTTGTTATTTCTTTTTGGTACATTTGACCTCTATTTACTAAGTTGGTTAAGGGTTAAAGGTCCTATATTATGCTAAATCGACTCTTTCAGCCATGTTATAATGTTATCTCCTCATAAAACATACCTGGAGTTGTGTTTTGTTTCATTCACCCATGTTTGAGTAACTCTTTATTATTCGCCTGTCAAAATCTCTAATGCTCAAAATGCTCTCTTGCACCCTGTGATGTCATGAAGAGGTAGTTTTCATGTTAGCAAGTAGCTTTTACCTTTAGTTCAGTAGAGATTGGCAATTGCAAAGGCTGAAATCATCCAAATGATTCTAGTGAAGGTGCGTGGAGTTTAAAAACACGGTGGAGCATTTTCTGTATTACCACATGACATGTTGTTGTTCACATGTTGCCTAAATGTACAGAGTTTGTGCTTTAAATATATGTGAATGAAACAAAACACAACTCCAGGCATGTTTGTGATGAGGAAACATTATAACAGATCAGAAAATAGCGTAATATGGCCCCTAAGTGGTCTTTTAATGTTTACACTTGCTTGCTTAAGAGTCTTTGTATCAGTTGGTAAGAGATCAACAGACCAGACCAAGCCAAGGTCAAGATCTGGGTCAAATGCAGATGACAAATGTCTTAACAGGGACAATAAAGCGTTACCTTTTGCAAAGTGGTCCAGCATAGGGTATTGCAAGCCATGACAAGTAAATTAGAATTTTTCACTTCATAGTTTTGAAATGACTGAGAAGAAAGAGCTTAAGATCATGATTACACACAATTGGCCTCTTGTCCAATGGGGTGTAATCATGATCTTAAGCTCTTTCTTCCAAAAACAACACACAGCAAAGGTCTGACCAGAGGATGGTGCCCAGGTTTTCAAAGAACAGTCTCCCCGGCAGGAAGTACCCCGCATCCAGCACTATGGGGGGCAGCAGGAACAGGAAGAAGGCATCAGCGCTCAGAGTGGGTGGAGCCGAGTGACGGACGCCATAGATGACTCCGCCCACCAACAGTCCCACCATGATGAGGAGACAGCTCTCAGGGACCACCGCAGGGACCCGGCCAGACCAATGGAAACCTGGAGAGGACACAACTAATGTAACGTAGTAGAAAGCACCATTAGTGACAACAGGTTTAGTGTCACTTTGCAACTGCACGATCCTCTTAATTAAGGGTGAGGTATGAGGTCAAGTATTCATTTTGAAAATATTATAAAATATCATGAAGAAAATTATGATAAAAGTCGGGGTTCAGTTTATTCAAAAAGTAAATTATTCATTAAGTAAACAGTGCATTAAAGTGAATGTGCATAAAGAGGAACTAGGACCAGGCTCTAAAAGTTCATTTAACAAACAGTTACATAGAGTCTACTGGTTTCATATAAGTTAAAGATATTTTAGATCTGTTCATTCTTAGTCTCTTCGTGTTTTATCATCAAAACTGTGGTGTATTTTCTTAATGAAATATGTAACGTAATGTAATTAAACCAGAGGAAGTGGTGGGCATGTGAGAATTATATAGTGGAATTTCTGTTTTAACTGTCAAAATGCAGGTAGGAAAATCTCAAATGAATTTTAATATTGCTTCTACCAAACATCACAGGATTTTTTGGAACCTCTGGCATTATTAAAAGAAAACCACTGCTTCCTTTTATCAGACATTCCTTGATATTCAAATAGTTAACATGACGTTCATCCCTAATGTAATGTAATTTAAGGTAAAACATGATCTAAGCAGTCTGATTATCTTTCTATAGCTTTTAGAGGACTCGTCATATATTTAGATGTTAAAGGTCCTGTATTACAATTGACTCTTGTGAAGTTTAAGCCATATTAAAATGCTGTTACCTCATCAAAAACATACCTGGAGTTGTGTTTTGTTTCATTTACACATGTTTGAGTAATCCTGCATTATTAGTTTGTCTACATCTCTGAAGCTCAAAATGCTCCATTCCACCTTGTGATGTCATGAAGCTGTATTTTCAAGTTAACAGCTCCTTTGACCTTTTGTTCAGAAGAGATCGGGAATTCCAGGGCTGAAATTATCCAAATTTTTCTAGTGAAAGTGTACAGAGACATCAGAAAATAGTATAACATAAGCCCTTTAAAATTGGATAATATTATGATGTTGCTATATTTTCTTATTTGTTTTTGAACTTGACTTTTATCCTTTTGGTATTACAACCAAATCTTAAAGTGGTACTCACCCAGTTTGGCCAGTGACGCGAGCATAATCCACAACACGATCTCAAACGGCGCCTGCACATGGTGGTAGTTCACACTGAAGACCCCCAGAGCCATCGGGGCATCCACCAACGGGACCCACTCACTGCTGCCGTTCTGCCCCAGAGATGAGTGCATGGACTGGGGCTCGGAGGGGTCCGTGGGTGGGGTATGGCTGGAGCATCCCACCATCAAAAATGTGTGTATGAGTAAATAGAGGAGTAGAGGAGCCATCATGCAGCCATAATGGGACATAGCAGAGAGACAGAGAGACAGAGAGACAGAGAGACAGAGCAGATAAAAGGAGAGAATACAAAACACTCTAATGTGCACTGGAATCCCTGAGCTAGCATTAGTGCACCAGCCAACACCTCTGACTCTTCACATGACAATACTATACTGTATACACCATAGGCTGTATAAAGAAGTGGACTAAGGGAGTCACCCAGAGCAAATATGGAGCTGAGTTTCATATTAGGAATAGGAATTTATTTGCAGACAAAATAGGGAAATAAAAGCACCAGGATCATGGATTATGCTCCATCAATGGAGCTGGAAGCACCCCCATGCTCTTTTCCTATTTGGAACGCAGCTGCTAGCAGGTTAGCTATGTCCATTTATATATACAGTCTATGGTGTACACACAAGCCGGTAACAGTGAAGGTATCAGTAGTTTTAATTTACACTGAGAAATGTACTTGTTTAGATAAAATAAGATAAAAGACATAAAAAAACCAATATATGGCTTTTATTAGACAAGGAGGTGTAAAATAATAGATGTAAAATATATGAATCTTTATTTAAACATTTATTTTTGTTTCTACATGCAGGTAATATCATTTAAATAACATTTGAGTGAACTTGATTAAGAAGACATAGTTAAATTTTTCTTTTTACAAAATTAAATTTCACAGTCAAAAACATTCCAAGAGGAAATTACAATTCTCCAGTCTTTGTTTTTAAAAAGTTTTTTTCAGACAAACTCTTCATATATACTGTATAACTTCATAATGAAAACATTATTGCATTAAAAACAATGTGTCAGAAAGACAAATAGCAAAACAGTAAGCAAATTATTATGATAAAAGGTCCTATATTACATAAAAGATTCTTGTGAGCTGTAAGTCATGTTAGAATGCTGTTACCTCATCAATAACGTACCAGGAGTTGTGTTTTGTTTCATTCACACGTGTTTGAGTAACATTTTATTATTATTTTGTTTACATCTCCACAGCTCAAAATATTTTGTTCCACCTTGTGATGTCATGCAGTGTTCAGTAGAGATTAGCAATTCCAGGAAATCATCCAAATGATTCTATTGAAGGTGTGTGGAGTTTAAAAACCCAGTGGAGTTTCTATATTTCCACATGACATCATAAGGTGGAACAGGGTGCTTTCTGTTTGAGAGAAGAACTCAGCCAAAATATGCAGGGATTGTGTATTAAACATGTTGTGAATGAAACAAAAGACAACCAAAGTTATGTTTTTGATGAGTAAACAACATAATATCATAGATCAGAAAATAGCGTAATAAGGACCTTTAATGCATTGGTTCAACCTTGGCAAAAGCGTATACATATAAACATTTTATTCAGTAAAAATAAACCTGATATCGAGGGCCACATTCAACTGCGATACTTATTTACAACAGCAGGTGGCGTTTAAGAGCATAGTTTTACAGGAATCAAGCTACAGTATAGGTCATAATAGTCATTATTTAAACAAATGTGTGAAATAAACAAAAATATACATTTCATTCCTTCAACTGTGTTTCTAATTTCTCTTATCTGTTGTGTATTGTCAGTCTTGTTGAGAGATCCTCAGGACTGGGGAGCTGAAGTTGGTGGAGCAGGGCCCGGTGTTACTCGTGTGTAAATAACTGATGGTTTTATCACTAGATGTTGATGCTTCTTCTACACTGACTTCTAAAGAGTGGAGCCCCTGTCTGTTGGGCTCCAGAGGGGGCACCAGACCATGCAGAAGACTGTTCCCTATGTTGGAGTTACATCTTGCCAAGTTTTCTGTCAGATGCTGTAAATAAACTTCTTCCAGTTTCTTCTCCAACATCCCATTGAGCACTGAGTTTGTCCTGAGCTCTGGGACATCCACGCTGATGTTCACACTTCCCCCCATCACTAAGTACCCCTGGTCCGGGTTGGGGTCTGGGCTAGGATCTGGTTGGACTGGGACGTTAATGGGAGGTGATATGAGAGGATGAAGGGTGCACTTTGCTACTGGGATGGGCCCTGAATCGGCCACTTGAAGGTCAGGGTAGAGCTCCAAAAGACTGCAGTCCACCACCACAGGGTCAAGGGTCATGTTTCGGGGCTGTCCCGGGATGAGGAGACCTGGGCGGCTCTGGCAAGGGACTGGTGCTTCTCTTTGACAACCTGGAAAATAGTTATGGAGTAAAAATGAGATTCAGAAGCAGGACAACGCCTCAACCTCCTTCTCCTCCTCTCCATCGAACCACAGCTCACCTCAACCACACTCTAATTACCCTTCTCTTAAGAAATCTACATAGCTCTCTACTTACATGCATATTATTTCAAATATGTAAACTCCAGGTCATACACGTAGGGTTTGAAAATGCAAGTAAACAGTGCATTAAAGTGAATGTATAAAGAGGAACTAGGACTAGCCTCTGAAAGTTCATTTAGCAGACAGCCACACAAAGAGTCTACAAGATATTTCAGATCTATACATTCTTAGTCTCATCGTCTCTTATCATCAAAACTGTGATGTATTTTTTTAATGCGGTAAAATGCTGATTCACATATAGTGCTCAGTGTCATGTACTAAACTAGTGGAAGTGGTGGGCGGGTGAGAATTATCAGGTGGAAATTATGTTTTAACTATCAAAATACACAGTCTAAATTCTCAAATGCATTTTAATATCACTTCTACCAAACTCATATCAAAAACAACACCTTTCAAATATTTCAGGGTGCGTTCACGCTTGGCTTGGTCTTGGTCTACTCCTGATTCATGTTCTGATCTAGACAAAGATAATTCAGAGGTTTAGTCCCAGTTTTGTCCCAACTTTGATGGTGGTTTTGGTGGTGATTATGCAAGTATGAACACGCACTTAAAGCAAACTAAAAGTATAATCAGAAACCTATTTCCTGAGTGAAACTACTTAACTATTCAGCACAATAATTATATTTAACTAATTTGTTTGTGGAAAAGACAGTGATGGAAGGTAATTAAGTACAAAAGTAAAAGTACAATAATTAAGTCCAATTTAAAGTTTACTTAAGTGCATTTTACAGCGGCTATGTTTTACTTTTACTGCACTACATTTCAGAGCATGCATCCGTACTTTCTACTCCACTACATTTTTGATCTGGACTGAAAAGTAAAAAGTACTTTTCTTTATGGTTTGAGACCTGCTGAAAAAGCTGAGACTTATTTTTAGCACATTTAAATTGGGTTAACATCCTATCTTTGAGCAAACCAAATGCACAAAAAACAGCTAGAAAAATGAACAAATCAATTGAATCACTTAAAATCCGCTAAACTCATTATCAAAATCACTACATTTTATCCTTTAAATGTTCTAAAACTCTCTGCAAAATACTTGTGATACTTTTACTTTTACTTGAGTAATCTTTTGCCCCAGTACATGTACTTTTACTTAAGTAACAAATTAAGTACTTCATCCACAATGGAAAAAGACCTTACCTGTCACTGTCAGATCGTTTTGTTCTGTTTTGACTGAAATGTCTGCTCCTCTGCAGCCTTTATCTACGCCATCAGCTTCTTTCCTGTCGTCTCTGTAATTCAAAACTCTCAAAAATGCTTCACTCAACATGGTGGACCCCTCTACTTCTCCTTTGAATCATCAGTGTGTCTCAGCTAAAGCCAGTTTTCATTATAGAGGTTGACTGGCTTGTTTCACTTCTGCAACTCATAACACTCCGCCTTCTTTACTGACTTCCTTAAAATGAATTAAAATCTTTAAAGTTTATGGAAAATAGCAATATTAACCAAGACTAATTCACCTGTGTATTCTGTTTTGTGGTCAATTAAAGGTGCTGTTTTCATTTATTCAATTACAGGTGTTTTTATTTTATTTTTTCATATTTAGTTGTGTCACCTGCTTGCTCTCCATGGAGATTGTAACATTTAATGCCATTTGGTGGAACATTCCAGGTAAACCAATAACATCTCCATGGAGAAAATAAGGCTTCAGGCACGCCATTTAAAAAGTTACACAGTCTCCCTTTACAAATCCTTGTGAGCTTTAAACCATGTTATAATGCTGTAACCTCCTCAAAAACAAACCTGGAGTTGTGTTTTGTTTCATTCACACGTTTGAGTAAAGCTCAAAATGCTCTGTTCCACCTTGTGATGTCACAAAGCAGTAGTTTTCAAGTTAACAACTACCTTTTACCATTTGTTCAGTAGAGATCGGCAATTCCAGGGCTCAAATCATCCAAATGTTTTTAGTGATGTTGTATGGAGTTGTGAATGAAACAAAACACAACTCCATGCATGTTTTTGAAAAGGAAACAGCCTTATAACATAGATCAGAAAATAAATCTACACACTTCTCTTAAACTTACAACCATTTATTCAACATAAAAATAACAGTTCAGTTACAAATGCAGTTTTTTTTTACAAGTAGATTCAAATAACAATTTTGTTTAAGGACCTTGTGATTGTGTAAAACTGGAATTGACACTTTAAGACAATGAAGAACAGGGCACAATATGATTAAACACCAACTCAAACAGTCCACTCACATCCTTTTGTCTGGAGAGTTTGGCCATAAACAAAAATCAGCAATACACAACAACAAAATGTTATAGGTAAACATAAAACCATTAGAAAATTGGGTAACACTTTAATTTAAGAACCACATATTAATGGTTAGCTAGTAATAAAGTTTATTAGATATTTGTTAGGATTTATAAAGTACTTACTAATCGCAAAAGAAAAAGTCTTAATGACATTTATATTCCAAAAGGCCTACTAGTACTTTTTTATTACCATTTTAATATTCTGGATTTCCTGTGATGTTGGGCTGCTAATTATGCATTTGTTTTAAACTTTGACTTCTTTACCCGGACAAAAGTTTCAGCGTGAAAATACTTACACTGCCTTATATCTGTCTGAAGGGAGGAGCTTTTTCATTGTATGGCCATATTTTTCAAGCATTTAGTTATTAATTTGTTTTAATATTAATACTTTTAATTACTATCCATTAGCATTATTAGCAATGGATGCAATTGCACTTTATTAACTATAAACATTATATGCATTTGTACTTTATAAATACAAAATATTAGCTAAAAATCTACTTACCATAGCCTACAAATGACCATGTGGGTGGGGATTAATATGTGGTTCTTATACATTTAAAGGTGCACTGTGTAACCTTTCTGGTGAAGGTTTCGCCACCTGCTTGTCTCCATGGAAATGTTATGGCGTGGAATGTTTCACAGTATGGCATTAAACCTTTCATCATGGAGACCAAACCAGGCCAAGTTACAGGTCAGATCTGCGGAGAGGCAACCGCACTCAGTCAGAATGCCTGTTTTTCTAGGTAATTTTGAGCTATAAGATCACCTGTAATTGAATAAATGTAAGGTAGAACTACAACAAGGTGCTATTTTGGCAAAGAAAACTTGTTTAGATTAGAAAAAGTACAAGTGAGTTTTTGACATTACTTAACAGTCCAGTAGTTCTAATCTGTGGTTGTAGTAATGGGTTTTAGCCACTATATCATTTGTATGGGTGCACAGAGGCAGAAAAAATACATGTGATCTGACTTGTTTCTTCTCCTTCTCCGCAGACATACAAATTTAAAAAAGTCTAAAATTGTAAACGCATTTTGAGAGAGTGAACAGCTCAAATTACCCCAAATAAGAAAGTCAAAGATGAGTGAAATGTGTTTTGTTTTAACAGACAAATGGTGATAAGTGGCCAAGATAGAGAGAATTAGACGAAAATGTAATGTAGTTTAAAGTAGGAGTAGTATTAATATTTAATTAGTCTTGTTTCTAGGGAATGTATTGTGCTAACGCAATGGAGACAAGTTAGAACATTGAAAATAAAAATAGGACCAGCGTCACGTCTTGCCGTTTAACTTCCTCTTCTGTTTCCCTGAATTTGTACACCATTGTTTTCTTATAATTTTGGTCTATAAGGTTGAGGGAACACATGCTAAATTTGGTTCCGTTTTGTGACATGTATAATGTATATATACACATAGTCTGTTACTACATACTATTGCATCAGTCTGTGTACAACTGTGATATAAAACTGTCCAAAAATAAAATTATAGCAATGTGACAGACACAAAAAATCCCACCATACCGTAAAACAGTTTTTTGTCATCATAGTTAAAGTAGCTTTTCTGGTGGAAGGTCCGTCACCTGTTTCTCTCCATGGAGATATTGCCTAAAATGTTCCACATTATGGCATTACACTTAGTTATCTCTGCGGAGACAGCAGATGACAAATTACATGTCAGATCTGTGGCGAAGCGAGCCCTCTCACAGTGAGAATGCAAGCTTTTAGGTCAATAAAAACCCATGTTACTGACTATTTGTAAGATGGATAGGTTTAATGCTTTACTGGAACATTCCAGACAAGCAACAACATCTCCATGGAGACAAGCAGGTGGCGGATCCTCCACCAGAAAAGTTACACAGTGCAGTGTTCATAGTTACCAGATTCTAATTTTCCTGACCAGCAGAACCACCAAGACGAGTGGATCTGGAGCTGTGTCCTGTCTCATGATTTCAGAGGCGTGACTGACAGACGGATTAACCAATCAGAAAGAGGCATGGTCTGTTAGCGTCAACAACAAACATGGCTAATTACATGTAAAATAGGGGAAAACACAACATAAAGAATTGGAAACAGCACAATTTCTTGCAGAATCAACAATCAAAGCACCAAACTGTTATTTATCTCAAGTTAAAGAAGTTGTATATTTTGTTCTGAATGTTAGGAGAATTTTCGAGAGGAGATGTCTTCTGCATCTGAGAGACACGTGCTACAAAATAACAGCTGTGGTTGGATCATCTTAAGATTCAAACAGAAAGTAGAAAGGACTGGCTGGTCAGGCAATAATTCTATATGATCTGAATAAAATGTGCATGCATATAACGCTGGATGAACTTTGCTTGGTTTAAGGGCTATAGAGTTATTTATATTTTAAAGCTACACTATGTAACTTCCCCTCACTTGCTATCTCCATGGCTTTGTTTAACAGTTGGGCATTAAACTCGTCTATCTCTGGGGAGACCAACAAATGATGCCACGAGATCGAGTTACAGGTCAGATCTGTAGAGAGCTGACCCCGCTCACACTAAGAATACATGCTTTTTAAGGTATTTTTCTCAGCAATACTTGAATAAAAGATAGATAAGTTGAATGCCATACTGTGGAATATTCAGACAAAGCTTTACAGCAGACCCCCTATCATAAAGGTTACACAGTATAGCTTTAAACAGTTTTTCTATGCCATTTGAGTGTGATAAGTATTATATTGAGTAAAAAGTGAACTGAATAGGTCTAACCAGCTCACTTCTGTTGCAGTAAACATAAACTGACTTGACTATGGTTACACATTTAAACATGACTATTTGTGAACGCTATTTAAAGACATAAAGCTCCACAAAACTCATTCACACTGGTGCTTGTGGTGACTGAAGTAATATTATTAGGCCTGTGTTATTATAGGCTGAGTGCTTGCAGGAGAGCAGTTCGTAAAAAGCTCTTGTCAATCGAGCTGGCAAGGCACGGCTTTGAACGTAATTATAAAAAACACCACAACAATTATGCACAGATTGAAATAGCAAAGGCCTTCAGCTTCCGTTTAGGTCCAGGTCTGGTCCAAACTTGGATTCTACTGTAGACGGATTTCCAAAGCTACTATTGGTCCTGCATCTTCTTCGCTAGAGCCTCTGCTTCCTGCAAAAAGACACACAGGAGAAAATGTGATTAAAATGGTGGCGCTTATATATGACATGCCATAGAAAGGAGGAAAGCCCCTTTGTTTCTATAGTAACTGGCACACCTCCTCGCAGTACCGCGTGTGACAGAGAGGTGGCGGTTGTGAGCTGGAGTGAACGCATGACTGCTTTGGGGAATAAAGAAAGGGATGAGTTATGTAATAGAAAGCATGTGTGGCCAGGGTAAAATCTTTAGTGGGATTTGAGGGGAAAAAAACAGCATACAGGACCCCTGAAGTAATGCATTTTAAATAGGTAAGCTGGTATCTGCAGTGTTTGGAAGTAACTACATATATATTACCCACAACATGTATAGAGAAATAGCATTAGTATAGTTAGTCTATCATACTATGCAGAATATACTGACTTTTCTAAAATCAAAGGAATACATGGTGGTACTTCATGTCATGATCATGCAATTTAGGTTTCAAACTACACAGTGTTAGTAGTGCTAAGTACTCAGAAACTGTACTTTGATTGCACCACTGGAACATTTTAGTGCAGGGATTCTCTAACTAAATACTGTAGTTGTCAAAAGTATTGAAAATCAGATACTAATTGATACTAAAACTGGTATTGAAAGTAGATACTCATTTGAACAAGTATCAAGAGTAAAAATATTTAGAATTATCCTGCTTCATCAGAACTAAAGAAAGTAGTAACATTTTGTGCAGAAAATGAAATGAGTGTAGTATTTAAAGGTGCATTGTGTAACTTTTCTGCTGGAGGGTCCATCAACTGCATGTTTCAGTGTACCAAGAAAAACAGGCATTCTGACTGTTAGCATTGCCTCTCCACAGATCTGACCTGTAACTTGGTCTGGTTTGGTCTCCATGAAGATAAAACGGTTTAATACCATATTGTGAAACATTCCAGACAAAGCAATAACATCTCCATTGAAAAAAACATTTGATGGACCCTCCACCAGAAAAATTACACAATGCACCTTTAAGCATTTTCAGTTGTCATTATAGTAGTAAAAATGTTATTAAGTAAAGCTGCAATTTTGGCAAATCATTATTATTCGTATTTCAATGTGCTGTTGATTAGATTAGGATTCTGTTCAGAGTGCATGTTGTAAACAGCTCCAGGAGCATTATCCTTTGGGAGAAGAATTAAAAAGGAACTGATAAACTAATACAAGAATCCAGGTATTTCAGAACATGTTTTTGAAGGTCAAAACTACAGGTACAAACAGATTTTTTATATAAAAGACATGATATTTTGTTATTAACAGGGGGGCAGCCTATCATCTACCAGTATATAATTACAGCCTTTGCGATTTGATAATGTGTTAACTCAAACAGCCATAGTATTGGTATAACAAGACTATTCCTTACTATCATTACAACACTAATGAATACAATTTTAAAGGGTCCATATTACACTATTTTCTGATTTGTTATAATGTTGTTTCCCCATCCAAAACATACCTGGAGTTGTGTTTTCATTCACTCACATGTTAAACTTTGCATATTTAGGCTGTGTTCTTCTCTTAAACAGAAAACTCCATGCACCTTCAATAGAATCATTTGGATCATTTCCACTCTGACTACCAATCTCTGCTAAACAAAACGGTATAAGGTAGCTGTTAATTTGAAAACTACCACTACATGACATCACAAGGTGGAACAGAACATTTTGAGCTCTGAAGATGTAGACAGACTAATGCAACAACTCCAGTATGTTTTTTGATGAGGTAACAACATTATAACTTGACTAAAAGCTCACAAGAGTCAATTTTGCGTAATATGGAACATTTAAAGTATTCTCCCTAACACTGGATATCAGTATAACAGAAGAGTGTAGGGTGTTGAATTTGTGTAATGTAAGTCTAACCTTAGAGCCTGGGGGAGCTGTCAGACCCAGAAATGCATACACAGCGTTGTCCTCTCTGGCGTCAAAGAAGGCTTCATAGTTCTGTCAGAAAGGCAAAAAGATCAATGTCAATATATAATGCATGGAAAAGAAACTCAAATCTGGGTTTAACCTGGTTTATTCTCATTTATTTTTAGGGGGAATGGAGCGTTGCATAATTTAGTAGTGTCATGTCTTTGGACTGGCTGTGACCTATATTCAAGTCCCCTTTTCTATATTTCATGAGATAAAATCTTCATAAAACTGCTAAAAATATACTGTGTTTCAGAATTAAAATTATTTGCTAAATTAGGTTAAGGTTCAGGTGACTTTATTTGTACTTGTAGGTAGATTTGTTTTGCAGCAATTTTCAGGTTTGGCATTAGTACACATTAAGACAATACAGACACATAATCAAACATTCACACATTCACACAGGCTCAGATTTACAAAAAACAAACAAACAAACAAACAAACAAACAAACAAACAAACAAACAAACAAACAAACAGGAGAATAAATTGCTATGATTTCTCCTGTAACGCCTTGTTCTACAGCTTGGCACTTGGAACCTGCATCCTGGAGGGAGGAGGTGGAACTCATCAGATAGGGGATGGGAGTCTCAGCTCACAATACTGGAGGCTATACTGCACCTGCCTGGTGCACTTGCCTGGGGTACAGGGCTGCGCCTGTCTGCGCCTGCCCGGTGTACAGGGCCTCAAGACTTAGCTGGGGTGCACCAATCAGTCTGCTGGACCATTTAATGATCTGACTCACTTTATTCCTGTCCTTCAGTGCCAGACTGCCCAACCATGCCACCAATGGAGAAAGATAAAAACGATTCAATAAAAGATCTTTCGAATCACTTTATCTTCAAATAACGACATTTTCAAAGTGATCCAGAATCCAGGATTTCTTCTGGATCATCACCAAAATTTTATCATCTATTGGATTTACCATTCGGAACATTTCCTGGAAATTTCATCAAGATCCGTCCATAACTTTTTGAGTCATCTTGCTAACTAACAAATAAACAAACAAACAAACAAACAGTCAGACTCAGGCGAAAACATAACCTCCTTGGCGGAGGTAATAACTTTGATTAGGCTGGCTTGACTGGAGATCTACTTTGTTAGCCCTTACATTGTTTTGGTTATAAGTTTAACAAAACCTTGCCCTGTGTGAGGATCGAACTCACGACCTTCAGATTATGAGACTGATGCGCTACCTACTGCGCTAACAAGGCTAAACAGGCAACAGATCTATGGTGAATGAACTACATCATACTTGTTACCTCCAAGCCCCATTTAACACAATGCTAACGAAATTTTCAAAGTGATCCAGAATCCAGGATTTCTTCTGGATTATCACCAAAATTTAATCATCTGTTGGATTTACCATTTGGAACATTTCCTGAAAATTTCATCAAGTTCCGTCCATAACTTTTTGAGTTATCTTGCTAACTAACTAACAAACAAACAAACAGACAGACAAACATAACCTCCTTGGTGGAGGTAAAAATGGACAGATGTATCAAGATTTGTTAGTTAGTTCTACTCTAATAGAGGGGAAAGAGATGGTATACGTTTGGTGGCAGAGAATTCAAGCCACAGTATGAATTTAAGCCAAAGAATTGGTTATTTATTGCACTGAAAAACATGTGTCCTTATTGTAAGCAGGCTTGCATTTGCAAAAAACTGACTCTTATTAGGAGGAAGGCCTTTTTCTGCTTGTTTCCATGGAATTGTTATTCCTTTGGCTAACATTCCACAATATGGCATAAAACTGGCAAAATCTCAGTGGTGAATGTTCCGAAGTTTTATATTTCCATGGAATCATGTACGTGACATGCCACCTCCAGAATACTGTAGCCTACCTTTAAGAGAGAAAAGGCCAAAATAACAAATAGCTTAATTGGAGATGACATGCATGTGTATTGGCAGATTGTTCACCAGTTACTATGGAGAAAAACTGTTGGCTAATGCTAGTTAACTTGTGACTGATGTTGTGTGAGAGGGACTTGTTTAAAAGCACAAATCATCTCACCTGTTGTACTTCCAATTAAGTCAGCTCTTTCTGGTCAGATTGTGTTAAAATAACAAACCTCAGATAGAGCAGTGCCTACAGTTAGCATCACACTGCAAGACATCCACTGCAAAGTATCTACAGTGGATCCCATACATGACTTTATATTTGGCTTTTGTAAATGTGCATGCAAAGTTCCAGTATACTGAGGTCCTTTTAAGACAGTTGACATGTCCTGTTGTTTAAATTGGCCCCTGCGCTGCTACAACCTGAGGAATGATAATGTGGACCAGATTTGGATTTGGGGCCTTGAGGTCACAGTCTACAGTCACTGCACACACGTTTCACACATAAGAGAAATGAACAGACTCCCCAAGTATCATATTTAATTGATCATAATGAGAATACTTACAAACCTAACCAAAAGAAGAATGGCAATGCCCACAGACCACAACTGAGTCTAACCACAATTTTATTAAAGATAAGTAAGGCATTAGTCCTTGTTTAGTCCTGGTTTAGACCTAATGAAGTTCTACATGTAATAACTAGTCCAGATTAAAGATTCACAGTGTAACATTTTTCTAGTGGAGGGTGGAGATGCTCTAGCTTTGCCAGGAATGTTCCACAATAAGGCATTCATCTTCTATCTATCTCTATGGAGACAAGAAGCAGAGGACACCACTAGGCCATTTTTTTCAGGTATTTTTGAGCAAATAAAATACCATGAATTAAATCGCTGGGTATATTTAATGCCATATATGGAATATTCCAGACAAAGATATAACATCTCCACGGAGACAAGAAGCAGAGGACACGATTGGGCCATCTTTGGACAGGTTACCCATTTCACAGTAAGAATGCACGTTTTCCAGGTATTTTGGAGCAATAAAAACACACTTAATAAAATAAATGCTGGATAGATATGTTGAATGCCATATTGTGGAATTTCATTAATTAGGCATTTACTCCATTTCCATGGAGACAAAAAAAAAAAAAACTCCACAGTGCATCTTTAAGCACTCGTCCAGCATTAATCACTGGTGGTTTTGTATTTGTTTGTATAGCTTTGCCTTGTGGTTTGACAGTCAGTGCTTTATGTCATAGCACCTCTGTGTAAAAAGCCCATTGTGAGTCCTGTGTTATTTGCTCAGTTCTGCCTCACTGCTCTGGCCTTTGTGCTGGAGCAAACAAGGTTACGCGTTCACCTATTTACTGTGTGTCTTTCTGCAGCCCTCCTAACTCCCACTCCCACATGCCAGCACTGTGGAGACAAAGCACCATACAGCTGTTTGATTCTGGGGAAAAATGTGACTTTCTTTGTTTGGGAAATTGGATCTAGGGCTATACTCCTCTGTGCATACCTATCAAATACCAAATGCCTTGTAACTTTTTTGTTACTATGGATATGTCATTGGTCTGCCTGGAATGTTCTGCAGTGTGACATTAATCAGTTCTACTTTACATTTATTCAATTACAGGTGGTTTTAAAGCTCAAAAATACCTTGAAAAATGGGCATCTCCACAGATCTGAACTGTAACTTTTCCTGTTTGGTCTCCATGAAGATAGAAAGGTTTAATGCCATATTGTGAAACATTCCAGACAAAGGAATAACATCACCATGGAGAAAAGCATTTGACGGATCCTTCACCAGAAAAGTTACACAATGCTACAGAAATTATGCAATCAACTGTAATACTGAAGCTTTTTGCCCCTGACACAATAATGTTGTGTAGACTCTGTCCCTGAATTAACCATATTAAAAGGTACATTGTGTAACTTTTCTGGTGGAGGGTCTGTCAAATGCTTTTCTCCATAAAGATGTTATTTGTGTATTTGTTATTTTGTCATTTTCTTTGTCTTGGATGTTTTACAGTATGGTATGGTTTGATCTGTGGATCTGGCCTGTAACTGTGTGATCTGAACAATTATTTTATTTGTTCATAAATATATGAATTATTGTAACAGGCCTTGGGGTAGGTGATACTGACAAACATTAATATATCACTAACTATTATTAAAAAAACAAAACAAAAAAACCCTGAAATGAACCACAAAGGGAGGTCACGTTGCTTTTTTTTTTTTTGTTCTTTTTAAACATTTTCTGCTAAATTTAGTTTTAATTATAGACAATATATACTTGAATTTTGCATACAGCCAAAGCAACACAATATTTTTTCTCTACATTTCCCACCCCTAGAGAGGCCTACATCTGTGCTTCTTCTGGCTCCCTCCTGTTAGCAGCCCTGTAGTGGACGAGTTAAACAGGAACAGATGGGGACAGTGCATGGTGCTGTAGAGTGGGATATAGCTCAAAGGACTTGGAGACTGAGATTGCAACCAACTAGTGCATATTTCTACACTGTCTTCTCTATTTCAGTATTGTGGTGCTTGTGGCGCTTGATCTTAGAGAGGCAAAGTTACTGTTTATAGCCATAGCACCACTTAAGGTTCAGGTGAAATCGATCAAAGCTAAGTTGATAAAGCTGCTAATAAGAGCTAACTTTAGACAAACAGCTTGCTAAAAATAAAATTGTATTAATAACAGCATTGATTAGGTTCCAGAGCACTAAGGATAAATATCCATTGTGTGTTTTCAGTATTAGTGGGTTTAAAGGTCCCATATTACACAAAATAATGTTGTTACCTCTTCAAAAACATACCTGGGATTGTGTTCTGTTTCATTCACACATGTTTGAGTAATCCTGCATTATTGGTCTGTCGACACCTACAAGGCTCAGAATGCTCTGTTCCACCTTGTGACGTCATCATGTGGTAGTTTTCAAGTTAACAACTATCTTTTCCCATTTGGATCATTTCAGGTCTGAAATGATCCAAATGGTTCTAGTGAAAGTGTATGGACTTTAAAAATACAGTGGAGCACTTCCTGTATTACCACATGACATCACAAGGTGGAACAGAGTGTTTTCGGTTTGAGAGAAGTACACCCAAGGTTTGTGTGTTAAACATGTGTGAATGAAACAAAACACAAGTCCAGATGTTTTTGATGAGGAAACAACATTATAACAGATCCGAAAATAGCGTAATATTGGTCCTTTAAGGGTTTTAGTTTGTAAAGCTTGATTTGTTCACCCTAGTTCAGTTCAATTCAATTTTAAGGACTTAACAAAATTGTTTTAACCAACAGAAAATTTGAAAATCAAACTGTGAAACAGTCATTGGTCAATAACAAACTTTCCCAGAGCATCCCCATCCTTAGATCCTCCTTCTCAGCAAGGAAAAGCAAAGTGTGTGAAATCTGGAGATATATTTTTAAGCATAGGAAAACAGTCCTTTACTTTCACTGTAAAAAATCTAAACACTGAAAACTACTGTGGATCAGCCCGTCCATTGTCCAGAGTGGCTGTTTGTGTTGGAGGGCATGGACATGGAGACGTGCCCAGAGCCAATCTCCTGATCTGAACTTTAGTCATGGGACGGTACAGTCTATATAAATCAGGTTCAGTGTTATGCTAATGTAGTCAAATCTAAGTGGATTAAAATGTGTCACTCAAATAGATGATCTATAAGATATTTTCTATAGATTATTTTATGAGGCTTCATGCAGTTTTCAACTAACAGACTTAAAGGGTCCATGTTACACTATTTTCTGATCTATGTTATAATGTTATTACCTCATCAAAAACATACCCGGAGTTGTGTTCCGTTTCATTCACACATGTTTAACAAACCCTGTATATTTAGGCTGTGTTCTTCTCTCAAACAGAAAATACTTTATTCCACCCTGTGATGTCATGTGGTAATACAGGAAGTGCTCCACTGTGTTTTTAAACTCCATACACCTTCACTAGAATCATTTGGATAATCTCAGCTTTGGAATTGCCAATTTCTACTGAACAAAAGATAAAAGGTAACTGTTTACATGAAACCTACCACTTCATGACATCATTCAAACATGTGTGAATGAAACAAAACACAACTCCAGGTATGTTTTTAATGAGGTAAGAACATTATAACAAGGCTTAAAGCTCACAAGAGTCAATTTTGTGTAATATAGGACCTTTAAGCTCGGCTGATGTATCTTTACTTCTGACTTGTTTGCACTAAGCAGATGCAGCAAGAATGTTAAAAAGCGAATAGTACAGTTAAGCCTTCACATACTTTTGCACAGCACTCACACTGTATCAGTGAAATGCCTGAAATGAGCAGAACAGCCCATTTTAGTCTAAAATCAGAAAACATTACCTTTCTCACAGTTAGCATTTCTTTAGCAACACTGTATATAACTGTGGACACACTTTGAGATTTTGAAAACTCGCCATGAAGGATGCCCTGGGAGAGTTATAATGCACTGTTTCCAGTGAATGTTGGTCAATCTGCTTATGTTTTATTGACCAATGACTGTTTAATTGTTTCTAACTGCTTCTCTTGGGTAACCCGACCATTTGCGAAGCCCTATACGGGGACTGTTGTAGTCATTTTGAGCTATAAGAATTACTCATTATTTCAACTGGCTGGGAAATAACACTGCAAAGTGAAGAACAATCAATATAAAATATTCCCTTTAAAGCCACGTTTTTATTGCCGCTTGCTCCATACGCCTTTAGTCATTGTCTCCTTAGTAGTTTGAGAATGGATTGTGAATTTATTCTGCTTTTATATGCGCAAATATTTAAGATACTAGTACTTTTCATATCCTGTTATTTGTATTATATTGTATTGTATTATATATTGTCAGATCAGGTCATATAAATAGTTTTGAGTAGAGATACATTTTTTCATGGCCGATGTCCAATCCAGAGGAACCGATGGCCGATGACCTCTGGTGATATTTTTGGGCCGAAATGTAGAGCAGATTTAGGTAATTTTTCCCAAATTATCCAATTAAAATGTAGTACCAACTTCTTTTACCACAAACTGTGTAGAGTCCAGGGTAAGTCACATATTTGCAGTACCCTCTTTGGACTTGCTTTATGCATAAATTTTTCATGCCCATTTAGACAGCTGGTTGGGCCAAAGAACATATCGGCCTCTGCTGGAGATTTAGGGCAAAAATCGGCTTAATACATCAGTCTGTCACCTCCGCCATAGAGCCTCTTACCCCGCAGTACTTGGTCTCATTGAAGATCTGGGGGGGCAATGGGTTCCCCGTAGTGGGCCTTGAATCCTCCGGTACGTTCTCTCTCATCCACTTCCTGTTCTCCTCGTTGGCGGCGATGTCACACTCCTCGTACTCGATCTTATTGGCCGCCAGGAAGCCCATGACATCCTGCTGCTGCTTTTTAATCTGCAAGCCCAGGGACAACACAGGAAGTTATTATTAGACTCACCAGGAAGTAACAAACGGTCAATGGACGGCTATAAAGACACTGTTTGTGCAGATTTGTTTTATGTGAAGTGGATTCAGCGTCCAAAAGGGGGAAGTCAGGTCATGTCATTCCAAATTCATTTAAAGTTGCACTAAGGTGGAGGCCCAGCTATTTGCTTGTCTTCATGGAGATGTTATTTCTTTGCATGGAATGTTCCACAGTATGACATTAAACTTATCTGCCTTGCATATATTGATTTGCAGGTGTTTTATAGCTTAAAAATACCCTAGAAAACATGAATTCTTACAATGGGCAGGCTTGCTTCTCCATAGATCTGACCAGTAACTCTTCTCTTGTGATAAGTTTATTTCCATTGCGTATAACATTCAAGGTAAAGCAATTACATCTCCATGGAGACAAGCAGGTGATGGACCCTCCACCAGAAAAGTTACATAGTGCTGGAATGTCAAATGTTCAACAATATGGAATTAATCTAATCTTATGTATCCATGGAGACAACCAGATGATGCCACCAGGCCAAGTTAAAAGTCAGATCTGTGGAGAGGCGACCATGTTCAGAGTGAGAATACATTCTTTTCACTCAATATTTGGCACTTAAACCAGTTGAATAAATGCAAGATAGAGAAGTTTAATCAACTTTACTGTGGTACATTTAAGGCAAATCGTTAACATCTGGTAAGCAGGTGGGCAGCCTTTCAGAAAAGTTACATAGCGCCCCTTTAAATAAGAAATTCATTACTGTATAACATGATAAATAATGTCAAATTTTTCTCAAGGGAAAAAATAAAGCATACGCACAGTGTATTAGATTCAAAACACAAAAGGCAAATGTTACACTGTATATTAGCATATTTATTAGAGATGTAACAATATCCAAATCTCGGTATGACGATATGCATCTCAGTGTACAATATTTAATGCAATATTTTGCTAACAAAACTGTGAATATGCTACTTTTTCCTCTTAAAATGCCTTGACAAGACAAAGATCTGATTTTTAAAGTGCTTATAACATTTATTTCTTCATGAAGTCTGCGCTCAAACAGCAAAGAATCATGGTCTATGTAGTTCCCTCTGTTTTTTTAGCTATTGCTGCATCATAACTATTCATTTAAGAAGAGAGACTTGTAATTTAATTTATATTGTGATTGTCAACAATATTATTATGAGACCTTATCACAATATTTCAGTTATTGTTACATCCCTAATATTTACCATAGGTTGGGTCTTGGGCGATATAAGAAGATTAACAGGGGTGTTGTATGCATACACCTACTAGTAAGTCAAAGAATTAAACTGTATGTTTAAACTTCCACATAATTACCAAAATATTGACTAAACAGCACGACAATATAATAGTAATATTGTAATTAATATCTAGAATGCGCAGTTCTATGGCACAGTTCCCATGTTAAACTCATCAGCGCTGCAAGCATATAAGGAAATTCAGTCTACACATGTGTCTGTCATCTTCCTACTTCTGCTTGTGTGTGTTGTGACCATGAAATCGTCCAATAAGATCGCAGCGCGAGTGAGAATAAGACCAGGATGTCCAAATTAGGTCATACGGAAACAGGCTCTCCTCTGGGACACAGGAGGAGGTAAGTGGTCAAAACACAAGCCAAATAAGGCCAGCTTTAAGAAGAGCAGGGCTACACCACACAAAATCATATACAGCGAAAATCTGGTCATGGTGAAGCGTAACAATAATGGAAAAATGTCTACTGGCAATTTTTCTGACAAATATTGTGATTTTAAATGCAATTCAATTCACATTTTAAACCGTTCTCTTAGCATTAACATTTGAGAGAAAACTGAAATATGAACTGCTAAACTAATACAAAAAACACATGCATTTCAGAACATGTTTGTAGAGTTCTAAACTTCAAGGTTAGAAGTTTTATTTTTTGTTTTGTTTTTGTTTTGCTTTATAAAGACAGAAAATGTCCTATATTATTACACAAAATTGACTCTTGTGAGCTTTAAGCCATGTTATAATGCTGTTACCTCATCAAAAAAAAACCAAAACAAAAAAACAAAAAACTGGAGTTGCTGGAGTTGTGTTTTGTTTAATTCACACATTTGAGCAATCCTTTATTATTAGTCTATCTACAACTCCAAAGCAAATATTATAGGTCCTTATTATTGCAGCATTTATCTCTTGTTAATTGCAGCCATAAAAATTATATTAATTCTTCATTCATTTTAAAACCAGCTGAACCAGACAACATTCCGGGAGAGAAGAGGCTCCTCCCAACTTTATGGCAAGATCAAAAAAGATAATTCCACTGTGTCTGTATAACAACTTTGGAAGGTTATCAGGATTTAATCTTTTGGGAAAGTTGTTTTCTTTGGTCAATAATGATTCCCAAGCTGAATTAGCTGGAGGTAAAATAGGGGGACAGGCCCAACAATTTTATAAACCTCTAGAGAGAAATCGAGATAATCAAATTCTGTAAATCTGAAGGAAAAAATATTTAAAGTCTACAAGCCTGGTGCTATTGCTGCTATTTTACCACACAACTACTACCATCACAAAACTATTAAATTTTTAAATTTAAAGTAAGTTGTTCTTTATGGTAAGTTGTTGTTTACATATACTTAGATAATGGTTTAGTCTAATTTGATCCCCATCTTAGACCTGGTATAGTCCACTCAAAGACCAGGCTGAGATCTGCTGGTGGCTTAGGTGGTACTTGATGTGAAAATTTGCAGAACCAGTGGGAAGAATACATTAACTATTAATTATTACTTCGGCTACTCCTTTAACTGCTTTGTGGTTCTATTTATTTAGGGTTTATAGATCTTGCTTTGAAGTAAACTCTATCAGAAATCTATACCTCTTCTTCCCTGTGGCAGTAGCTGGTCTCTCCCTTAAACAAGCCTGCATTGTACTGTTGCCAAGTAAAATTAATTTGCATGAAAATTGTCCACGCTTCATCTGGCCTTGGTCTAATTGTGGTGTAAGAACTCTCATCTCCCCCCTTCAGTCACACTGCTCTGGTCTCTGGAGCGAGAGCCTGACACGTGCTTTAAACTGTATCTATCTTTGCCTTATTCTGGAAGTTGCGTGGGCCCTGTCATCGTCATTCAGTTTGTATTATTTAGAATAGGGCTGCTGATCTTGATAGAAAAGAAGTTATATGCGGACTAAAAAGCCATTTCAAAGTTTCCTTATTACGCTGTTTTCGAATCAATGTTATTATGTTGTTTCCTCATCAAAAACATACTTGGAGTTGTGTTTTTGTTTCATTCACACATTTTAACACACAAATCCTGCATATTTAGACTGCTCTTCTCTTAAACTAAAAACACTCTGCTCCAGTTTGTGATGCCATGTGGTAATACAGGAAGTGCTCCACTGTATTTTTAAACTCCATACACCTTCACTAGAATTATTTGGATGATTTCAGCCCTGGAAATGCCAATCTCTACTGAACAAACGGCAAAAGGTATCTGTAAACTTGAAAACACTGCTTTGTGACAGGATTTTGAGCTTTAGAGATGTAATGCAAGGTCACTCAAACATGTGTAAATGAAAAAAAAAAAACACAACTTTGGGTATGTTTTTGATGAGGTAACAGCGTTATAACATGGCTTAAAGATCACAAAAATATATTTTGTGTAAATATAGGACCTTTCAAACCTCCCAGCAAATCACGGCATTGGTACATTTTACACAAATCATTGTGTCTATTGATGTCTATTTTAGCAGCCAAACGTTTTCAAATTCTCCATTTTAGCTCAGATTAAAGTCTAACTGAGCTGACATCAGCTGCAAAGTATATAGTCCTGGTGGCAATTTGGACTTTGTCAATTTCCTTGTTTTACTTTTCATCACCATTTAACTTGATGTGGAAAATATGAAAATGTATAATAATAATAATAATAATAATAATAATAATAATAATAATAATAATAATAATAATTAAAGGTGCACTATGCAACTTTTTGGATGGGCGTCCGTCACCTGCTTGCTTTGGAGATGTCATTGCTCTTCTGTTCCACAGTATGACATTAAACAGCTCTTTACATTTATTCAATTACAGGTGGTTTAATAGCTCAAAAATACACAGAAAAACAGACATTCTGACTCTGAGCGGGGTTTTCTCTCCACAGATCTGACATGTAACTGGAGTGGTCTTCATGAAGAAATGTTTAATACCAAACTATGAAACATTCCAAACAAAGCAATAACATCTCCATGGAGCATTTGACAGATTCTCCAGCAGAAAAGTTACACAATGCACCTTTAATGACAGCCAGTCACCTAATGCAGTGATAAAAACAACACAATCAGAAATGCAAGTGTCAAGTGTTAAATCAAAGTGTTGCTCAAGAAGAATAATAGCACCGAATCTGTAATTTATAGTGTACAATATGTACAAATGTTTAAAAAAAATTACACCTCAAGGTTTGTTTTTCTTTTTCATACAAATGCTTCATTTTGGTTTCTAAAATTAGTAACATGGTCAACACAGTTTTAGTGCCTGCCAGCACAAAACACACCCACTTTAATAAAACTTTACAAAGACGTTTAGGTCTGGAACACCCTGCCTCCTGGATTTCAGAGGGGCGTGGCTGACAGGTGGATTAACAAATGAGAGAAGCAAATGGTCCATTTTTGTAAAAACAAACGGCAGCGACTAAAATGTAAAATTAGTAGCTGTGATTGGACTGTCTCAAGTATATATAAGGCCATTTAATGCCCTGGCTGGTCACCAGCTAATTTTGTAGGTTTGGTAAATATCGACAATAGTTTTATTATCATGAAATCGAATCAAAACAACTGGACTTAAACTTTTCCCAATCTCAACTGAACAAAAGCCCTGAGGATGCTACTTGGTTAGTAGCAAAACTTAGGCTGCAAATGTTTAGTAAGTCCAGTTGTTTTGATTCAGTTTTGTGACAATATCTTATTCCTGGACATCTCAAGAACCAATTAAAAAAAACTGACAATAGTTATTCCTGCGTCTGTATTCTCACAATGTTCTATGTCCAACATGCGTTATAGTTAAACACAGAAATGTAAGCCACCTTCACTAGTTTCATGGTGCATTAAAATGTCTGTAAAAGAGGATTTTCTGCTCTTTGGTTTCACACCACAGCACAGGAGAGGCAGAGCTCCCATCAGTGGAAAAGGTCAGATTTCAGACATTAACCAAAGACATACAACGGCAGGCATTGATCAGACTTAGTGCCCACTACACACACACACACACACACACACACACACACACACACACACACACACACACACACACACACACACACACACACACACACACACACACACACACACACACACACACACACACACACACACACAAACACAAACACAAACACACACAGTTAGGATCAATATGGAGCAAGCTCTGATTCAATTAACTCTTTGAGCAGCTTTGCAGAGTTAAAGCCCATTTGAGTGGGGCTGTTGAAATGTAAACACAGTGAATGGAAAACATGGGAAGTGCAGGCAGCTCAATGGAAAATATAATAAATCACAAATATTCAAATAATTATTTACTTAAAGAGAAAGTGGAGCGCCAGTGTTGCCTAAAAAGTAGAGAACAAACAAATGAAATTAAAGTGACGTATCTGAAATATAGACTGGCAATTTTTCCACTCAAGGAAATACTGAAGCTCACACACTTAAAGGGCCCATATTACGCTATTTTCTGATCTGTTATAATGTTGTTTCCTCGTCTCAATCATTCCTGGACTTTTGTTTTGTTTCATTCACACATGTTTAACACAGAAACCCTGAATTTTTCTTGAGTTCTTCACTCAAACTGAAAAAACACACTGTGATGTCATGTGGTAATACAGGAAGTGCTCCACTGTGTTTTTAAACTCCATACATCTTCACTAGAATCATTTGGAAAATTTCAGCCCTGGAATTGCCAATCTCTACTGAACTAAAGATAAAAGGTAGCTTTTGAAAACTTTAAAACTACCACTACATGACATCACAAGGTGGAACAGAGCTTTGGAGATATAGACTAATAACAAAGAGTTACAAAAACATGTGTGAATGAAGCAAAACACAACTCCAGGTATGTTTTTGAAGCGGTAACAGCATGGCTTGAAGGTCATATGTTAATCATCTCAATTACTCAAGTACACAATTTTACTACTACTACAATCACTACTACTACTACAACTACAACAACTATGACTACTACTATACTCCAGTGACCCCTAATTTAAAACTTACCATCTTTGCCTATTGAGCAGACTCATGTACTCATTTATTACCTAAGCTCTGAGTGTTTATAGACCAAATAGGCTTACTCGTGATTACATCAAGTCTGAATTGGCTGGAAAAACAGAGTGACGTTTACTGGAGTCCAGGCAGTCTCCCTACAGCCTCGCCCAAACACACAACATTGCAACATTTAGCCTAAGGTACGATTTAATCATAATTATCCTCATCATGACAGGATTACAGTCTACAGTCTCACAGAGTATGCTTGGTCTTATCATCTGAACATGACACTTTATTGGTGCTTTTCAGATTCTAGGATGTGATAAGGTCATACTCCCAGATGGGGGTGAGGGACAGTTTTCCCGCAGCTGATGTCATCAACATTTCCCGGGGGTGTGATGCTAACTGAAGGTACTACTCAGTCTGAAGTTCTGTTACTCAATTTAGACTTAATCTGAGCTTTATTTTAACACAATCTGACCAGAGACAGCTGACTAGATTGGAATTCCAACTGGTGAGTTGATTTGTGCTGTTAAACAAGTACCTCACACATAAATTTACAGTCACAAGCCAGTTAGCATTAGCTGACAGTTTATCAGTTTGTCACACATTTTTTGTTGAAAATCAAACTCATAAACAGGACCATGAATGTTCGTATTGATCACAGGCTCCTGAAAATGTGCCGTTTAAATCAATACTGTGTTTTTTCTTGGGTTTTCAGGCTATCTTAGAACTTTTTTGGCAGTGTGTACATTGTGTCTCCAAAGTAACTACATAGAAAACATCCCCAGAGTGACTGTAAAGTAGGCTATCAATTAATTACATTGTATTTTACCCTGAAATATCCAAAAGGTAAATTCACAAATGTTGAATCTAACAATTTCTAATAGTGATTAGACCCACAATATATTATATCTGGACCCATTTCCAGATCTTGAGCTGGTCTTGGTCAGGACTACAGGAGGATTTTAATTGTTTTGGGTTGATGGGGGAAACTGGAGTGCCCAGAGGAAACCCACCCAGACACAGGGAGAAACATGCAAACTCTGCACAGATGGAAAGCCATCTTGAATTTTGTCAGTAAAAATAAAACAAGGCCCAAATTCATGTATCATATATTTGGTTTAAGGGCATTTAAACATAAAAGCATAGATACCAACTAACTGTAGGCCTGTTACAATAATTACTATATCAACTTCATTCATTCATCATTCAATATGATTGCTGAAACATTTTAGGACAGGTTAGACTCTGCCTCCAGACCTTTATTCATCTTCAGATTCTCAAAATGATACACTAAATATTAAATGTTAACTTTATCAATATTGAGGTAAAAAAAAAAAAAAGTTCTGGTTATGCGCATTTGGGCCAGTTTACCTGTTTGAACAAAAAATAAAAATAGTTTGAACATGCCTGGTCTATATTTACTTCAAAATTTGTTATCATGACAAGCCTACTCGCTATAACCACCAGGCCTCAGCCAAATGTGCCCTATCAGACAGACTGACAGCTCACTGATGACCTATGGACACAGTGAGACAGACACGAGCTGTAAATCTGATCTGGAGCGAAAGTGAAGACTTTGACACAGATCCTCCATGTAAGAGCTTTTGTGCTTTTATAATGGCAATAAGGAAGGAATGCTCCACTTTGGCAACTGCAAAAACGGTCAGGAAAAGTACGTCAGAAGGCGTTATTTTTGCATGAATAAACAGACTTGTGAATTTGAATGTGAGGGTCAGTATAAAGTCTATGTTTGGAAATGAGTTTTTGCAATTCAAATGTTGGTGTAGCTTAGTTGTAAAGTCATAGAAAGGGAATTTCTCTTGGGAGTGATATGAGCTAGGGTGTCTTTGTCAGTTTTACATATTAGGTGCAGCGTTTGTTGGTATGACCTAAGCTTGGCGTGCAGCTCTGATTGAAATCTTAGCTCCGTCTCTGGGGAGTTCATGTCCAGTCACCAGTGCAATGATATTAGATATTACAAACACATTCAAAATTACCTTCTTTTTTTTCAAGACAACATTCAGACAAATAACTTTAAACACAAAACTAATCATGCTACTTATTTTGAAATTATGTTTGCTCTTTGTTAATATAATGTGTTGTATGAGCAACTCTATCCAAATAATTTCCCTTGTGAATCAATAAAGTTTTTCTAAGTCCAAGTATAACTAGAGATGGGCAATATTACAGTATTACTCAAAGTATTAAATGCATTTAAGTCATATGAAAAAACAGTAAGCCATATATTTTGTATGCATTTTTTTTTATTTATTTATTTATTTTAAGATATTATTGCATTTGAACACATTTCAAAGAAAACTTTCTTTTTTTGAAATGGTTGCAATGCAATGTTGACAACCTAATTAAAGGTGAACGCCCTCCTCAGCCTGGAGAGGAAGCGGGACAGGGCAGACTTAGGACGGTGGTAGAAGGCTCTCAGTTCAGAGTTCAGATGTGTCACAACAGCTGCTTCAAAAGTGCGAGTGTCTGGAGCACGAGCAGCACTCAGGAGGGCACCAGCGGAGCCACACTCCACTTTGAGACGCTCGGCTGCTCTCTTGCCAATTTTCTATAACTTTTTAAAGATGATCTCACCATCTCCAAAAACAAGATGCTGCTCAATCTTTGTGTGCAGCTTAAGAGCCATACGGTACCGATCATCTTTTAATTCATCAATTTTAAGAATGTTTTTGACCAAAGCTTGGGTCAGGATGAACGGCACTCGTTGTCTTCTTCAGGGTGCAGGTTGGACCTCAGACAGAGTGTTGGATTTTGGTGCACTAACCCGCTCAGCATTAGCCATATGGCCAACAACAGTTGGCCATAATGCAATAATATCTTTTTTTAAGATATTATTGCATTTTAACGCATTTCAAAGAAAACTTTCCTTTTGAAATGGTTGCAAGGCAATGTTGACAACCTAATTAAAGGTGAATGCCCTCCTCAGCCTGGAGAGGAAGCGGGACAGGGCAGACTTAGGACGGTGGTAGAAGGCTCTCAGTTCAGAGTTCAGATGGGTCACAACAGCTGCTTCAAAAGTGCGAGTGTCTGGAGCACGAGCAGCACTCAGGAGGGCACCAGCAGAGCCATACTCCACTTTGAGACGCTTGGCTGCTCTCTTGCCAATTTTCTCTAACTTGTTAAAGCTGATCTCACCATCTCCAAAAACAAGATGCTGCTCAATCTTTGTGTGCAGCTCAAGAGCCATACGGTACCGATCATCTTTTGATTCATCCATTTTAAGAATGTTTTTGACCAAAGCTTGGGTCAGGATGAACGGCACTCGTTGTCTTCTGCAGCGTGCAGGCTGGACCTCAGACAGAGTGTTGGATTTTGGTGCACTAACCCGCTCAGAATTAGCCATATGGCCAACAATAGTTTCTCTGGTTTGGGGCACTGCAGAGGTTTCTTCGGGCTCTTGAGGTGGTGAGACTTCTGGTGGATTGACTTTCCTCTGGTTCTCTGGTCCATCTGTAGTTTTAATCAAAGCATATGTAGTCAATGCCTGGTCTTCTTCGGGCAGAGTTTGGCTCAGGCAGATCACATCTTCAGACTCCTCTTTGTGTGTGGTGGTTGCTTTTGGTTCACACCACTCTATGATGCCATTATTCTCCTCAATAACTCCAATGAAGGCCAACTTGGACAGAATTTCCGCAGGCAGTACTTGTAAATTCACTGTCGCGGCCGGGACCTCCTCCTCACTGGGCTCATCATTTGCGTTGACCTGTGATTTGGTGTCCTGGGTAACATCAGGTGACTGCTGATGGATTACAACAGGTGAGGGAATATCTTGTGTAAATTCAGATATTTCTTCAGTTTCCAATGTTGAGTTAGTTCCATCTGTAATTTCCACTAAATCATCCATGGAAATCAGGTGCAGATGACTGTCCACTGATGGTGACTGAACCTCCTCTGTTTGGGGCTCGTCATCTTGGGTTGTAGATATGTAGTCCAGGAAAACGTGTTGATTGTCAGTTGTAATGCCCTGCATGACAATAGGGCCTTCCTTGAGTGTTTCACATGGCATTTGTTGGGAGACTGAAGTCGGTTCCTGAACCTCAGGTGAAAACTCACTAACAGTGAAGTCAGCTGGGGCAGTTTCAGATGCAGCTTCTTCACTATCTGAAGCTGCTTCTTTAGCCTGTTGCTGCAGTGAAGGTTCCCTAAACTTTACTGTGCCATTGTCGTTCTGAAGCACGCCCATTTCCATCAGCATAGGAATGACATCTGGACACAGCAGTTGTACTGCGTCACCTGGATCTACCAAGGGTGTGTCAGGCTGCAGGGTCTCAAATTGTTCGTCCTGAGTGACAACAGTGGTGACCTCTTGGATAACTGCTACAGGCTCCTGCTCCATGTCCACTGCTGAAGACTTGATCTCCTCCTCAGATTTGTCCTGTTGTGGAACAGGACAATCATCCTCTGCATCTTCCAGTGGTCTGCTACTCTCACCAACCTGACTGAAGGAATTCAGAGTAACTGGAGCAGTGTTTTCCTGTGGCTCAAATACAAGGAAGCTGTAACCAAAGGAATTGAGCATTTTGGCTGCTGCATTTCTTTTTGCATCTTGTTTTGTATAGCCTGCTCCCATCATTGTTTGGTCTGCCACAGTCAGCTGGACATGTACGATCGAAGGGACTGTCTCAGTCACTTCCACTATACTGCACTGAGCTGGCTTTCCTCGCCAGTATTTCACCAGATTATCCAGGCAGCTCACTGGGTGATCATCTGGTTTAAACTGAGGAAAGTGAGCTCTCTTCTTTTTCCTTTTCCAGTAGAGTTCACTTTCGTTCACAGGTGGAAGAGGTAGCAGGCGCAGGTCTGGCAGAACCTGTTGTGCTGCCTGCATTTTGGCAGTCATTTTGGTTGGTCCCTCTGCTTCCGCGATGAAATCTCCAACCGTAAGGCGAAAGATGAATTTTGCATCGTGGATGGGTCCAACTGTCTTTACCTCAGTAAAGTTTGCATGCAAGCAATGCTTTGCTGCCAGTTCACAAACCTCAGAAACTGGATGTTTGTAGTTGACGTTAATCCTGTTCCCTAGGGACTTTGTGTATCTTCTGGAGCTGTGCATTTTCGTTATAATCGGTCTCAGTTTGTGAACCTGTTTCTCTGCTTCAAAAGCGTGTCTTGTCTCTTCAGAAGGTCTGTATACATGAACTGTCCTCTCATCACCCACTCACACCCACAGACTGGTCGTATGACGTCACAAAGCTTTATAATGGAATGGAATGGCATTGGAACATCTGTTGCCATAGAAATGACTGACATCACTCTTGGAGTATTCTACATGCATGTTCTATTGGCGGAATGTTCAGCAGTTACCATGGTGACACAATGCACACATTAGCAAAGACAGAAGTTTTAATAGTTTGACCGCTAAATGTTTCTTACTCCAATGGACCTTGCCAGTAGTGGTTTTCTCAGCTCATATTTTATCACATAATAGGAGCTTTAGGTCTTGGGAGGTGTCAGCCAATCATACAATCTTTATGGATAAATGTACAGATTACTGTAAGAAGAAAACAAACTTGACTTTTAAGATGCACCAGCTTTATGTCACAGTGCCAGCAAAAAATGTATTCAGGCTTTTACTGCACCTCTCTTGAAATTGTTAGAAATCTGAATGTTTTGGTTCGTAATGAAAAAAATGTGTCCTCATAGGATTCAATGGAGTAGATGCATGGACGATTGCAACCAAGGACCCTTCTTCATAACTTTAGCCAAATCCTATCAAGAAATACCTTTGATCGAATGGAAAGTCAGGGAACACCCACCCACTCACTACAAACTACACACTTACATTGGCTTTGTATTAACAAACTCATCAAAAAGTCATCAGCTGTAGGGTTACATACATGTGTACCACAGCAGTCATCATATATCGATACTGTTTGATTAATATGTGAACGTTGTTTGATTCTAATCTCTGTAATCCCTCATTCGTCGGTAGGTAGAAAAGGCTTCAGAAGTTAGTCCTCTTGAAAATACCATCAGATTGTCTCATGGATTGGAATCTTGATTGCAAAAACAGGTGACTATCTTCCACCACCAAGGATTGCTAAAGGTCATATGTCAAAATCAACTGGACTAGGAAGTATTCTGAGCCAAATAATATGACATCTTCGCAAATGTAAGTGTTCCAAAAGGTTAATAATTGCATGAATACAGGCTAGACTGACAAAACAGACTGCAGCTTTATATAGTCTTATGCCTTATTTGAGTCATTTATAAATTTAAACTGTGCATATTTGGAAGACCTAATTCCCTACGTCTTCTCTTCAGACCTCCAGCCTGGTAGCTCAAAAAGGTTTAGAATAAAGGCTAGGGATGCACCGATTCAGCTTTAACAGTTCCGATACCGATTTTGATACTGTAACTTTAAGCATCTGCCGATACTCAGTATCAGCCTCTGAGTACTGAGGATTTATTTCCTTTAAAGTAAAACTAAATAAGTCAAAGGGCCAAGTCCATTTCTAATTTCTACCCCTACCCTTTGCCCCTTGCCCTTTGAAACTGAGCAACAAGGGGTAGGGGTTGAAAGTCAAAGCTTTTGCCAGAAATCCAACATGCCGTCTACTTCTTTGGTCTCTGTGGTCGTGGTAGCAGCCCATCTTGCTGGCGATTCACAAGGCATTCTGGGGAATTGCTCATACCCCTCCGTCTGGAATGTGCCTCTGAAAAATCTTCGTTTGGAGGGGTATATAGCCCTACCACTTTCCCTTACCCCTCTGCCATAACAGGAACTGGGACACCCCTACCCCTACACGAGAACGTGCAAAAAGGAGTGGTAGGGGAAAATGGTATGGCCAAGGGCTGTAATGGGATTCAGCCAAAGTTGATCCAAATGTATTTGTAGCTGTTATTTATCTCTCAAGTAACCACAAAACAACTTTATATAAACAAACGTTCAAACATTATGAGACTTTCTGGGCCAACTATGACCTGTGAATAATCTTATGACATCGATTTATATGTCCAAACAGGATACTAGCTGAACTGGTATTTGGAAGCTAATATCTGACTCAGCAATACCGGTATCGGATCGGTGCCTAATAAAAGCATTATAATCTCCAACCTAAGCCTTACTTAATGTAAACTCTTTGTCACTGGGAAATATGATGCTAGTCCATGTACAAATGACACCTGAGTTAAACCCATTCACATACACATTCCTACATCTACACAGTTTGATAGCAAGGTAGGTGAAGTGTCTTGCCCAAGGACACAACAACAGTATGCTATGAACTGCTGGGAGTGGGGATCAAACCTCCACACAATCAAGAAAAATACATTTCAGTGAACTATGATAAATCTTCCAGTTAAACTAACTTGATACTTTGTCACTGACGCATTCACAGCGTTAAAGTGATGGAAAATTCAGCAGAAATGTACTTCCCCTGTGGTCCTCAACACCTTCCTATTTTACAACTGACATCAACAACTGGCTTTGTCCGTTGTATTTACACAGCAGTTTAATATAGGGCTGCTCAGTAATGGCAGAATTTATAATCATGATTATTTGGCTCATATTATAAAATATTGTTTATTTCTTGTTGTTTTTTATATTGAATAGAATAAAATCACTCTTTTGATTAATTGCACAGCCTGACTCTTGTGAGCTTTAAGCTATGTTATAATGTTTTTACCTCCCCAAAAACATACCTGGAGTTGTGTTTTGTTTCATTCACACCTGTCTACATTTCCAAAGCCCAAAATGCTCTGTTCCACCTTGTGATGTCATAAAGTGGTAGTTTCCACATTAACAGCTACCTTTTTCCTTTAGTTCAGTAGAGATTGGCAAACACACTGGAGCACTTCCTGTATTACCATATGACATCACAAGGTGGAACAGAGTTTTTAGTTTGAGAGAAGAACTCAGCCTAAATATACAGGGTTTGTGTGTTAAACATGTGTGAATGAAACAAAACACAACTCCAGGTTTGTTTGTGATGAGGAAACAGCATTATAACATAGATCAGAAAATAGTGAAATATGGGCCTTTTAAAATAAAAGAGAAATAGCATAACATGTTAACTGTACTGAATTGAACTGTACAGCTGAAGTACTACTAGCTTTCCCGAAATGCTAAACATAACTGATATTTTTAGATTTGCAGATGGAGACTTCCTATGACATAAAAAACTAGATCGTCAGTCAGCCCTGTTGATAAGGGAACATCATTACTGTGTACTCCCTACACTCACTGTTTTTTTAAGAGCAAATCAATGGCCCCGCACTAATGTACTCTGCAGACAGACACACTCTAAACTCCAACACTGACTCAGAAGCAAGAATTTCTGAGACTCGGCTTCCAAGCTTCTGTAAATGTTTAGCCAGTTAACTTTCTCTGCTCTGTCAGACTGCAGACTCTGAGCTTAAACTTTTCCCAAGAATCAACTGAGTGTCTCATCTCAAACATACAAACAACAGATATATTTCAATTAAGTCAAGTCCAAGTGCTGACTTAAAGATTGGCGTGGTAGCTCAAAAACGTTTATTATATACGGATGCGACAAGATCTCGTGCCACAAAATTGTGGCACAAGATTATGCACACATAAAACTCAGTTCCCAATTTTACACTAAAAATGTAAAATTGGGAACTGAATTGCACAATTGTATTATTATAGCCTAAATAATGTAAAAATCTTGTCTTGTCTTGTTCTTGTAGATCCAATCTCGTTTCTCGTCTCATCTTGTATCTCATCCCACCGCTGAAGGCTAGGGATCCAGCTTTTACATTTCTGTGACAGATTTCAATACTGTAACTTTAAACATCTGATACCTGATATTAGCTGAAACCAGTGCAGAGACTGAAAACAGCATTTATTTCCTTTAAGCAAAAATAAAATAAGACAAAGCTGATCCAAATGTGCTAAATAGCTGTTTTTTATCCCACAAGTCACCACAGAACAACTTTGTATAAACACAAGTTCAAACATGAGACTTTCTGGGCCAACTATGACCTGTAAATAGTCTTATTACATCAGTTTATATGTCTAACCAGGATACCAGCTGAACTGAATCTAATCCAGCGTTTTTTGTTTTTTTTGGGGTTTTTTTTCGGTACTGGCAACGATATCTGATGCAGTATTGGATCAGCACATCCCTAATAAAGGCATTAGAATCTCCCACCTAAGCCTTACTTTACATAAACTCTTTGTCACTGGGAAATATGATGCTAGTTCATGTTTGACACTTGAGTTAAAGGGGCACACTTAAAGGTGCATTGTATAACTTTTCTGCTGGAATGTTCCACAATAAGACATTAAACAGCTCTGCCTTACATTTATTCAATTACAGTGGTTTTATAGTTCAAAAATACCTACAAAAAAAGGCATTCTGACTGTGAGCGGGGTTGCCTCTCCACAGATCTGACCTGTAATTTGGTCTGGTTTGGTCTTCATGATGATGAAAAGGTTTAATACCGTACTGTGAAACGTTCCAGATAAAGCATGAATATGAATATCCATGAAGAAAAGCATTTGACGGACCCTTCACCAGAAAAGTTACATAATGCACCTTTAACTTTCTCTGTTTTTTTGGACTGAGGCTCTGATCTTAAGCTTTTCTCAAAAATCAACTGGGCGTCTTCACTCAAACGGATAGTACCAACAACAGATATATTTGAATTAAGTCAAGTCCAAGTGCTCCTTGAAATATTTGACTATTCAAACAGCCACTAACTAGGCAAATAAAAGAGGGTTTGCATATAATTCAGGATTTTTCATTCTAAGAAGAGCTCTTAAACAGCTGTTAACAAAAGCTTTGAATGGAAAAGTTTTGCAAGATGTGCAGTTATCATGTGGCAGCCGTTGTTATTTATTTTACTGTTACTACCACTTTTTACTGCTGGAGTGAGCTACCCAAGATCTCCACAAGTTTTCTTTTCTTTTTTTTTTTCTTTTTTTATTTATAGTATTATGATCTAGTTACTTTTAGTGAGCTACCATGACGTTTCCCTGACAAATCCAGACTAAAATCATTCATTTGCCAGAATCACCTATAGCTGGAGAACAGAGTATCTTTTATCATTACGTTGTTGGGGAACCATATGGACACGGGAAGAATATGCAAACTCCACATCAAAAAGCCCACAAGCCTCAAGTACAAATGTTACAAAAACGCATCTACAGTCTCATCCATGTTGCAATGAGCTGCTTTACTCACAGCATTATTGTGGTGTATGGGATGGGCCTGGTACAAACAAACCCACTGCAGCCAGCCACAGTCAAATCACCAAAGCTGTGTGGCATAGTGCCTCTTTGGGCCTCTTTGCTTTTATGTTATGGCTAGGGCTGCGCAATATACTGCAATTAAAGCAAAATTACAATTTGAGTTGGCACAATTATCAGATCACAAACGGACTGTGCTTAAATAATAGAATTCCCACCGCAAAGAACAAAAATACGTTGTTTAGATCTTAAAGGGCCCCAATTACAATATTTTCTCATCTGTTATTATGTTGTTTCCTCATCAGAAACATACCTCGAGTTGTGCTTTGTTTCATTCACAAATCCTGCATATTTAGGCTGAGCGCTTCTCTCATATAGAAAACACTTTGTTCCACCTTGTGATGTCATGTGGTGATACCGAAAGTGCTCCACTGTGTTTTTAACTCTGTAAAACTTCACAAGAAAAAATAAAATTAAATAAAAAAAATAACTCAAACGTGCGAGTGAAACAAAACAGAACTCCAGGTATGTTTTTGAGAAGATTAACAACATTATAACATGACTTAAAGCTCACAAGAGTCAATTCTGCGTAATATAAAACCTTCAAGCACTGTTTCAAAAATACTGCTATTGATGCCTGGTAACATGAGGTCACTTCCTGTAGTTTAGATGATCAGATGTAGCTCCACACAGCACTAAAGAGGCACATGCAAAAGTGCTTTGAGAGATTAGGTCCATGTTTTGTCTGGACTCTGGATCTGGGGCTTACGCGTTCCTGAGCTCCAGCTGCATTTCTGAAAGGGCCCTGGAGAATTGCATCACCGTTATTCCTTTCCTGCCCCAAAGACCTGACTGAGTGACACTGCACGATGTGGGCCTATATACACATGCCACTGCAAGACCCCTGCACAAATAAACAGCTCTTAACATCACCGTGCGGCCATTAGAGATGTAAATGTTTGTTGATGTAAAAATACTTTGAGCTTTTCCTGCTTTTGTGAGTGACAGCTGCAGGCTGTCAGTACAGGAAGCTTGGTGGCAAACCACAGCTGAGAGAGGGGTGCCCAGGCTCACTTCCTCCATAAAAGTTTTTTTAGATAAACTGAAATAAATTCTGTCTTTGTTCACTGTCTAGAGGTAACGAGAGCTGGACAGAGCCCAAGAGTGATGATTCAGACCAGTGCATGCTAAATGATTATAATGTTTGGAATAGCTTTGTGAGTTCAATAAAAGTTCAGCTGCTCCCATCCCTCTGCTGCCTGTAACAAAAACAGGGCTACATAACTGCTATATGGTGCTGTTCTTACCGAAGTGGATCCGGAGGACGATGCTATGTAGACTTTGATCACCATGTTGAAGCCGTGATGCTGGCGCTGTTGTGGCGGTAGAGGTGCTCTGTTTCCCGGTGACAGCCTCAGTGCGCGGTTCGGGCGGAGACAGCGAGCACCAAACTTCCCGGAGGCTGCTGCTAAAGCTGTCGCGAAAGGCAGCGCAGACTATCTGCGCAAATGCTCAGCGCTGTATGAAGGTTTGCATTCCTCCTCCGCCTCTCCGCTGCACCCCGCCCCTTCAGCCCTTTCTCTGCTTTCTCTGGACACACACTCCCAGACACGTACGCGCACGCAGCGAGGCGCAGTAGACCTATCATGATGGTTTGAATCTTTCTCACCGGCCCATTGTCTGTGGCCCTATTGTCCTGTGTCCAGAGCAAACACGGGTCATGCCTCGTCCTTTCTCCCAAATATCGTTGGTGTTTTTGTTAAAGTGGCAGAAGAGTTCATAATTTGCCGTGATTTCAGAGGAGCGCGCGCCTTTGTAACAGCACAGGCAGTGGAAGCGCCTCCACGCCGGCTCAGGGGCGCTACATTTATTTCATAGACTTTGTAGGCCCCCTGCAGGCGTCTGGAGCAGGCGACACTGAGGCTTTTTCCCTGAAACGAATTTAGGAACGCCGACTGACAAACAAAAAATGTGTCGGAGGGGAGTGGGCGCCATATTGGACTCAAACATCAAGTGAATAGTGGTGAAATGCCTCCTCGCAGGGCGCAGCAGATGTTAGGACTTGTCTTTGTACGAGCCATAGGGGATGCATGGCTTTTACCTCGGCGCATGTTGCGCTCGTTACAATGTTGCGTTCAGATGAACGCGGGATTCTCGGTTTGATTGAACATGAGCGGGTGCAGGCGACTTGCCCTCGTTTGCAGTGCCGTTTTGTTGCTTTCCTCCCTTCTCGCTCTGCAAGAAGCCATTCGCAGAGACCCAAGAAGAACATCACCGGCTCCAAAAATGCTCCAAGTGCTCTGCAGCCTCGAAAGGCGCCTCCTGATTGGCCTAGAGCCTATCAATCATGCCTTTAGCCGCACCCCTCCCCCCATTCAACCACTCTCCTCTCTGTTCCAGTGTGTTTACTACACTGCCGACCATAGGGGAGACACTCGTCTTCACATGCACTGAGCCTAACAAGAAAAACTGTTTTTAGTTGTCTTTGTAAGAAAATCTCCAAAAGCTCAACATGCCCAAGAGAAAGGTACGTATTCTCCAAATACTGGAAATTATTTGAAGACGGTTACCGCTAATAACGGTGTGCAAAGGATTGGGAAGACATCCTCAGAGACATTACTTAATTATAACGCAATGAATAGTCGTCGTTTTTTGTTGGTAATTTTTGGGCAGGTTGTAGATAAAACGTGTATTTTTTGTGTGTTGGAATGAATATTTTCCCATTCGGACATGACCTATAAAATACGTTTGAGTGCGCGAGCCGCTGTCCTTTGGGGAGTCAGAAGTCTCTCGGTCTCCATGCAGTTAAAGCACAAGCAGCAGCCATGCTTTGCAGCTCTTGTCCACCTTCGTCGCCGACCTACCGAGAACAAACGCCTCACTTATCGCCATTTCTGCACCAAACCGGACAAAAGTACCACGAGAAAATGCCTTAGTACCTTTACTTTGCATTTTGACCACAAAAACAAACATTGGCCGTCACGTTTCGATAAAATTATATATTTTCTCTCTTTGTTCATGGTCCCAAATGGCTGCAATAACGTAGACCTGCCGTAGGGTGGCGTTTGTGAGCTTCACTGGTCCCTCCCCCTTCTCAGAGACTCCCGCGCCAGCTTTCAAATCTGAGCTCCATGCTTTGAATGAGAGAAAGAGATGGGGGAGTGAAAGGGAACAGCGGGGCCGGGGCCCTCAAAATGCGGCCCCAGTGGCGCACGAGGCTCGGCTCTCACCCCTTAATCCTGAATCCAGCCAAAAGTGCTTTATCCATGGCCCACATTTACTAAAATACACCTGGATTTCAAATAAAAATTTATTTACAGGTGAATCTGAAAAGTTTTTTCACCAGGCCTGTAATGATGAATAAAAAGCATTGGAGACATTAAACAAAAGTTCCCTCTTTTTATAAACCACCAATAACCTGTTAAAATGGGTTTTTGATGTATTATGACTAATGTCTTTGTTTCTCTGTATCTTTCAGGCCGCGGCAGCTGAGGGAGGTGAGAAGGAGGAGGTAAGCACCACAGTGTCAAAAACACTTTCTAAACGTGATTAAAACTTCACTTTTACTCAATAATTGATCAATAAAATGATTTAATGTCTCCTTTTGTCACCCTTGGTGATGTTTTAACCTGTAACTTCTAAATATGCCTGTTTTTAATATAAAAAGATGTAAATAACCCTTTTTATTCTGTTTTAGCCCCAAAGGAGATCGGCTCGGTTATCAGCGGTAAGAAAACTCAGGGAAAACACTCCACACGTGTTCATTTACATAAATACTATGGTTTAAAATGATCAGTAAGTGAATTTTACATAATACATCTAATTTAACACGCTAATCTAGTTTAAAGAAGTAAAAACAACATTAAAACAACATGTTTCACCTGAGTAACACATATTTAAACATTATAATGACTATAATTACAAACGACATATTTTTACCTTAACCAGCACTTTAAATACGCATTTAAAGTGCGTTACATGGTAGAAAACTGGTCAAATGTGTATTCACCGTAATATTGGACCTTTATAAGCAATTAAAACCTAAAATATCTAAATAAAATGTAAGTACCGGTGATTAATTATGATAATGTAACTAAAATCACATTTTAAAACTACAATTACATTTAAGTGTTCAAGAAACAAAAATATCGATGTATAAACTGCACACAGACAATTTTAGATGCATTAATCAACATTTTGGGAGAATACGATCTGTTATACTTAAATTAACATGGGGAAACAAACAGAAGGGAATTATAGTGTTTAAAATAATATTTCTAACTATATTTTTTTCCTTTTTTGCAGAGACCGGCCCCACCTAAGCCTGAACCAAAGGCTAAGAAGGCAGCCAAGGTAATACAGTGAAGACCTTTGTCTAGGAACAGCATTAACAATTGAATGTACGTAATTTCAAGTAAATTTCTAATAAAACTTTGCGAATTTACAGAAAGAAAAGGCTGTGAATGACAAGAAGGAGGACAAGAAGACCAAGAAGGCGAAGGAGAACGCAGAGGCCGAAGCCAATGAGGAAAACCACTCTGAGAACGGAGACGCCAAGACCAATGAGGTACGCGCGATACTTAAAACTATGAAAATGTACTTCTGTAACTTCTAAATGGACTTATTAATGGATTTTTTGCATTATTTGTGTGTTTTTTTCAGGATGAGGCAGCTCCAGAAGAGGCCAAGGAGGAGGCCAAGTCTGAGTAGCAGCACTGCCCTATCTCACCCTCCCTCAGCGCCCCCACTTCCTCCGATAAAAACCCCAGCCAATCTCACACGGTTTCCCTCCAAGGCGTATTGTTAACAGAGGAATATTTTTATCAATGATTTTATAAGTATCCGTACAGATTTTTAGCACAAAAAGCAAAAGCTGAATAATATGGAGCACCTTGCAGACTTGCAGTGGTCATATCAAAAAAACGTGTCTGCAAGATTTGAGAAAAAAAAAAGAAAAGAACACACGCAAATCGTTTTTTAAATGGCATTCATGATTGTTGAAGGCTTGTTTTGGTGTAGAAAGTGTGTCCCTTTTTGCCGGATTGGCTACTATGTTGTGAGTTGTGTACCCCTTGTGTTCTTTCCCTTTAATCTAGATCTAAAACCTTCTGCCGATTTAGTCCTCTCCTCTCCTACAACTTTTTCTCCATGTTTTATTAACGGTTCAACCATTGGTAATGTGGGTGATTTCTTCTTTTAGACTCTAAATGTGCAGTGTGCAGTTCCCTTACGCTTCTGTCTCCTGATCTATTGTTTTATTTTTTCATTGAAATTGTGTTTTAAAAGAAAAAAAAAGTGTGATGTCCATAAGAAAGAGGAAGACGAACATGTACAAAAAACATTCCGGGAACAGCCTCCTCCGACCCTGCGTGTACAAAACAGCTACTGCTCCATCCACATTGATGCTGTCATGTCAGCTTTTCTAAATAATTACAAAATACAACTTTTTTGTTTTGTTTTGTTTTGTTTTTTTAAATCGAATGAATTTGGAAACCTCTCTGACAAATGCAGGTGTCTGGTCCCTCTCTTATGTTCTGAAATTCTCTTAATAAAAACGAGTCCTGGGAATTTTCCTCGAAACGTTTGCGTTCGATTTGTTCTTTAACTGTAACATGAAGGTTAACTTAAATACAGTAACATTGTATTGTCACTGTAAGCTAATTATACAGTAACATGTAAATCTTAACTACTTCAGCATTCACATTGTTATACATTACACTGTTCATGTGCGTAATATTAGTGAAAGAAGTGGTAAAATGTAAACCTCTTGGACTTTTATAGATATAAAATATATTCAAATCTTTCTCCATAGCACTTATAAACAGGCCGGCAATTAAATGAAATAAAATTCAGTGTAGTTGTAACTTTAAACACACATTGTCATAGAAATGTATTCATCAAGCAGTCACCATTTAAGTTTCAAAGGTTAAAATCCATTGAGTTGTATATACAATATACATGGCAAGCTACATTGGCTACTTCCAATAGTTACAATGCCATCCAGAAGCTGGCATTATTTTTCACTGCGCTGTGCCTAATCTACATGTTAGTAAAGCATTTCAGTTGTTAATCTAAGTAAAGTGTAACTATTTAGAAAACTACCAGCAAATGTTGAAATTTCAGTATGAGACAATATTTTGTTTTGCAAGACTATATCCCAGGGCCAACCATCTATGCCATGTTTAGGGCCCTGGTCCTCAAAATGGCTGACCTTTGTAACCCCAGTGTGTAGTGCACAAAGACACATTATATCATCCTCAATCAGATCAGTTTCAGCAGATGCCCTCAAACGTGTTGTGGGGTCAAGTTAAGTTCATAATCCATGTCAGTCAAACAATGCCCTAATTAAATCAATACCAATGGATCTTCAATGAAAATAACATATGCTTAAGGGTCCCTGCCCCATTTCATCCTCTTAACATATGCATTTCTAATTCCCTTAAGGCTTTCTTTTACATGTAGGCCTAAGTGTGCAGGAAACCAAGCAGAAAAGGCGACCTAGATTTACCCCAAATCCTCTCTCCAATTTGCTCATATAGTAGCTAATAAAAGAGGTGCGTAATTTGGTTCATAATACCATGACGCACGCTTCAATTCACATGTCTTAGCCTATACCGAGTGCATGTGCAAGTGCTTCTTATCTTGTAAGTAATCACACAATGAATAGGACACAATCTCTTGTTTTTTTGCTAATGGAAACTGGCCTGCAGCTTTAAACTGTGCGTATGTAGGTTGTTTACGCACATATGCGCCACTAAGAGCGCTCTAATTTGAATTTTGCGGCTAAACTAGTGTATATTTTGGTAAAAGGCTTGCATAGTAGCACTTGGATTTCTAAGCTTATTTTAAGGACTGCAGTCGTTGTCAGCGTTAATTAACACGTTAATGCGTTATTTCACTGTCTGTATTGTACGTCTGAACGCTTGTGGTTGCATTTGCTTCCGTCCTCTTCAATAGCACTTGCAGTCTTTGTGGCCTGCATTGTGATGGCCGAGACTCCTCCATTTTGTCGATATTTTACTGGGGGCTGAAGTTGCCGTTGCGCCGCACGGACACTAGAGGGCGCCCGTGTCTTAGTTTTGAGCGCACGTACCCAAAGGCCCGCAGCGGGTTGTAGCCTGTCTGTTTAATTAACATGTTGTATTTAGGGAGGTTTCCAGCGTGTCACAGCGTAGCCACGGGGAGTTATCAGCGAGATCGGTTACACTATGAAAGATGAGTTGTTTTTAACATGAAATAACGCCAGCGATTCACTTGCGGAGCTCAGAAGTGGTTCTTTTTTATAGGATTTCAAAGTGTCACTGCGTCTTTGAGCTGTACAATTTACCCTTTAGATGCAGCTGACAGTTTGATGTGTATTTTTGTGAATAAATGTTTACTTAAAAGGCCCATATTACGCAGTTTTCTGATCTATGTTATAATGTTTCCTCATCACAAACATGTGAATGACACAAAACACAACTCCAGGTATGTTTTTGATGAACTAACAGCATTATAACATGGTATAAAGCGTCAATAAAGAGTCAATTGTGTGTAACATAGGACTTTTAAGAGGAATGTACCAGACACTACATCTGAGAAAGTAAAGCCTATGATTGATTTACTTTATATAAGTTACACAATGTAACTTTTCTGTTGGTTTATCTAGAATGTTCCACAGAATGTCATTAAACTTGTTATATTGCATTTGTTTTGCCATGGGGCTTATACTGCTCAAAATCGCCATGAAAAACATACAGTCTCAACAGATCTGACCTGTAACTTGTCGTTTCCATGGAGGTAGGTTTACTGTGGAACATTACAGACAAAGCAATAACATCTCCATGGAGACAAGCAGGTGAAGTTTGAAACTCTCACTTACTCACTGACTTATGTTCTGTATCCATAAACTGTACTCAGTTTCAAAATTGTATTATCCAATAAGAAATAGCCCACTTCAATCTGTAGTTCACCCTGTTTCACATTCAAATGAGTTATGTAAATTGTCTTGAATGTCAAAGTGATTATCTTGAGTTTCATATTACCTTTTACCAATCAAACTCTATAAACATAACCTTTTGTTTACTATCTGTATTCTACTTGTATTTACACATTTAATATTTTGACTCTTTAATTCCTTTAATGTGAAAAGACTAAACTGTCTTTACCTTCAATGAAGCACATTACGTATTCACAGATTAAAGGGCCTACATTACTATTTTCTGATGTTATAATGTTGTTCACGAACACACAAACCCTGCATATTTAGGCTAAATTGTTCTCTCATACTGAAAACACTCTGTTCCACCTTGTGATGTCATATGGTAATACAAGAAGTGTTGTGTTTTTAAACTTCATACACCTTAATCATTTGGATGATTTCAGCCCTGGAATTTCCAATCTCTACTGAACTAAATGGTAAAAATGTAGCTATTAACTTGAAAACTGCCACTTCATGACATCACAAGGTGGAACAGAGCATTTTGAGCTTTGGAGATGTAGACAGACTAATAATGCAGTGTTACTCAAACATGTGTGAATGAAACACAGCTTAATGTTCACGTGTTTTTGATCGGGTAACATTAGAACATGACTTAATGGTCGCAAGAGTCAATTTTGCTTAATATAGGACCTTTAATAGTTAATACTCTTAAATTACTCGAATGTGGAAAGACTAAGCAGACTTTACCTCCAACTGAACATTAACATTATACATATTTACAGATTATTAGAATGCGTACACTTTCCCATCAGTAATAACTTTTTAAAATTTGAAGTAACCATATCTTACTTGAGTATAACATTTGCTGACTGAACCTGTGACGCTCATATTACGTTTTGAGGTTTTGAGTTATGGTTTTGAGGCACTGGTGTATTTTTAGCTGTGCATCTTCAGCCTGTTTGAATAACCCCCATTATGCCCTGATCCATTAGAATGAATGAGGAGACGCAGTAACTGGTACTTTCAATCAGAAGCATCATGTCTGAAGAGCCTCTATTGACTTTACACAAAACTCCACCAAAACCGCTTTTCATTTGCATGTCTGACACTTTCCAAGGCTTTTACTCAAGGCTTTTTGCACCTAAAGTTGTATTTTGTTTTTAAAGAATATCAACAAATTTATTTTACATTTTATGAGTTCAATAATAAATATGTTTATACATATGATTTACTAAAGATCTTTTACAAAACAGTATCTCCAGACTATGTAAAGTGCAGTTTCCAGTATCAACATCTGAGACTATAAACTATAGTTAGAGCTGGTTACCATTCAATAGTACTGAAAAAAAGTTAAAGATCCTATATTACGCTAAACAGACTCTTGTGCGCTTTTAGCCATGTTAAAATGTTGTTACCTCATCAAAAACATGCCTGGAGTTGTATTTTGTTTAATTCACACGTTTGAGTAACCCCTGTGCACATCTCCAAAGCTCAAAATACTCTGTTCCACCTTGTGATGTTATAAAGGGATTTAGTTTTCATGGTAACAGCTCCTTTTACCTTTAGTTCAGTAGAGATCGGCAAATCCAGGGCTGAAATCATCCAAATGATTCTAGTGAAGCTGTATGTAGTTTAAAAACACAGTGGAGCACTTCCTGTATTACCACATGACATCACAAGGTGGAACAGGGTGTTTTCTGTTTGAGAGAAGAACTCAGCGTAAATATGCAGGATTTGTGTGTTAAACATGTGTGAATGTAGCAAAACACAACTCCAGGTGTGTTTGTGAAGAGGAAACAACATTATAACACAGATCAGAAAATAAAGTAATACAGGCCCTTTAACACCACACTGAGGAACATTCCAGACAAGCAGCGTCTCCATGTCAACAATAGGTGACTGAAATTCCACCAGAAAATGTTATGTAATGTTTTGTTTTGATGTCTGCTGGCTACTAGAAAGTGTATTGTAGTGTCACCACAAAAAATATATTCTGCTTTTGTGTTCTAGACAATGATAGTGCAGGATGAGGTACACAAAAAGTTCAAGTACCAGTAACAAAAAGTCTGGCACAGAAACAACATGCCAGTGCTTATCTGTAGTTGTTATTTTGTGTTTATTGACTTTATTGATAAGGTAAAATTGCACTCTTCAGCCATGGCAACAGGGAGAGTGCAGCCCCTGGGACCTTTTTCCAGCTCTTGAGCCAGTAGCTGGAGGATTTGCCTGAACATAATTTTTAAAAGTCCCATATTACACAAAACTGACTCTTGTGAGCTTTAAGACATATTATGATGTTGCTACCTCCTCAGTAACATCCCTGGAGTTGCGTTTTGTTTCATTCACACACGTTTGACTAATCCTGAGTTATTAGTCTGTCTACATCTCCAAAGCTCCACCTTGTGATGTCATAAAGTGGTAGTTTTCAAGTTAAGAGCTGCCTGTTACTTTTCGTTCAGTAGAGATTGGCAATTCCAGGTCTGAAATCATCCAAATGATTCTAGTGAAGGTGTGTGGAGTTTAAAAACACAATGGAGTACTTCCTGTATTACCACATGGCATCACAAGGTGGAACAGGGTGTTTTGTATTTGAGAGAAGAACACAGCCTAAATATGCAGGGTTTGTGTGTTGAACATGTGTGAATGAATGAAAACAAAACACAACTCCAGGTATGTTTGTGATAAGGAAACAGCATTATAACATAGATCATAAAATAGCGTAATATGGGCTCTTTAAAATGAACAAAATGTGTCCATTTCTACAGATCCAGTACTGGCAACATGAGGTAGCAGGCCCATATTAAAAACTAATTCTTGGGTGGTATTAGGTGGAGTTTCACAGTGATGAAAAGATGGGACTGTTGCCATAGCAAGTAAATCTTAACAAAATATTACATCCTTTGAATAATCTGGCAGTAATAAGGTTTGACAGTACTATGAGTCAACTAGCCAAGATCTTACATTTCCCCAAAAAGTAGCAGCAGTGTACAGACGGTGCATGCCCCTGAATCTTGAGGTGATGCCCGTTCAGAAATAGGGCAGACAGAATCGCCTCTGGGCCCCTCAGCTGTTTGATTATTTGTTGTGGCTTCTTGGAGAACTGGGCTGATTGTGAAAAATCAAGAGCGTGCATTCACACACTTCCTGCTTCGCTCGACAATAATCCAATTTAAACACATGTCAGCGCTCCGGAAATGTCCTTTTTCAAATTATTAAACGCCTAACCAGATTTTGATCGTATTGCTAATGTATATTATTTTGGGGCTGACTGTAGAGGCTAATGATGATGTATGGAACTGGATGCGATAGTCGACACAATGTTATTTGTCTATTTGGGTAGCTAGCAGTGTGCTTTATGATTGTAGCGTCAGCGTTGCCAATAAACAATCACCTCTCTAAAGTGAGTAACCATCTCGATCCGCTCTTATCTTCGGAGGCACTTCTGGCTGTCTTTCGTCATATGGTCACGATTTTGCATGGCGTCGTGCCCGCGCCTACGTCACGAGCACTGGAGAAGAAGATGAAGTGAACAGAGGCGCGTGCCCGGGATAGACAAGTTCCATTTGGATCTAAAAATAGTTTGTTCCCGGTGTCGGTACGTCGTGGTACACGTCTGGTGACGTCATTGGTGCTTTTTGTTGAAGGAGTAAATTGACCTTTTCTGCCGAGAGCCGTTCCCAGTTTACCTTCCTGCTTTCATTCATGTTCCGCACGCTATTTTTACACACAAACTAGAATAACTGCAGCAGCTCTTTTTAGTTCAGCTACTACAACAGGGTGTTTTTTTTTAATTTTTTTATTTTTTTATAGCACCTTGTGTATGGTTCACATATACAGTATATGCGCCTTAACGCTACAGTGTGTGTAAACCCTGAACGTTACGCGATTACAAATTTTCAGTGCGCAAAGTTGACATGGGACCATTATGAAACTTCACTATTCCAGAAAGCACCAGAAATATGTTGTTCATACCGTTGGCTTTGTTAGAATATCTGAAGTGGTTTTGGTTATATATATATATAAAAAAATCCAATATTATACAACTGTCAAAGGTATATGGGAAGAAATGATGATGAAAGTTTCTGAGAAAGAACAAAGACGTGTCCGTGTGTGTACGTGCACCGGGGGCACGGGGGGCGAGCGGGGGGATTAACGGATGGGTCACGGGGGGAGCAGTGTGGATGACTCATACTGTGTGTTCAGCCTGGACACAGCCCTAAACGCGAAGATGTGAATGGCAAATAAAGGACCATGTGAGAAACAATGTAGGATATATAAAACTGCGCAAAAAGTAGGACACATGTTTGTACAGTTATTATGTTTAGGCGTGAATTTGAATTGCCTAGATTGCGTGATAATCTCTAGTTCTCTTCGAGAGGCCACTTTTGGCTCATGGCGCGTAATGGCTGGTTACTTAATGTGCGTAATGGCTAGTTACTTAACTTGAAGCACAGTTGGAGTCTTGAAAACCAAAACAGATAAACCACTTTAACGCCAAATTTAATGGCCCATGTTATTCTAAATAGACTGAGAGTCATTACTGTACCGTAATAAAACCAGTGCGTCTTAAAGTGCGTTTGTCTTTGCCTTTGATTTTGTTTCAAATTATTCCTTCGTTTAGTGAGATAATACCAGTGGTAGGAGTATTTATAATAGTTTTACATCAGTCAAGATGCAGTTTAAGCTGCAGAAAAAAAAGTTTAAAAATACAGGAAGTATGAGTTCTCTGTCTATACACGTTTTAATGCAATTTAGTGCCAGGGATATGGTTTCCTGACAATCATTTAACAAAATAAAGTCTCATATTTCTACTCCTCAGTCCTTAACTATTGTGTAAATTAGACAAATTTCGGCACATTATTGTTGCTAGGTAACAGTTATGGTATTACCTCTACGTATGTCACATCTATTGTCCATGTCCAACCATTAAACTCAACAAAACTGGGCAAACTATAGGGAAAACAAGGCGATTTTGTCTTAGGCTTCAATATGTTAACAATGTTTTAGTGAAATTATAGTCTAACCTGTCGTATGAACTTTAAATTTAACTGCTGCTTTTAATTCTAACTGTCATTGCCAAGTGGAATTACCCTTGACACCTGTTCACGCCCCCATTTTTCCCACCGACGCCACTAGGACTCCCGGCGGCTCGAGTCTTGTTGTTATGGCCGTCTCCCGCTGCGCGCACGCACAGTCGCACACTCCCCGGTCATAAGTGAATGACGGCAGGTCGCTATGGAAACTGCGTTACGCTCCGGGCTGCTCGAGGGAAGAAAACAAGAGCGCGAGGACTCTTCTCAGTCTTCATTTCAGCACCACGCGTCTGCCGGACAGCGCCCGGATGACCTGGCGCTACAGCACACACAGCCAGCCCTCGTTTGCCTTATAAGGGACAACCGATTAACGTATCATAAACACCGCCGTCTATCCGGTGTGGGTAGGGGCGACTCCAGGAAACAAAACAGACCAACAAAGAAAAAGAAGTAAGAAGGCACTGCGCGACACGACCTCTTTGGACACGTTGTACTTGGCTCCACAGTTCAAATAGGGGCAAACGCTCCTTCTAATGCCGCAGCAACAGGTAAGGAGAGCTCCCGGTGCTGTCAGCTTTCCTAAAACGCTTCTAGTTTAGTTGCATGATGAACTATATAACGCCACGAATCCTCTTAACTCGTTACTTCACTTACTGTAACTGCAATAGTAGTTTAAACCTACAGGCAAGAGCTGCCCAAGTCTGGGAACATATTTCTTGTATTCACCTATATTCTGAAACATTCTTGTTGCAAAAAATTAATTATGAAGTATATATTTTCATGCACACTGTAAGAAAAAGAGAGTTGGTGTATCAGTCCAGGAAGTAATGTTAAGTTGCTTCAGAAACTTAATTCATTGAGGATTTCCAAAACATGACAACTTTTGCAGTTGTTTTATTGTAGACAGAGAAATAGACACCTGACAACATTGCATATATAATTACAGATCCAAGTATTTAAACATGTTCAGAATAAGTAAGTAAAATGAGGTTATGCTGACATTTTCAAATACAAACACAAATCCAGATCAGCAGTAGTGTCTACCGTGTAGCGTGTTTTGCCTTCTCAGCCTGTGCCCTGCGTGTATCTGTGACACAGTGGGATTTGTTGGGTTTTCAGTGGCCATAGATTATGTGAGAGCTGAGCCGATACGCCTGGATGAGTCACTCCGGCTGCAAGTTTGCAGAAATGTGCGAAAGGGGAGGGGGAAGGGGGGGTCTGAGCCAGGGGGGAGAAAACAGTCCTGCAGAGGCACTGTGGTTTATTGTGATCCCCGTGAACCTCTGGACCACACCAGACCACTTTGGGTGAATATTTGGGGAGATTTGAACGAGACTTCAATGTTTTCTGGTAAGCTTGATGTTAATGCATGGTCATATACTAGTACATGCATCTCTGTAGCAAGTATCTCTTTATTTATTTATTTATTTATTTATTTATTTATTTACTTACTTATTTATGTATTTGTAATTGTCTAAGTAGCCTTTTAATGAGTTTTGATGATGACGATGATGATGATGGTGATGATGATGGTGATGATGATGATGATGATGATTTGTAATTGGCTAAGTAGCTCTAGATGTTTTAAACTGTAATCAGCTTTTGAAAGATACTGAGCCCCCTTTGAATTTTGGTTTGATTATAGTTTTAAGTTTATGAATGAACTAGATATTGTTGATTTATTTGCCATTTGTTTATGCTGACTTGGCTGTGTTTGTCGCAAGGAATTTCCAGTCATATTTCTTCTTCTTCTCTGTCCAGCTATGGATGTAGTTTCTCCAAGTCTGGGTAACACTCCAGGAAGGGCGTCTGGCTTAAATAAAACCTGTGCATAATTGAAATCAATGCACATTATAGCAGGAGGCAGATTATTTGCTGTGACAATGCAATGAGAGAAAAACTTTAAAACAATAGATCCTTTTCCCCCAAAACACTTATCTAACGAGGTGGTCTGTTTTGCCCTGGACTAAAAGCGCCCCTGTGTTTGATAAACTGACCACAGAAAGCTCCCCATTACCTCTCATTAAGACTCGAATGTTTACGCCGCTGCCATTGACAATCATAGCAATCATGCCCATTCATTCTCAGCCCCGAGTGACAACTATTGATTAAAGCTAACAAAAGATAATAATGCTTTTCTCACGGCAGCCCTGCACTTTGAGACACTTTCCCTTTACGCACAAACAGCCTCGCATAATCTCAAATAATGCTGAGTTCTTGTTCACTTGATTAGACAAATGCGTATTGGAAAACATGTCGATTTTTTCTGGCTACTTTGTGAAAGCTTTATGCACGGCTTTTCAAAAGGGACCACTGCACATTAGAAGAGAAATTAATTTGTTCGGATTGAATTGTATTAAAAAAAAAAAAAAGAAAAAAGAAAATCACAGCTGAACAGCCCCCTCTGGATTCTAGCTGGAGTTTGTTGTGTTGTACAGCTAAGTGCATACATGTGGAAGTGGAGAGTAGAAAATAGATGTATGTCTTTAATTAGTGACGTTGGTGTTATTAATGGAGTCTGGTGCTGATGACTCACTCGGATTAACCCTTGCCACGCCGCCGGAAACAATCAATAAACAAAGATTAAAAACTCGCTACATTGATTTTGTTTTTGCTGCATTTGCGTTTTATATTCACAGGGGTATGAATTAGACACACAACTAAGTGCAGTTCACTTGTATTGGATTGATAATGATTAAGAGTAAACTGCAAGCCTGTAAATAGTAAGTTAGTTAGTAGCATCTCCATGGAGACAGGCAGCTGGCAGACCTTCCACAGACAAAACCACAGATAAAATTACACAGTGCAGCTTTAAATACTGTAATTAATTGTTTGGTACTTATTTTAAATGATTATGTTATTGTTTTCTCAGTCAGTAACATATAAGGGACTTAAGATTTCATTCAAGATAATCCATAACCTTATATATAAACAAATATATTGGTTAATTATATTGCCACCATGTTATCTCTCCAGAGGAATCAATCAATACATAATGATTAAAACTGTCCCTTTTTGATCTATGTTATAATTGTTGTTGTATATTGTTTCCTCATCACAAACATACCTGGAGTTGTGCTGAATTCTTCTCTCAAACAGAAAACACTTTCCACCCTGTGATGTCATGTGGTAATGGAGGAAGTGCTCCTCTGTGTTTTGAAACTCCACACACCTCCACTAGAATCACTTGGATCATTTGAGCCCTGCAATTGCCAATCTCTACTGAACAAAAGGTAAAAGGAGCTGTAAACATCACAAGGTGGAACAGAGCATTTTGAGCTTTGGAGATGTAGACAGACTAATAATGCAGAGTTAGTCAAACATGTGAATAAAACAAAACACAACTTCAGGTATGATTTTTAAGAGGCAATCCCATTAAAACATGTCTTAAAGCTCACAAGCGTCAATTTTGTATAATATGGGCCATTTAATACTTGCATTAAAGCAACAATTTTCTGAAAAGAACAGTAGTTAAAGGTAATATATGGTAGAGATAGGCAAACATTATTCAAAACTATCACATAATTGTATCTTGTATCCACCTCGGCTATTTTGTCAGTGTCTAGTTTCTCTCATAGGATTATTTATGCAGAGCAGATCTGTGGAGTGCTCCATGTGTTGCCGTGTCAACACAGCAGTTACATTAGCATTGTGGTGAAGCTGTGAGACAAGCTGTGAGTCCCAGACAGCACACTGAGAGAGAGACTGACCAAGCAGAAAGAGGAGAAAGAGGAGAGGAGGAGAGAGGAGGAGGTATCTAGGAGTAGAATTATCACAAACATTTTCAATACTAAGACAATCACGGCCAGTATTGACAAAAGAAACTATCTAGAAATGTATTTGGAGTATCTTAGTTTAGGTTAAAGGTATATTGTGCAACCTTTTTGGTGGAGGGATTACTTTGTCTAGAATGTTCCACGGTAGAGATTAAACCTGTAGGCAACTATAGGTACAACTATTAACAGAGCATTTTTTAGGAATAGAAACACCCATAATGAATAAATGCTATGTTTAATGCCATAACAAGGCAATAAAATCTCCATGGAGACAAACAGGTAACATGGAGACAAACAGGTTTAATGTATCAGACAAATCTGAAATGGCTGTGAAATTACCCATACAAGTCCAAAAACATCACTTGGTTTCCTCATTTGGAGTTTGCAACACACTTTTACATTGTTTTCCTTTTTCCTTTTCATTTTCTATCACTTTATTTTGCATAATAAACAATATAGTAAATCTACTTTTCCATTATATTATAAATAGTTTGAAAATCTTATATTTAATTTCAGTTTCTGGATGCCAAGAAACAAGAAATATCCCAGCCAACACTTTTCAGCATCTACAATAATTTCCAAATTAAAGTCAGTTGTGTATTTTGAACCCGCCTTAAAGGAGCCCTGTCTATACCAAGGCCCTGTCGAGAGGAGAGTCAGTGGGCTTGAAAATAACAATGGAAGATTATTGGTTTGAGAGGGCAGAATTGTTCTAAAATTACAGCTCAAAGGTGACACACGACTTTATTATAGCAATTTACTCTCCCTTTGACCTGTATACACTGTTGAATACAGTTTTTGATTTTGTAACACTCTTCAAACTCTTTTGGTGGAGTGTCTGATCATTTTACATTGCAATTTCACTGGTTAAAAGCGAGGGAGTAGTTGGCCACTGTTCACCAAAAATTGTCCAGTATTTTTACAATGACAAATAGGGATGTAAAAATAATAAAAAATGACAGAAAATTATGACAGAAAAGTTGCATATTCACAATTTTGTTAGCCTCCTTAAAATACGGCAATACATATCGTACCGTGAAATGCATATCGTGAAAATATGGATTGGATTTCATTACGTCCCTAATGACAAATGAGTCAATATTGTCCTCTTCCAATCCACATTACTTAAAATGTTTCTCTATTTATCTTTAATGGGCCTCATTATAACAAAGAAGCCACGAAAAAAAGTAATAAATGTTCAATACAAAGACAAATTAAGTTTTTAAACATCAATATTTTTGTTTCCGACCTCCTGCTGATACGATATAACTGTTTTATGAAACATTTTGGGCATACTTCATTTACCCGCAGTGGCTGAATGGCTAAAGCATTCATGCCTCACAGCAACTCAATTACCCCACTGACAATAATACAGTAAAATAAGATATATAAGTAAACGAAACTTGCTTACTTACTTAGAATTTTTTTTTATTACTTATTTTTCTGTTTTATTTTGAGTTGTACATTTATATTGTACATTTATATAATTATGCCTTATCTGACATCTGTCTCTTGCTATCTTTTTTGCTACTTATTTAGAATTTATTATCACGATTTATATATTTTTTTACTCTTTGTTATTTTATTATATTATATAGTGATGTTTGCGCTTCTGTGTCCAAATAATTTCCCTTGTGGATCAATAACGTTTGTCTAAGTTGATTCACATTATATAATTTCTGTGTGTTTCTTTCAAAAAAACAAGCCATTTAAAGTTTATTATACTTATTATCTATTGTCAACGTGACTAAAAAGTACATGACTACTTTCAGCAGTTGTTACTCCATTTATCAAGTACCTGGAAAACTTATTCACATCATATATTTCCTGTTTGTTCCAAGGCAGCAGTATGTCTGAAGCCCAATCATCTAAACCATATATTATCTATTGTCAGCATTACTAATAATACATTCTGCTGTTGTTACTCCATTTACCTAATAAAAATTAAACTACCACTTAGCATAGATAGAATAAAATGTACTTATTCACATCATGTACTATATTTCCTGTCTGTTCCAAGGCAGCATTTGTCAGCATTACTAACAACATTACTTTCTGCTGTTACTGTTATGAAAAATGTAAAAATTAAACAACCACTGCAGTATGGATAGAATACAGCGTACTTATTCACGTCATATATTTGTATTCCAGGGCAGCAGTATGTCTGAAGCCAAACCAGGCCAGCGCTTTCACAGTCTGAACGCTGAGCAGGTGGAGGTTCTGCATCAGGTTCTGTCCGACGTGGTCCCGATCCATGGGCGCGGTAACTTCCCCACTCTGGAGCTACGTCCTCGTGACATCATCATTGCCGTGAGAGACCAGCTGCAGCGGCAGGGCATCCGGGTTAGAGACGTGCGCCTCAACGGTTCCACCGCCAGCCACGTCCTGGTGTGTGACAACGGCACCAGCTACAAAGACCTGGACATCATCTTTGGAGTGGAGCTGCCCAGTCAGGAGGAGTTTCAGGTGAACTAAAGAGATGCACATTTACTGTAGATTTTTACTTTAATTTACTTCAAGAGCCAGATTTGCCTGCTGATTACATTGCACCTTTCCTTGAAATATCCAAGTGGTAAATTCACAAATGTTGAAAGTGATTATTTTTATTAGACCCTAAAAAATGCTATATATTACAACAAAAATCTGCCCTTCATAATCCCAACTTTAGCTCCCCCCATTTGAATTAAATATATATTGGTCTATAGAATGAAACCCAACAACACTATGTAACTTTTCTGGTGCGGGGGTTTCGGCATCGACTTGTCTCCATGGAGATGCTGTTACAATTGCCTGGAATGTAAAATGTCAAAAATACCTGAATTCTGATCTGCAACATAACCTGGTGGCACCATCGTCATGTCTCTATGCGATAAGTTTAATGCCATGCTGTGGAACATTCTATGCAAAACAATAACAACTCCATGAAAATAAGCAGCTGATATACCCTTCATCAGAGTACACCTTTAAGAATCTACCAATTTAATCAACCCAAAGTACTTATTAGTATTACATATTGTTAGCAGCATGTTTTAAACAGGTCTCCATGCTTATACCTGCATGGTAAAACCTCTACTGGTGCTGGGTATTGTCAAAAGTTCTACTCAAGCACATATAAATAGTGCCCAAATGCTTAAATCTGGACACAATAAAACTAAATGAAATAACAAGACAAACCTTTAGATCTGCCTTATTCACAACAGAAAGGTTTAGAAAGTAATTTGTAGCTTATAAGTGAATAGCTGAAAACAGTATTGAGGCCATTGCTTTAGATTGCTATCAAGTGAACTGAGAAACCAATATGAAGTGAAACTTATTCTAAATGCATACCAAGAAATGAGCCAATATAAATATGAGGAGTAGCTTATTACATTTAGTTGTAGGGCAGACAGACTCCCACGCCACACTTCACTCTTAAATACTACTGATTAACTCGGTTCTCATAATGTGACTTAATACTGTGATACCTTCTGTTAGTCTCCCTTAAGCCTTTTATATGCTCCAGGTCTATTAGACATTTTACACAGGCCAGGAGGTTCCTTTCTGCAGATTTAACCTAACTTCAAACAGCTTTATTATCTTAAGCACTGCACCCAGATCCCACAGCCACGTTGGTCTATTGATTTTTCCTCTCTTAATAAAAGTCATTGTAATCCTAACAACATTACAATTTGCCCAATCAATACATACAATACAATAGTGCTGGTCTTATTTGTAGTAATTCAAAGAGCCCATATTACATATTATCTGATCTACAGCATGTTATGATGGTGTTTCCTCATCAAAAGCATACTCAGAGTTTTGTTTTGTTTCATTCACACATGTTGGACACACAAACCTGCATATTTAGTTCTTGTCTCTAACAGGAAACACTGTTCCACCTTGTGTTGTCATGTGGTAATACGGAAAGTGTTCAACTGTCATACCAGACAGTTAAGATATGCCTTTATTAGTCCCACAGTGGGGAAATTCCAGTTGAACACTTTCTGTAGAATCGGAATCGTTTGGATGATTTCAGTCCTGAAATTGACAGTCTCCACTGAACTAAAGGTAAAAGGTCGCTGTTAACTTGAAAAGCTAATTCTTCATGACATCACAAAGTGGAACAGAGCATTTTGAGTTTAGGAGATGTAGACAGACTGATAATGCAGGATTACGCAAACGTGTGAATGAAACAAAGCACAACTCCAGGTATGAGGTGACAAAATTATACCATGGCTTAAAGGTCATTAGAGTAAATTTTGAGAAATATAGGACCTTTAATGAAACAAGCGATATTGCGGTGAGGTTTTGGGTAATTATTACAAGCTGTGATTTTGATGTTTTGTTTGTTTGCATAGGTGATAAAGGAGGCAGTGCTGGGGTGCCTGCTGGACTGCCTGCCCACTGGGGTCAACAAGGAGCGGATCAGCAGCGCTACAATGAAAGAGGCCTATGTGCAAAAGATGGTTAAAGTCTTCAATGAGCACGATCGCTGGAGTCTCATCTCTCTCTCCAACAACAGTGGCAAAAATCTCGAACTTAAATTTGTCAGCTCGTTAAGGCGTCAGTTTGAGTTCAGCGTGGACTCTTTTCAGATCATTTTGGACCGTCTCCTTGAGTCGTACATGGCGCAGGACTTGCAAAGAAAAACTAAAGACGTTGACCTTAAAGAACCCCCAAGGGATAATCATAACAGGCAGGCAGGCGCTTCTCCTAAACAAGGTGAAATGGAGAAGTCTAGCCAAACTGCACGGACAGACACAGTGCACGAAAAGGAGTCGCAAACTGAACTATCTTTGCAAAACAACCACCAAACAAAGGACTCAAAGCTTAAAAAGAAAGAAAAGTTTGGTCAAAAAACACCTGCAGAGCTGAAAGACATAGCTGAACATGGTGGAAATGTCACACCGGCGATCCAGACTACTTCAAATGAGGTTTCCAAGCAGCAGAGTGAAACACAGGAAACTGAAAGTGAGATTTTGGACACGACTGAACGCCAAAAAATGGCAGAACACTCAGTCCAAATATGTTCGTGCGATGACAGGGAGGCACTATGTTCAAACCAGGCACTGTGTGTCCAAAAAGAGCCATCTATCCACTCAGAAGAGGCAGAGATAACTGAGAAAAAGGGACAATTTCAGCTGCCAGAAATCTCAGATAAAAGTGGGGGCGACCTGGCTCAAGAAATGGTTGGTAATGGACACTCAGATGAAGGAAAGAGTTCAAATCAAGAGCAAAACGAAGATGAAAATGCTGCTTCTACTACAGAGGCAGAAAGATTTTTGAATGCAACAGCAGAGTTAGACACACTAGTGACAAATCTGAAGAAGAGAGATGTGGAAAGCGAGACTGGGGAGAAGGTGGAAACAGAGAAAAATGACAACAGCCAGGAAAGTGAAACAAATGAAGGAACTTTAGCTTCAGAAATGCACCACAAAGACTCGGATAGTTCCTGCTCCACTTTGTCAAACCATCAAGCTCAGAGTACATCAGATACACTGGAAATTCCCAATACACTTTTAACAGAAAGCGGAGAAAAAACTCAGGATAATCTACCTGCACCATCCGGCCTTCTTCTCATCGACAAAAAAACCTCGAAAACTTCGGAAAGACTATCTTACATGGTGGTGCTCAAACACTCCTCTCCAAAGCCTCCTCGGAGAATGTGCCGAAAAGTGTCCCCCACTTCCATTCAGCAAAATGAAACTGTCCAGGTGCCATCTTTGGGTTCTTCTCCCTGCCCCAGCCCTGAACCCGAAGAAACTTTGAAATCAAATGAAAATATTTTTGATTCCTCCAAAATTGAAAATCACACCACTTCCTCAAACGCAGAACCAAGCTTAGACCTTACCTCATCTTCTAATGACTTAACACAGAATTCACTTTTAGATAACAGATGTGAGAGCGCATCCCAAGACACACCACCATCACCTACAGACCAACAAATCAAGCCTGTCACCGTTACGTCTTTAGAAACTGCCTCTGCTGCAATACAATCAGACCCGCCTGATTTAGTGAACCAAGAAAGTCCTGAAATCCAAAAATCAATTGAAAATACCTCAGAAGTTGTGCTCAGTGACGCCGTAAAACTTCAGGAAATAAAAACAGACATTGACGAAGTGAAGAGCGTATCACTTGAGATTCCTCAGTGTGCAGCGCCTCCTGTTTCTTGCCTTGCGCCTCCAATATTAAGCTTCTCTGCTCCATGTTACACCCCATCACCTCCTAGCCTTAGCCCTCCTCCTTGCATAACTCCTCCATCTCTTTGCATAAACACAGTCAGCCCTAGTACTAGCTTTAGCTCTGCCCCATTGAGTTTCAGTCCTACCTCTTCTTGTCTCAGTTCGCCTCCGTACCTCACCCCTCCCATGCTTAGCCTTAGCCCCCCACCCTCCTGCCTGAGCCCCCCTCTCCTCTGCCTCACTCCCCCAGTGGATTCTTCAGACCTAGTAGCTCAGGTATCAGCAGATGTAGACATGCCTTTGATTCTCCACACAGACAGTAGTGAGCAGAACATGAAAGAGGCTAACACTCAGCCAGCAGTTCCCCTTTTAGAGACTGTGGATGAGAAACAGGTAGATTACATATCGACTCTGCCTCAGGGCTCTAAACCTGTGTCTTTCCCCATCACCATTCCCAATGCGACCGCAAATGTGCTGCCTCAGTCCAAAGAGCCAGTGGAGTCTGCTGCTCCCATAGTGGACGTGGCACCTATTGTGATGCAAGAAAGCAAAATTCTTTCTCAAAATGTCACGCCTGAACCTTGTTTGAATTCGATTGGCTCTGCCCCGGATGTGGAGGTCTTGGCTGAAAGCATGTACGGGGATTTCGAAGCCGCTATGGACCACCTACGCTACAGACTCATAGCGACGAGGAATCCAGAGGAGATCCGTGGAGGAGGGCTTTTGAAATACAGCAACCTTTTGGTGCGGGATTATCGTCCAGCCAGCGAGACTCAGATAAAGACACTGGAGCGGTACATGTGTTCACGCTTTTTCATAGACTTCCCTGATGTGCAGGAGCAGCAGAGAAAGATCCTGTCCTACTTGAAGAATCATTTTATCGGCGAAGAGAGGAGTAAGTACCAGTACCTGATGACGCTGCGACGCGTGGTGGATGACAGCACTGTGTGTCTGATGGGACATGAGCGGAGACAGACCCTCAACATGATCACAGTCCTGGCTCTCAAAGTGCTGGGTGAACAGAACATTATCCCCAACACAGACCATGTGACCTGCTTCTACCAACCTGCGCCCTACATCACCGAGCCCAGCTACTGCAGCTACTACATCCCCCAGGGGGGCTCTGCTCTGCTCTACCAGCCATACCCTTTACACCTGCACTCACAGACGGGACTGGTCTAGGGCTCACTCAGCAAACACAACGACAGCTGAGTAATGACAACTGTGCTCAAATCAAATCTGGAGAATAGATTATAATCCAGGGATAAACTGTTGGTCTATAATAGACCTCTGGAGGTGGGATTGAGTGGGTTTCTCAGTAAACTCCGTGAGGATCTAACATGATTATATGTACTTATGTGGGCTTTGTGGGAAAATAATAATTCTTCCGATATTGTTAAAATTCCAGAAAACGCCGTATGCACTGCATGAGTCATCGGCCTTTGGTCTCCATGGGAAACCAACTGTGCTGCTGACACTCGCCGACACAAACACACAAGCACACACACAAACCAGGGCCTGTTCCAGCTATTAGTGGACAATAGACTTACAAAAATGGACCCAAAGTTATCTGTGTTTATCTAATAAAGGGTGGTCATTTCCTACACTCAGTAAACATTGGCTTGGTTCCACATTTTATAGACTCTATGGTTTAAATGAGAAAAATATAGTTGTCCAGAAGCTAGCATGCTGTCTTATCTCTAAACTCTAGATTATCTGTTCAGATTTTGGGCCTCACAATCTTCAACATAATCTTCAACATAAAAATGACAGAAAAGCATTAACATTTCACACTGACCCCCACACACACATTAGCTAGAATGGGCCCTGCGTTCAGACTGTACATAGACACTCCTATCGGCAGGCCCTTCTCGTGAACTTTTCCATGTTCTTACTGTGGCGTTGTCAATGGGTTTGTTCAGACGTGGACTTTTTGCCTGTGTTTGATATTGTGCATGGATCAGAGGACTGTTCTCTCACTGCCAAATACTGTGTGACTACTATGCTTCTTAACAGTTCAATGTATCTTCGTTATTTACTAAAGAGTCGTATTTTGGGGTATAAAAAAAACATTACAGAGACTACTAGTGTGTACAGAAATCTCACACATGCACGCACAGCCAAAACATATACACAACTATATGCACACAAACAATGCATGAGTAGCTTACTATTTATTTAGACAACATACAGAAGTCCAAGCAATGGATTTTAACTAAATAAAAGTATCTATTTTTGCAAGAATTTCCAAAATTATACTCAATAGTGATGAACATGTGGTTTCTATGTGGTAATTGCCAAAAACAATGCCTTTGCAATAGTACTGTACAGTGTATCAGTTACAGTATTGTGTGAAAAATACGCATTGTTTTCAGGTTCCTTGTGTTAGGATGTAGTGCTTGGTTCCTTTCTGTTGTGGAGTCTTTTCTGTGAAGTACTGTACAATCTAGTGTTGGCTTTATTTATTGATAAAGTTTACTCAATGGAGGAGGAGAAACCATCTTTGGGTCATCTCAAAATGTGATGGATATGATCTGTCAAATTGTTTACATGTAAGTTACCCCTTCTGCATTTTCAAAGGCTGTGCTCACGCTGGACTCAATAGTGGCCAGTTTGTTTGTTACACATTTTTTTAGATAGATAGATATCTTTATTACAGACTTGCGGTCCAGAATTAAAAAATAAAAAAAAATAAAAAAAATAGGCAAACAATATAAAAAAAAAAACATATAAAAGAATAAGAAGCCCCTAACCTCTTCAGATACAACTATATCAGTGTTTCCACAGCTGAGAAGTGTAGTGGTTGGCACTGTTTCCAGTATTAGTCGACAATAAAATTACCATGTTTCCTGAATTACTCCTGAAAACATTTATACATAACATTTCTTAAAGGGCCCAAATTACGCTATTTTCTAATCTCTGTTATAATGTTTCCTCATCAAACAACATGAGGAGTTGTGTTTTGTTTAATTCACACATATTTAACACACAAATCCTGCATATTTCTCTAAAAAAAAAGAAAAAAAAAGAAAAGAAAACACTCATGTCATGTGGTAAAACAGGAAGTGCTCCACTCCACACACCTTCACTAGAAACATCTGGATGATTTCTGTCCTGGAATTGCTAATCGCTACTGACCTGAAGGTAAAAGGAGCTATTAATTTGAAAACTACCACTTCTTGACATCACAAAGTGGAACATTTTAGGCTTTGGAGATGTAGACATGTTAAACCAGGATTATTCCAACATGTGTGAATGAAACAAAACACAACTCCTGGTATGTTTTTGATGAGGTAGTAACATTATAACATGTCTTGAAGCTCACAAGAGTCAATTTTGTGTAATAAAGGACCTTACAGTTTAGTTCACTGGCACTTCTAAAATTGCAGAAAATATAATTTTATTTAAAACTGACATACTCTTTAAAATGTGAATTTGGCCTTCAGAACCACGGACAGCTCCACTGTTGATTTAGTTAATAACAACACATTTTATTTATAATCAACTTATTTGAAGGAAAATAGGTAAATAGTTCCAGCAAGTTAATGAATCTAAATGAGCTAAAGGTGCACTATGTAACTTTTTATGGTGGAGGTGGCCAGCAGCTTAACTCCATAGAGACCTCCCTGTTGATTTGTCTGAAATGGTCAACAGTATAACATTTAACTGATAAACTCTATGTCATTTAACTTTTTCCTTTTTTCAAATCTCAAAATCGTGGCCTGTTTTATGTCCAGTGTGAAGCAGCCTTTCTCTCTTCACTGGGACCAGGGAAAACCAGTTCAGATCCACCTCAGTCTAAGTTCAGAGCGACTTCTATGACCAAAGATGGTTGGGCGGGGACTTTAAGTGCCTAAACGTGGGACATGTGTTTGGAGGCATGTCTCATCTGTCTGCATTGGGGGTGGGACCGGGACGGGTGTGTGTCCAGTTGTTGACCCCTGTTATTGCTGCCTGTTTTGATGTCTTCTTTAATGTAGTCCTTTGTTGTATTTTGTTCATGTATTTTGATAAAATAAATGAATAAAGAAGTTTAAGATTGAATGTGATTTGATTTATTAACATTAACAAGAGGTGGTTGGTCTGTCACCCACTTGAAATGTTCCACAGTATGGCATCAAACTAAATAAACACAAAATATGTTGTGTATTGCCATATGCACAGATCCAGATATGTTTAATACCATACAGTGGAGCATTTTTGGTAAAGCAATAACCACCTTTAAACACTATGATTGAAAAAAATATATTCAGGTTATCAATATTTACCATCTACTTAAGTAATTATCCCACCAAAAAAATCCCAACCAAGTGACTACATCCTACCACATCTAATTTTTTAGCATATAAACAAAAACAATATTGAAAATAGACCTCAAATACCTTTAATATAATTTACAGGCATGAAATGTATTTGTTCAAACGTATTTTCCTCACCACACACCATAAGCTGAAAACAACAGCTCCCTGCTTGGACTGATTTAGTACTGTCTTGTCAAAATCAATTGAAAGAAAAACAACAAACAAAAAAAAAAAAAAAAACACGGTTGGAATCCAGGCTCTTATCGCAAATCACCTGTCCTTCAGATGTGTGCCGAGCCATTGACGCACACGCTACGCAACACAGTGGTCTCAGCAGTGTGTAAATGTGAGAGGAGCGTAGCCACTGAGGTGTGAGGGGAGGGGGGAGGGGTTGGTGCTATAGCGTGCAGCGGGTCTCTCAATAGTAGCATCAGGTGGTGGTGCTGCCTGGGATTAGTAATGGGGAATGGGCCAGTGTAATGAAACAGAGATGACGTCCACAGAGAGACAAAGAGAGGGAAAATAGCAGTAATTGCATGGGGTTTATGGGAAACTGTGTTCTGAGAGGAAAGAATGTAATGTCTGAGAATGTGGTATGATAATGGTTCTCAAAATAGGCCATTGGTATCGCGTAAGAGTAGAGCTCAGGTTTGTGTTGGAACATCTCATAGTATTTCAGGGAGTCTAATGTTAAAGCAATGAGGATTGTGTAACGCTAAATACTACACCTAATGTTCATTCAAAAGTATTGTGACGCTAGTGTGATGTTTTGTATGTATCTCTATGAGTGTTTTTATTTTATTTTATTTATTTATTTATTTATTTATGTATTTATTTTTTCATTTTTGGCCATTAAAGGGCTCAGATTACATTATTTTCTGATCTATGTTTTAATGTTGTTTCCTCATCACAAACACAGCTGGAGTTGTGTTTTGTTTCATTCACACATGTTTAACACATAAACCCTGCATATTTAAGATGAGTTCTGTCATGTGGTAATACAGGAAGTGCTCCACTGTGTTTTTTAAACTTCATACACCTTCACTAGAATCATTTAGATCATTTCAGCCCTGGAATTGTCAATCTCTACTGAACTAAAGGTTAAATTTAGCTATTTTGAAAACTACACTTCATGATATGACAAGGTGGAACAGAGTATTTTCAGCTTTGGGGATGTAGTTAGACTAATAATGCAGGATTACGAAAACATGTGTGAATGAAACAAAACACAACTCCAGGTATGTTTTTGAGGAAGTAACAACATTCTAACATTGGTTTAAGCTCACAAGAGTCAGTTTTGTGCAATACAGGACCTTTAAGTTTTTGTTGTTTGATCCTGAGCTGAAGTCTATTCCTAACACGTTCTTTCCAGGTTAAACACTATGTACTTAATTTGGTTTTCAGGCTGTAAGAAGTAGATATACACTAACATGAAAAATATAAGCATTTTTTATTTTTATTATTATTATTATTTTTTTGTGATAATTTACTTTGTAAATTGAATTTCAGTTAAACATACAATTATTCTATGAAAAAAAGCAATTTATTTGACTGAGAAGCTTAAATTATAGAAAGTTTTAATAACTATATGTGCTTTTACCTCACCAACACACCATCCACTACATTATTAATCCCACATCTCATATAGTGTCCTATTCAAATTTAACAATCTTCTTGCTTGGCTCCAGACAGCTCAGTGTGCACCACATAATAAGTACTATATACAGTGTTTTACAACTCCGCAGGGATCTAACGCACAGTGTACTCACATATGTGAACAAAAAACATAATTATTATTTATCTAGCTGCCAGCCCACCCTGTGAACTGAGCCATTATAGGCACATCAGGCTCCATCAGGGTCCCCATTTCACTGAGCCTATAGTTAAAGTGTAAGGGCTTCTAAAAAACACACACTTTTACTGTGCACTTCACCCACACATCTAATTAGGACACGGGGAGTCTGGGCAGGGCATTTCATTTTAATACCAGGAAAAATAAGCCTATTTTACTGCAAAAATGACAGAAAATGAATAAATGAATACCTTTGGTTAAAATGATTTTAAATCGGAAAACATAACTTGTATTTGTTTTGTATTTACTAGGTTAAATTACATTACATCTTGAATATTTACTTTCTTTCATGACATCTGTGACTGGTTGCAGGATTATTTAGCTTCAAATGAGAAATGCTAGCAAATACTAAGTGTAATTTTCTTAATCAACAAGTAAAAAAAATTGGTTTAAATAGAACTTGTATTGAAACAAGTCAAGCATATTTTCATGTAAGTGCATTTGAGGAAAAGCAAGTTAATGTATCTAAATCTTAAAAGTTAAAGGTCCACTGTGTAACTTTTATGCATATTTCCCTGGAGATTTTATTGTTTTGCCTGATATGTTCAGCAGTATGGCATTTAACTTATCTATTTCCATGGAGACAAGTAGCTGATGCCACAGGGCCAAGTTACAGGTCAGATCTACGGAAAGGCGCCCCCACGTTTAATACATTTTTCAAGGTATTTTTGAACAATAGAAACACCCTCTAGTGATTAAATGCAAGATAGAAATGCCAGACTGTTGAACATTCCAGGTCAAGCAATAACATCTCCATGGTGCAAAGCAGATAGCAGACCCCCCACCAGAAAAGTTACATAGTGTGCCTTTAATATAGCACAAATTCTCAAACATCCAGAATTCAGCATCAGTCATTTTAACTAATCTAGATATTCCCTTTTTTGCAGTGTATACTGGATAGTACAGTCTCTTATCCACATGATGCGTTGCTCATGGGCGTGTGGTAGTTGTACTGTGCCTTTGCGGACCTATAAGGCACGCTCATGTCCACTCAGCGTTTCCATAGAGACAGAGACGAGCAGAGAGGATCATGGGAAAGACAGGGGAGACCCACACACCAAAGAACAAGAGGAGGCGAAGAGACAGGAGTATTAAAGGAAGCAACTGATTCATGAGATTAAGGAAGCATACGATGTAAATTTAGATATGAAGAGGAAGGAAGAGGTATAGATAAACTGGATTACACGGGAGATAGAAAATACAGATTATGATATGGATTAAGGAATTAAGATTATTATGTTTTTTTCTCATACTCAGTGAACCTTGAAGACTAATTTTTTTTTTCAAATGCCCTTCCACATACAACTGGAGTGTCAGTGGGCACTGTGTGAACTGTGTGAACGCAGGAACACAACATCTTAATCGGGAATTGAACCGGTAACCCTCCATTTTATAGACTACCCCAGCAGCCCCATTAAGATATTAATATGGTAATAATAATCTACAGGAAGATGAAAAGAAAGGCGGTAAAGAGAGAGGGATGGAAAGATTTCTTATGGATTTATTCATTGGAGACAAGGGGTAATACGCTATAATTGAGATGTATGGGGAAAACAGGAAAAGTAATATTATTATAAGATATAAGCTATATAAGGTAGTAGGCTGCAAAATGGGAGTAGAGATAGAGTAAACAGGAAATAAAGGACACACAGGGGTTAAGAATAGAAAGGAAGGAAGGAGAGATTATGATTTATGATAATGCACCTCTTTATAGGCAAAAGGAAGTAAAAGATTGTTGATGTAGTGTAGAGATAAAATAGTATGTAAAAATGTTAAAATGAGGTAATATTGTTCAAGTCAAACCCAGTTAAATGTATTTTTGTAAACGCCACACTAAATGAGAAGATTAAACACAGAAATAGTCAATATCATCTTATAGGTAATATAAGAAAGACTAAGGGATGCAGCGATGAATGCAAAAAATGTATAGTTCTCTTCTTTATTTCTTTATAAATATATAATTGTATTGTGATTTTTGGACACCCTCTTCTTATACTTTAAAATTGTATGTGCCTTGCGTTTCCCAGTATCTAGTAATAAGGATGGAGCATAAATGGTTACGTTTAGTAGTACTGGTTCCTCCAAAGTTGCAAATATTGTTAAGTATGAGTGCTTAAAGGTACACTTTTCTTGGAGAGGGTACGCCACATGCTAGTCTCCATGTAAACATATTCAATTTTCAGCCTGGAATGCTTCACAATAAAAACTTATCTATCTACATGGAGACAAACAGGTAAAGATACAGATCAGTTCTGTGAAGAGGCGTGCCCGTTCACACAAGGATGCACGTTCTTAAAGGTATTTCTGAACAATAAAATCACCTCAATGAAACAAAAGGCAGAATAGATTTTAATGCTCTACTGTGGAACATATGAAGCAAAGCAATAACATCTCCCTAAAAAAAAAAGTGGCGTACCCTCCATTAGAAAAGTTACACAATGCACCCTTAACAACAGTTGCAAATTGAAAATACACTGAAATACACTCAATCCTGTACCCCAGAAGTGTTTTTAACCCCGATACTAAAGAAAGACTTTAACTATAACTTTTTAATATTATACGATTACCATTTCTAACTGCTAAACTACAAGGACAAAGATAATAAAACAACACAAGTAAACAGTGCAGGAGATACAGGCAGTGGGATGTGAGTGTGTGGAGCTGAGGATGTGAAAGGAGGCAGGGAAGACCCACACCGAAAATGAGTGGGCGACTAAAGAAAAAGCAGCCAGAACATATAAAGCTAAGGGCTGCTAATAAAACATAAAGAAAGACAGGAGAGAGGGAGGAAGAAGAGAGAAGAGAGAGAAGTAACAGGGCTCAGAAAGATAGTGGGAGAGAGGAAAAAAGACGAGAAGAGACAGAGGGTGAGAAGAGAGGGAGAAAGGGAAATGAGAAGGTGGGAGGGGAGAGAGCAAGAGAAGAAATGGGGGAGAAAGAGAAACAAGGAGAAGCGAGAGAGTGCAGAGAACAGAGGGAAGGAGAGAAAACAGGGGGAGAGATGAAAAGGAAAGAGGGAGAGAGGAGGTAGAAGAGAGGGAGAAAAGCAGAAAGAGATAAGGAAAAACAGAGAGAGTAGAGAGAGTGGAAGGAGAGAGGGACAGAGAGAGAGAGAAGCAGAAAAGGAGGGAGGGAAGTAGGAAAGGAGAAAGTGAGAGGGGGGAGGAAAGATGAAGAGATGGAAAGAGGTGGATTAAAAAGGTGGGTGGAGGAGGGGGAGAGAGGAAGAGAAGGTAGGGTGGAGAAAGATCAACAAGAAGAAGGGAGAGAGTGCAGAGAACAGAGAGAGGAGAGAGAGAAAACAGGAAGGAGAGAGGGAGAGAAGTAGAAAGTGAGACAAGGAAAAGAGAGAGAAATGGGAGCTGCTGTTGGACCAGTGGACTGCACTCGTCTCTGGGAGAGGACACAGAGAAGGAGCGTGGGAGGTTGTCAGCTCTTCAGTCATTGGGGAGCCACAATGAAATGACTGTAGTGACGCTCGCAGTGATGTCAGGGGGGCGCACACGTACACACACACACACACACACACACACACACACACACACACACACACACACACACACACACACACACACACACACACACACACACACACACACACACACATACACACACTATAGGCACGTGCATGCTCCTTTAGTCCACGTGCACGCTCCTTCTCCTCTAACACACAGGTACACCTCAGTTTTCCTAATGGGCTCTTCACTGGTCTATTCCCAACACTATGCAGTGTTTTGTTTTTTTTTGTTTTTTGTTTGTTTGTTTGTTTGTTTGTTTTTATGCTTGTCTCCATGGAGATTTGCCTGGAAGGTTCCGTAGTAAGAAATTAAACTTTGGATTTGTCAAAGGTGCACTGTGTAACTTTTTGCTTGGGGGTCCGTCACCTGCTTGTTTTTATAGATATGTCACTGCCCTGCCTGGAATGTTCCACAGTATGACATTAAAGAGGTCTACCTATGGGTGGTTTTATAACACAAAAATTGGAGTTCGCCTTTCCACAGATCTGACCTGTTACTTGGTCTGATTTGGTCTCCATGAAGATAAAAAGGTTTAATGCCATACTGTGAAATATTCCAGACAAAGCAATTATGTCTTCAAGGAGAAAAGCATTTGATGGACCCTCTACCAAAAAAGTTACACAATGCACCTTTAATATTATTTTTACCATAAATTATCTTAAAAAAACATGAGCAGGCTCGCCTCTCCATAGATCTGACCTGTAACTGGCCTGGTTGCATCATCTGGTTGTCTCCATGACATTTAAAGCCATGCTGTGAAACATTCCAGGTAGACCATGGAGACAAGCATAAAGGTTTTTTTTTGTTTTTTTTGTTTTTTGTTTTTACAATGTATTCAGCCTTGATTTCTCTGATGTAACAGATTCAACAAGTTTCACAAAAGCGTTTTAAAAAATAATTACTCATCCAATCAATACCGTGTGATTGCGGAAACAAGCCCTGCTATTTTATGTACTTTTCAAATATGATTTCTTACTTATGGTTCAAGAGTTAGTCAGGCTGCTGCTGTTTCATTTCCTGCCTTAGCTCAAGCTGTTGTTGTCTCTCTGGGCAAGACACTTCAAATCTATTCATCACTTCAGCCCTGTGGGTGGTTGCCTCAGGAAGGGAATCAACTGATTTATTGGCAATAGTGGACAAAAGAGCAAAGAAAAAACACAGATAACTGCTCAATACAGAGCTATAACTATGCTGTTGTTTCCTCATCACTGTTGTTTCCTCATCACAAACACCTGGAGTTGTGTTGTTTTTTTTTTTTTTTTTCTCATTCACACATAACACACAAACACACAAACCCTGCATATTGAGTTCTTCTCTCAAACAGAAAATGCCCCACTGTGTTTTCATACCTGGATACGCCCATCTCTACTGAATAAAAGGTAAAAGGTAGCTGTTAACTTGAAATGACTTGAACAGTACCTCTTCATGACATCACAAGGTGGAACAGAGCATTCTGAGCATTGGAGATGTAGACAGACTAATAATAAAGGTAACAACATTCTAACATCCAACGTTTAACACTCACAAGAGTCAATTTTGCATAATACAGGACCTTTAAGACAACAATTCATTTTTACATTTATAAGTTCAAAGTTTTTATATGGACCCAGATTATTTATTAGCACAAAGATGAAGGGTTGGTGTGGATTTGGTGGACAAGGTCGAAACCAAAGACCATGAGTAAAACAGACATATATAAGGAAAACTAATTAAGAAGCAATTTTATTGTCTGGTCCACTGTTAGCATGTTAGCATGTTAGCATTACTGTGATGCCAAAATTCCTCTTTGGCCTCTGGAGATTGAGAAACGTGCTTATTATTAAGCTAATTTGGGGGAATAATTATGATAAGAATGAGATAGCAAAGTGAGGAATAAGTTTGGACAGCTTGCTTTTAAGTGCAAATTAGGTAGAGTGCCTTTAAGAATGACTAAACTATTATGAGACAAAGGGAATTCACCAAGTATTGTTAATTGCATAGCCAATATTTAGAGACATAAAAAGATTAATTCTATTATTTTAACAACATAGGCACAGTCACAAATCTGGTCTATTGGGAAAAGCACAGGATAAGAGCAATCTCCAGACTATTGCACTTTACAGGATTAACCAACGCAACAGTGAATCAACAGAAAATATGGTCCAGCAAACAGATATCAGGAAGATGGTACACTTTCTTATAGCAATAGGTCTCAATAGTGAGATTTAAGTTTTTGTTATTTACTTAAAGGGGCCATATTATGCTATTTTCTCTATCTGTATTATAATATTGTTTCCTCATTAAAAACATACCTGGAGTGGTGTTTTGTTTCTTTCACACATGTTTAACACACAAACCCTGCATATTTAGGTTGAGTTCTTCTCTCAAACGGAAAATAGTCTCTCCACTGTGTTATTAAACTCCATACACCTTCATTAGAATCTTACGGATGATTTCAGCCCTGGAACTGCCAATCTCTGCTGAACACAAGGTCAAATCAATTATACCTTTAACTGTATACACTTTTTGTAACTTGAATTGATGTTTAGTCCTTTTGCGGGCTCCAGTCTCCCCCATCAACTTAAAACATGGAAAGCAGCCAGTTACATTCCAGTCCCTTGTCTGAAAGAATATTGCACAATAAATTGACATTAAGTCTTACAGTGCTTTATGTTGTGTATTTTGTGTTGAGAACAATATTCCACAACATCTGTACTATCTCTGTAAAGGATAACAGCCAAGTCGATATCAGTCATGGTTCAATAAAATGAAATGAGATCTGTTCTTTTGGTCAGGATCAATGGTTAAGACTGTAGCGTTTGGGGTAGACGTCATAGTTTTATTACCTCACTGTTTACGATGTGTAGTCAGGGCACAGAGATAACAGTTTTACAGCTGCTGGCTTGTTTTTCATAGAGCAAGATCTCATAATATAATTCATAATGCAATATTGTTAAAGTTGACTCAGTTCTATGCAGCCACCATTTGTTGTTAAAGCTTAGATGTCCACAGTGTGTAACTTTTTTGGGGGGCTTGTCTCCATGGAGATTTGCCTGGAATGTTTCATAGTAAGAAATTAAACTTCTATGTTGGATTTGTTAAAACAAGTGTTTTTGATTTCTACATATTACCTTGAAAAATATACTTACTTACTAAGCAGGCTCGCCTCACCACTGGTTTGACCTGTAACTTTGCAGCGGTATCATCTGCTTGTCTCCATGAAGATACAAGTTTAAAGCCATAATGTGAAACATTCAAGGCAAAGCGTTCTTATCACCATGGAGACAAGTAGATGGCAGACCATCGATCATAAATGTTACATAATTTACCAAAGCTGGTCCAAATGGATCATGGTGTTAAATCAAACTTATTGAATATTGAGATTTTACGGATCAATACAAAACAAACTATAGATTCTGTCCTTTTCTGCACATTTGACACTATCCTCTGATCTGCTACAGTGTTGTTTCCTCATCAAAAACAGACCTGGAGTTGCACTTAGTTTCATTCACACATGTTTAACACACAAACCCTGCATATTTAGACTGAGTTCTTCTCTAAAATGGAAAACACTCATGTCAAGAAAGTGCTCCACTGTGTTTTTAAAAACCCGTACACCTTCACTAGAATCAATCACTTCACAAAAGGTAAAAAGGTTACTGTTAACTTGAAAACAATTGCATCATAAGGTGGAACGAGTATTGGAAATGTAGACAAACTAATAACGCAGGATTGCTCAAACATGTGTGAATGAAACAAAACACACTTCCTGGTATGTTTCTCATGCGATAACAACGTTCTCACAAGGCTAAAAGCTCATAAGTGTCAACTGTGCGTAATATAGGGCCTTTAATACATATTTAGTACAGATTTGATTTGATATCTATGTCCCTGTTCACCTGTCCCTCTTTAGTTCCATCCTTGTCTTTGGGCGTACTTTGTGAATCCCCCTCTCCCTCTTTAAAACGTAATTATACAAATCAATTCCTCTGCCAATTTTAAAACTCATCTGAGTCCTCTGATTATTAAAAGTCATTTTAAAATATGATAATTACAGTAGAGAATAAAGCTGGGAGAGGCTGTTGGCATAGAGGACATTATCATTGCGCTCTGCTTAATGTTGTGTGACTAATATAATGCATACATAGACCTACTCATCGTCATTCATGAATTTTTTTTTTTTTTTCATTGAGTAGATATGCCTTTTGCGTGCTTCACCCTCTTCGCCCCCGGACCTCCTCCCACCCACCTGCTTCCTCCTCTGCTATGACTCAGTCCTCATCCAGGGTACAGCAGAATAAGCACCCTGCATGATGGAAAAACAGCCAAGAAAACCACTTTAGTCAAAGAACCACAGCAATTGGCAAGCAAAGTGGTTTTAGCATATTTAGCAATCTCCTATATGGGACAAACTCATACATAACATAGTATTTTGACAGCCTTTTTAGATGTCTGTGTACCAGTGCCCTTACTCATTCATAGGCTCTTTAGAACTGACAAAAAACACTACAGCTTTCTTTTTGTTATGCTGTTACTTTTGTGCTAATTCAACCTTAAATTGGGAAGCCAGTGAGGGGTGTTTTAAAAATAGTTTCCCATTTCTCTGGATAGAACAGGGTATGCCGTCACTACTCCTCTCTGACAGGGATGACTGATTTCTTAAAGGAAAACATGCCAAAATTGTTCTCTCGACACGTCAAAACTGTCCATCAAAATTAAAGTTGCAATTTCACTAACTACGTCATTCTCTGTTACTTTATTTATGGTTTAACCCAGTGGTAGAAAGTAGAACAAAAGTACAAAAGTAAAACTACTGTAAGTATCATTTTTAGGTGTCAAAACTGATTCTTGTTAAACCATGTTAGAATGCTGTTACCTGCTGAAAAACAGACATGGAGTTGTGTTTTGTTTCATTCACACATGTTTAACACACAAACCCTGCATATTTAGGGTAAATTCTTCTCTCAGACAGAAGACTTTCTGTTCCACCTTGTGATGTCATGTTGGAATACAGGAAGTGCTCCTCTGTGTTTTTAAAATACATACACCTTCACTAGAATTACTTGGATCATTTCAGCCCTGGAAATGCTCATCTCTACTGAATAAAAGGTGAAAAGTAGCTGTTAACTTTAAAACTACCGCTTCATGACATCACAAGTTGGAACAGAGCATTTTGAACTTTGGAGATGTAGACAGACTAATAATACAGCATTACTCAAACTCCAGGTATGTTTTTGAGCAGGTAACAGCATTCTAACATGACTAAAAGCTCACAAGAGTAAATTTTGTGCGATATAGGACCTTTAATGTTGGCTTACACCCACTCCAAAAGTTACACATACAGCTTTGAGTATAAACATTGAGTACATCTCCCACCACTGCTCAAATCATATATTTTACGCGTTGATAATTTGTTTGAAAACAGTAAATAGAAGGCGAGCGTCCTCTGCCTCTTCATCCCAAAGGTACTGAGTTTGTGTAGCGATCCGTGGGCCGCTAACTGTCAATTAATCCAGACTAAAAAAGAGCCTAATGAATCATATTGTTTTCCATGTGACAAATAGGAAGGTTACATAAGAGCAGAGCAGCCATCCGGACATCAGGGGTATTTCCAGTGGAGTGGGTGAACACATACACAATTGTGCTATAGGAGTCTAGACACTTGTTAAAGGAAAGAGGCATATGGTGAAGGCTTAAAGGTCCTTTAAGGAGATTTAAGATATGTTAGAATGTTGTTACCTTATCAAAAAGTTGTGTTTTGTTTCATTCACAACACTATTATTAGTCTGTCCACATCTCTTTTCAAGTTACAGCGACTTTTTACCTTCAATCCAGTAGAGATTGTCAGTTCCAGGTCTGAAATCCAAATGATTCTACTAGTGAAGGTGTATGGAGTATAAAAACACAATGGAACACTTTCTGTACTACTACATGACATGTTTGAGAGAAGAACTCAATCTAAATATGCAGGTTTGTGTGTTCAACATGTGTGAATGAAACAAAACACAACTTCAGGTGTGTTTGTGAAGAGGAAACAACATTAAAAAAATAGCGTAATATTGGCGTAATAGTAAAGTAAGTCTGAAAATTAAGTAAAAGGAACTCAGATCTGATTTCTGTATAAAACTGCGCTGTTGCAATGCCAGCAGAGGGCGCAGGGACTCAGTAAATCTTGCACTAGAGAGTGAAGTAGTTTAAGCAAGGCTATAATTGAAGCCACTTAAATCATCAGAATGAGTTTTGTAATTGTGTGCGAAAAGACAAAGGACCATTTTACTTGCTGGTGTAAAGTTTTGAGTTTTGAGTTGAGTTTGCAGTCTTTTTGTTGTTGTTGTTGTTGTTTGTTTTGTTTTGTTTTGTTTTTGCCAGTATTGTTGGTCTGTTATTTTTGCTTCTCCCCAGCCCAACTAAAACTAAACAATCAAACTTGAAATTGTCCAGAAATCTAAGTAAGAATGGATTGCAGATTCCCTTAAAGAAAAGCTCCTGGAAACAATGACAATTTTAAGATTTATGCATTTCTCTAAAACACTCTCTTTGAAAATATGTGTTCATTATTTCTGCTAATTAATTAAAGGGCCCATATTACACTATTTTCTAATCAATGTTATAATGTTGTTTCCTCATCAAAAACATACCTGAAGTTTTGTTTTATTTCATTCACACATGTTTAACACAAATCCTGCATATTTAGACTCAAATACCTTATGATGTCATGTGGTGATATAGGAAGTGTTTTTAAACTCTATACACCTTCGCCAGAATTATTTGGATCATTTCAGCTCTGGAATTGACAACCTCTACTGAACTAAAGGTAAAATGTTGCTGAGTGTTATCATTTTGAGCTTTGGAGATCTACACAGACTAATAATGCACGAGTACTCAAATATGTGTAAATGAAATAAAACACAACCCCAACTCTAGGTATGTTTTTGATGAGGTAACAACATTATAGCATGGTTTAAAGTAAATGTAAAACATGTAAAACTCTAATAAAATACTGTTAATATTTGCTTTGTATACAGTATATGAATGGGGAATTACATCATGCTCCTATGTCATGCCTGTAGTGTGTTATGTTGTGTGGTGTATGTGCTGAATGGTGGTACAGCGGTGGTTTGTGTGTGTGTGTGTGTGTGTGTGTGTGTGTGTGTGTGTGTGTGTGTGTGTGTGTGTGTGTGTGTGTGTGTGTGTGTGTTTGTTAGTTTGTGTGTCCTGTTGTTTATGACCACGATCTAAAGCACTGCTGCCTTCACTGGAGCATGTATCAGCCTGGGACTCAGAGGAAGAGAGAGGGAGAGGGAAAGAGGGAAAGAGGGAGAGGGGGGTAGACAGAGGAGGAGAGGAGTGGAGAGATAGAGAATAGAAGAGAAAGTGGGGAGACAGAGAAGGGGGTAAAGAGAGATGGGATTAGGGGAGTGACAGATAGAGAGAAGGAGAGAGGGAGAGTAAAGGGGAAGAAGAGAGAAAGAAAGAGAGTGAGAAAGATAGGGAGAATAAGAGAGGAAAAAAGAGAGGGGGGTGAAAGAGAAGGGGAGGATAGGAGGTCAGGAGAGGAGAGAAAGAGAGTGAAGGGGAAGAAGAGAGAAAGAGAGAGTTAGAGAGATAGAAGTAGAGAGATGGAGAGAGAGAGAGAGAGGGAGAGAGAACGGTGGGATGCATGCTGGTGGTGGAGTGATAGAAAAGAGGGAGAGAGTAATAGACTACAAGGAGTGAGAAAGATGGAGAGTGAAGGTTGAAAGAGAGGGAGATAGAAAGAGAGACAGAAAGAGGGAGAGAGAGAGAGGCAAGGAGAATAGCAGAGTGAATGGTGGTGCTAGGAGGGATAGAAGAGGGGGAGAGGACAATGGATTGAGGGAAGAGAGAGATGGAGAATGAAAGGAGGAAGAGAGAGGAAGAAAGGGAGATAGAAGGAGAGAGCGAAAGATAGAAGGAAAGAGCAAAAGAGGGAGAGAGAGAGCGAGATGTAGGGAGAATGGTAGGATGAATGGTGAGGAGTGATAGAAGAGGGGGGAGAGTAATAGATTGAGAGGAGAGAGGGACTGAAGAGAGAGGAAGAAGAGGGATATAGGAAAGAGAGAAAGAGAGAGAGGGGGTGATGGTGGTGAATGGTGGTGCTAGGACTGGTAGAAGAGGGAGAGAGAGTAATAGACTGAGAAGAGAGAGATGGAGAATGAAGGATAGAAGAGAGAGAAAGACAGAAAGAGAGAAGAGGGAGAGGAGGGGTCTGTTTGTGTCTACTCTGATTGACGTCACATACACCCACTCATTTCCATCTCGTCTGAGTGTGTGGACAGAATAGATCCCCCTCTATCTCTCCATCATCCCTCTCTTCTTCCTTTTGCTTTTTTTTTAAATTCTTCATCCTCCTAATCCTCCCCATTCACTTATTTACGAGACACCCCCTGCCGAGTGCAGTTACATAAAACAAGACACAAACAACTCCAGATAAAAAGACATCAACATCCTTATTTCTGTAGAGCCTAAGACCCTTTAATACCCCAGAAACTTACCCCAGCAACTATGGGCTTTAAGAGGTGCAAATGAGCCAAAGCTGATACAGTATTATGGTGTTTTATGGGGAAATAAAAGTTTGGCAGGTACTATAAATGTGGGTAAAATAGATCGACAGTGATGGGAAGAATGCTTTGATAATGTATTTAGTTACAACATACTGAATATCTGCATTAAAATGTGTTTTGTAACCACAGACTGTATAAAGCAGTGGACTAAAGGAGAGTGACATCATCCATAGAGTTTGGCTTCAGTCAAATGAAGCTCACTGAGGCTAGCAGTTATAGGCGCAAATTTGGAGCAGAGTTCCATATTAGGTAGTAAAATACCACAATGTCTTCCTCTAATTTTAGAAAAGTAACTGTATGAATGGCACCAAATGGAAAAGTAACTGTACCAGAATATAGTAAAAAAAAAAAAAAAAATTTAGTTTTCAGTTAGTTCCCAACAGTGATCGCTAATGGCAAGACAATGGGATAGTAAAAGCAAACAATAATGAAGTTTGCAGCCAAGAAATGCTCTGTTCTGGCAATTCAGAGCAACTGTCAGACCATATGTCGTCAAAATGCCCCCATTGAAAACATTGTAACTCGACATAGATAGATTTTTTTCCTTTTACAAATTGGCTTTCATTGATTGTTCGCTTTGGCAGTTCTCCTGACTTGCAGATTTTCCAAACAGTGCCCTGGACAGTGGCCAGTCAAAAATGCTAGCGCAGTGAAAAACTAAAGGGATAGTTTTTATTCCCAAATTCTTCAATCTTGTGCATGTTCTGATTTGGTTGATGGAAGTATTTTAAATTGATAATACAGTCTAAGCAAACTTTGGGGAACAAGCTATAGAACAGGCAGAACAAGTATGCATCTTCAGATTTATTCATTATAAGATAAGATAAGATAAGATAAGATATGCCTTTATTAGTCCCACAGTGGGGAAATTCCAGTGTTGCAACGCACAGTTCAAGAACAGTAGGAAAATGGAACATGCAATAAAACAAGATAATAGATAATGGCTAAAAAAAATAATAATTTAGAAATAGACTTAAATATAGACTCTAATTTTGTTCCGGTGGAGCAAAAATATAAAATACAAAATATAAAATACCAAAAAAAACAACTATTATGTACAATAAAAGTAACAGTGCAGCATATGAACAGAGTAAATCTCAGTAAAGTGACTTCAGTATATTATGTTATTTACAGTAATGACTATGTTTATGTACAGACAGGATAAATATCAGTAAAGTGACATGAGTGAATTGTAGGCACCATGACTGTCACATCGCAATACTTAACAGGGTTGACACAAATTCAGTGCAGGTTCTAACTTTGTGGAGAATTTATGTAAAAGTTTGAATGGGTGAGGAGGCATTTACCATCGCACAATTTTATTTTTTATTTTATTTAACCAGGAAAAATCCAGTTGAGATTAAAACAATATTGAGGCTGTTTCTTAAGCTTTCACCTTTGATTTAAAGGCATTTGGGTAATTCATTCATTTATTTTTAGATTTAGATTTACTTATTCAGCTGATTAAGTGGTTAGCATTCTCACCTCACAGCAAGAGGGTTCCAGGTTTGACTCCCATGCTGTCCAGGCCTATCTATGCAGAGTTAGCATGTTAGTTACTGAAATTTTCCACATTATGACAAGAAACAGCTCTACCTTACATTTACTCAATTACATGTGGTTTTACAGCTCAGAAATACATAAAAACAGACATTCTGACTGTGAGCAGGGTCGCCTCTCCACAGAGCTGACCTGTAGCTTGGTCTAGTTTGGTTTCCATGAAGATAGAAAGGTTTAATGCCATACTGTGAAACATTCCAGCAATAACACCTTTATGGAGAACAGCATTTGATGGACCCCCACCCCAAAAAGTTACACAATGCACCTTTAATGTCTATAACTTTTAATATTTTTTTTATTTTTTTAAGAATGCATATTTTGACCACCTGTAAATCACCAATAATAACAAAATACATGATATAGTCCATGTCCTTGCTTCCTGGCATACTGACGTGAATTATAATAAGTAGTAAACATCACTGCATGTTCAAAAATCCTCTGTCATCATCATGGAGCAGTGATGGAATCAAACTACTCCTAAACGCACAAATATGAATTATTCACAGTTTTGACCACCAGTTCGCCTGCCCGCCTTTTATATATTTTAAAATGGTGGCCCACGATGAAAAAAGTTTGGAAACCCTTGACTTAAATCTTCTGGCTGCTCTTCCTTTCCCGCCCAAACCAGTCAAATCCAAACACAACCACATCAGTCAAAGTTCCCATATGACATTAATATATTTATGTTGTAGTGGTGTTTCCTCATCAAACACAGACCTGGAGTTATGTTTTGTTTCATTCACACGTTTAATACACAAACCCTGCATATTTAGGCTGAGTTATTTTCTCAAACTGAAAACAGGAAGTGCTCCACTGTGTTTCTAAACTCCACACACCTTCACTAGAATCATTTGGATCATTTCAGCCCTGGAATTGCCAGTCTCTACTGAAAAAAATAAGATAGCCGTTAACTTGAAAACTACCGCTTCATGACATCACAAGGTGGAAAAGAGCAAACAGACTAATAAAGGTATGTTTTTGATCAGATAACAACATTCTAACATGGCTAAAAGCTCATAAGAGTGAATGTTGCATAATACAGGGCCTTCAGCATAAATGTAAAAGTATAACAAAATCTGTCTGTCTGGTTTCCTTTGCACTCGCCTCCAAACATCTGCTTTTTTCAAGCCTGGATGCGGCGCGCCCTAGTTGGGAAGAGGGGGGGGTGTTCACAGATGATGGCTCCTCCTCAGTGTTTATGTCTTTGGTACATTAACTGCTGTGCAAAGTTCAATACTGTGACGTCCGAACAAAACCACTGTCCTTCTGCAGAGTCTGTTTTCACACAGAGCTCCTATCTCCACAACATTCAAATGACTTCCTCCTCAAAGGTCAGCCACGTCCATTACGCACAGCAGATACGCCAGGCCCCGCCCCCCTCCCGCTCTGTTTGTGCAGCCCCTCCCAACTGGAAAATACTGATCACAACGGCCAGTATACAGTAGTAGCAGGGGAATGCTTTCAAAACATATGGAATGCATAACAACAGAATAGTCGAATAGTTTTCTTTAAGGGCCCATATTACACTATTTTCTGATGCTGTTTCTCATCAAAAATGTACCCGGAGTTGTGTTTTGTTTCATTCACAGATGTTTAACACACAAATTCAGCATATTTAGGCTGAGTTCTTCTCTCAAACAAAAACTGATGCCATGTTCTGATAGAGAAAGTGCTTTACAGTGTTTTTAAACTCCATACACCTTCACTAGATCACAATATGGCATTCAACTTATATTTGGATTTACCCATTAGGTTTATTGCTTTAAAGGTCCTATAATTACACAAAATTAACTCTTGTGAGCTTTAAGCCATGTTATAATGTTAGATGTGTTTTGTTTCATTCACACATGTTTGAGTAATGAGTAATTCATTATTAATCTGTTTACATCTCCAAAGCTCAAAATGCTATGTTCTACCTTGTGATGTCATATAGTGGTATTTTTCATATTAACAGCTTACCTTTAATTCAGTAGAGACTGACTGTTCCAGCTGTAATTTAAGGTGGTGGCATTACTCTCAGATCACTAGTTCTTTCACAAAAGCTTTGTCAGGCCAAAAACTATTTCATCTTCTGCTTGTTTTTGAGGCCCAATCTCAGTAATTGGGGCCTTGGGTATACCCCGGACCACAGAAAAACAACAATTCACTCTCATATTTATTTAATACAGGCTTTTTCCATCCATCTATCCATCCATCCATTTAATACAGGCTTTTTTGATCTTCTTAAATCAGTTTTTTGTTTTTTAATGCAGGTGTTAATACTCTGATTTTAACAGATTTTTGTATTAGTTATTTCTCTATCTCCAAACCATTACCGTAAATTGTTTGTTTGGTTTATCAGGATGGTGCATGCTAATGGTGCATTGTGCAACTTTTCTGGTGGAGGGTCTGTCATCTGTCTCCATGGTGATGTTATCGCTTTGCTTGGGATGTTCAACAGTATGGTATTAAACACATATCTCATCCATAAGCCAGTGTATTTCAGCACTGGTGTTTGGAGGCAGAAGTGAATGACGTGTCTTGCCCAAGGACACAGCAACAGTATGCACTTGTCCAAACAGTGTGGATAAACGCTCCAACGACCAACCTACTTCTTCACTCTACCTGGCTATAAAACAGCCCATTTTCTGATCTATTATAATGTTGTTTTCTCATCACAGACAGACCTACAGTTGTGTTTTGTTTCATTCACATGTTTAACACATAAACCTCAATATTTAAGATGAGTTCTTCTCTCAAACAGAAAACAGGAAGTGCTCCACTGTGTTTTTAAACTCCATACACCTTCACTAGAATCATTTGGATAATTTCAGCCCTGGAATTGTCAGTCTCTACTGAACTAAAGGTAAAAGAGAGTTGTGAACTTGAAAATTACCACTTCATGACAGACAGACAGATGTAGACAGATTAATAGAGTTACTCAAACATGTGTGAATGAAACAAAACACAGCTCCAGGTATGTTTTGGATGAGGTAAAAGCATTATAACACGGCTTAAAGTTTAAATAATACATTTTGTGTAATATAGGACCTTTAGATGCAGTGTAGCCAAAAGTTGTACTCAAGTAATAAAATGATATTACTCAAGTAAGCTTTAAGTACAAAGTAGTGATCCAAGAAACCACTCAAGCAAGAGTAAAATATATATTTGGGGGATACTTGAAGGAGTAGCTGCTGGGACATAGCATCTCATTTATAACTCAAAGCTTAAGTAACAGAAAGGGCAAAACCTTGAATAATGCATGAAATCATGTATTTACAAAAGTTAGACCATAATAATAAAAAAAATAAGGTGCAGAGCAGAAAAAACAAATCAAATCATTAACATTGTCAAAATAAAGCTTTGTCACTTGTAGACATATTCACAGAGGGAAGAGTAATCAAAACTTTTATCCAAGTGCATTTATATTAACAAGTTACTCAAGTAAATGTACTTGAGTAAATGTAAGTTATTTAATTTTGTCACAGATTTATTCACAGTGGAAAGAGTAAACAAAACTTTTATCCAAGTAAGAGTACTGTTACACTCCAATATATATTAATAAGTAGAAGCAAAGTATGGTGTCTTGAAACTACTCTGAGAAGTACAAGTGTAACTGGAAGTAGTGATCTGAAGGTTGGAGGTCTCCCGCTCTCGAAATAAACATCTCTGGTAGAGCGGTCAAATCCACTGACCCACAGGTTGGCGGTGCAATTCCAGTTGAATGAATGCTGTCGTTGGTTTCTTGAACAAGACACTTAACCCCCGTCGACCCTAGTATCTGCGTACACTGGTGTATGAGTGTGTGTATGAGTGTGTGTCTGTGTGTGTGTATGTGTGAATGGGTGAATGGGTGAGTGGTTTCTTAATGTAAAGCTCTTTGAGGGAAAAGAGCTATTTAAAAATGTGACCACTTACCATTTGACCATATATAAGGTTACTTAAGTAAATGTACTTGAGTAAATGTCGTAGAGCACTACCTACCAGTTAAAAGTTACATTTACTCTTTCAAAATTAAAAGACTCATTTCTGATCTATGTTGTTTCCCTCATCACAAACATATCTGGAGCTGTGTTTTGTTTCATTCACACATAAATCCTTCATATTTACGCTGAGTTCTTTTCTCAAATTGAAAACCCTCTGTTCCACCTTGTGATGTCATGTGCTGCACTGTGTTTTTAAACTCCATATATTCATTAAAATTATTTGGATGATTTCAGCCCGGGAATTGCCTACCACTACGTAACATCACAAGGTGGAACAGAGCATTTTGAGCTTTGGAGATGTAGACAGACTAATAATGCAGGGTTACTCAAACATGTGTGAATAAAACAAAACACAACTCCAGGTATGTTCTTGAGGAGGTAACAACATTATAACATGGCTTAAAGCTCACGAGAGTCAAGTTTGCATAAAATAGGCCCTTTAAATGTTGTCATTCTGCCCACGTCTGATTAGCCTCTGTATTTGAGCCTGTTTCTATACACTCCTACAATCTCCTGTCTGAAATGAGGTATCGATAAGTGCAGCGAAGTGAGCCATTTCAAAGGAACTATAGTATTGATCTCTGTAAAAGTTTATCTGATCTTTTGTGACCAAGCTGCCCTGTAGAGTAGAGCCACTTTGCCTTCATGTGTCTGGTCCTTGAGCCTGTCCCCAGCTCTCACTCAGTGTCATTGGCGGAGCAGTGGAGTGTGTCTCTGTGATCAGACTCCGCTTTGTTAATGGTTGTGTTAGATACTGCCCGCTGCTCTGCCTCTCCCACATGAAAGGGATAATTACAGCATTATTTCATCTTCGGCACTGGTGGCCCTCTTCACTGGTCTGGAGGAGAGATACTGTCTAGCTGCTTTTTTTTTTAATCTCTTTCTGTCATATCATCAGACGTTTGCTAATTTATTCCCTATAGTGTTATGTATTTATTTATGCTTAGTCTTTTCCTAAACAAATCAGTTCAAAACAGTTTAAAAGCACACACATATTTATAAGAGAGAATTTCATGTTTCAGATGCACTCGGCAGCACTACTTCCTGTCCAATTTAATATCTATGAGGTTAAAACGAATACATATTTAAAGATAAGGCTTTGGACAGTGAGTTGTGGGTGGATGGCAGAGAACATGCATAAAAACAACACAAATAAAACGAATCCTTAAGCGGGGGACACTTCTGTGTTTAAAAAGGTAGTGTGTGTCTCAGTTCTAAAGCTAATACTAATTTTGAGGCATAATAAATATTAAAACAACATCGCCAACTGAAGTATTCTATATGTAAAAATAATCACACAGTCTTTATATTCATTTATTTGAATAGGTTAATTATTTTATATTTTACAATTTTAATAGTGACTGTTAGCTTTGAGATATAGTGAGTTCTGTTCTGCTCTTCATTTCAGGGGGTAGTGAGTTCCATACTTTGCAATACTGAGATAAAAAGGCTGACTGTCCAAGTGTGTTTCTGCAGTGTGGGATTGTACACTTACCAGAGGTGCTTCTGGTGACTGTAGGTGTATGGGTGATTCTGGTGAAAAGGATTAGTTTATTGCACTTTTCACATTATTATGAATTAGGGAAAGGTGGTTATGAATTAGAAAGATGACCCATACAGAATGTATGATTTTTTTATTTTATTTTTTTTTACACATTATTCATTTAGTTGAGTGAACATCTACATAAATAGCTTTGTATATTTCATTAGTTCAGTTCAAAGTCCTTTAAACAACACAAATTAGAGAATAAGAGTCAACATTGAACTTAACAGGTCAGGCCAATGTTATTGGAAGAAGAAAATAGTCCAGACGTTCACAAAGGCAAGGTGATGGCTTTTGCACCCACACTGCAGCTCCCATATTGAGTCACATCTAGAAAAAAAAAATGAAATGACTGCTAATCCTACAGCTAAACTGCAGCCACGGTCTGTAGCTCCAACCTACCACTTTCACCTCACGGGAATGCGTCTCCTTTTTTTACATACCCCACCCTTAGAACTTAAACCACCCCTCCAAACACCCATTTGCCTGATCGCCCACCCCCCATCCCACACCACCCAGGTCATAGACTTCCATTACTTATAATGTTGTTACAAAGACTGTTCACCTACAGTACTTATGAAAGAAACCTATGGCACACCAGTTTAAAATATATGGATTAAGTCTCTGCTTTTACAGGTTATATATAAGTAACAATCTGTGCTGTATAAAAGAACATTTTTCTTTTCCCTTTTGTACCAGTAGAAGCACCCTAAGCTAGAAGGCACATGCCTAAATGGAAATTTGCCATGACACCTTCTTGAGAGGATTGAGAATGTATGATTTTGTCTGAAGTCAGAAGCTAAGCACAATTGGGCATGGTGAGGTTAGGTTACTTTATTTGCCATCTGTAGTTAAAAAACACATTGGAAAAAAAATAAAATAAAAAACATGTGCAAAACACTCACATGAGCAAACAATAGCCAATCAAATACAGGTGACATGTGACACTGTGAAATAAACACGCTACAAAGATTAAGTAGCTGAAGTACTTGGTCAGTACTTGGAGGGGAGACCACTTAGAATACCTGGCTCTGTTGTTGTGTCCTCATGCAAGACACTTCACACACATTGCCCAATATGAGTGATATGTGTGAGTGACTGATTGGTGGAGGGAGGAGAGGCTGATGGTGCAGATTGGCAGCCTTGCTTTTGTAAATCTGGCCCAGGGCAGCTGTGACTTCAGTTGTAGCTCACCATCACCAGGTCTGAAGAGAATGAATGATGAGATTTGAGTGTCCAAAAAGCGCTATACAAATCAAAAGCTTTATTCTTCTAGCCCAAGGACAAGGAAATGATTGAAAGACCTTCTTATAAGATGACCACTCCACCATTGGCCTTTTAGCTTTTGTACAGGATTTACACTTGAAATAAAATACATTTCAGTATTTCAATATACTTTTTTAAATACACCTTAGCTGCTTCCTGTCAGAGGTGAATGCTGCGAAGGTCTGTCCCTTCATTTTTATATGAGCTTTAGTTTGGACACCACTGCTTTAAGTGTGTAAAACTTCCAAGGTTCAGAAGCAAAAGGAATGGTTTAGTGAGACTCTCACACACTGAGAAAGATGGTCTCAAGGTGATAACCAAGTACCCTAAAGGCCCATATTATGCTATTTTCTGATCACAAACATACCTGGAGTTGTGTTGTGTTGTGTGTTGTGTATATTTAGGCTGAGTTCTTCTCTCAAGCAGAAAACACTCTGTTCCACCTTGTGATGTCATGTGGTAATACAGGAAGTGCTCCACTGTGGTTTTTAAACTTTGTATGCCTTGACTAGAATCATATGGATAATTTCAGACCTGGAATTGCCGATCTGTACTAAACAAAAGGTAAAATGTATCTGTTAACTTGAAAACTAGCAACATCACAAGGTGGAAGAGAACATCTTGAGCTTTGAAGTTGTAGGCACACTAATAATCCAGGATTACTCACAAAACACAACTCCAGGTATGTTTTTGATGAGGTAACAACATTATAACAGAATTAAAAGATCATTTTGTGGCTTCATTTTGTTGTTTTGCCAGAAACTAGATGTAAAAGTGGTTTTATTAAAAGGATAAGCACAGAAGACTGGTTGCAGCAGGTCTGCAAAAGCTTTGAATACACCAGCAGGGGTTTCATAAAGCATGCTGCGTTGATGGAAAGCTCAAATTATTGTTATTACGTCTATTTCTGTGCAGGCAATCAAGATCCTATCTAACTTAATAGGTGTCAGTATAAGGCAAATTATAGGCAATGGTAAAAGTGACACCTAGTGGATAAATCAGGGCAGTGCAGCGTTGCCTGTGAAAGAAACCCTTCAATTTTGTAGCTTGTTTTTATGCAACAAAATTACAACCTTCATATGAATTAGACATATAATATTGAAACTTAATGGATCATGATTATTTATTTAATTAAAATTTTTGTCTTGAAATTTGTATCAGGAATGTCAAATGTGCACTGTCACAAACTTCTTAAAAGTTGTGTTTCAGCTCAACATTAATAAAAATGACTGTTAAATAGGATAAGGAGATAACATGTAAAAGAGGCTTAATATTGTTTATGATAATTTTATTTATTTAATGCAATGAAATAAGGAACACCTCATCTATAATGCCCTTTGGAACTAATTATTTTACAGATTACAGTTGTGGTATCGATTTAATGTTAAGAAGTTAGAAAGTACATTACAAAGCTCATTGTTTATGACTGAGGGGGAGAAGTGTTTTCTTTTATTCTCAGTTTGGGCAAACGTATACAGTACTTCAAAACAGGTGCCTAAGTAAGCCAAACCTCCATCCAGTCTTTGCGCTTGTGAACTGTTACCATAAACTGTCATTCATGTATTTAGTGACTTGTGCTGCCCTTTTCATTTGCTTTTCTCTGTAAAGTAATGGATCCCAGGCAAACTTTTCCAACTTTTCCAATGAGTGCCTCTCTTTCTCTACCTCCCTCAATCTCTCTCTCTCCTCAACTGGGAACAGATGAGAGGTCAGAGGTGTCACCTGTAGAGGAAGTGGTCTTCTGCCATTCGCATGCCACTACCCCCCAAATCCACCACTTTTCTCCCATACACGCACACACACACACACACACACACACACGCACACACAGACCAGTAGACACACATGTCCCAGAGGAGAACAGGGGGAGTTAGGGTTGAGGTAGGGGGGCTGGGAGTTTCTCAGCTGGCAGCCATTACAGGTGCTTCTCTCCACAGATTTAAACTGGAGCAAATCTGAAGTTTAGGCTCCTGATTGACACCTGTGACATGCCCCGTGTCCTGCCCAATCACCATCAGGGCACTTACACATTTACAATCATCATCAGAGATCTTCAGGCCCAGACTCTGTGCTGTCCATTTAACAGATGTTTCGATGGGGGAGCTGCCCGAGGAGAGTCATCGGGTAAAAATGTAGAATATCCACATTATTTAGTGGTGAAGTCAGACCTCAATTCAAGTCATTTCTATTAATTTGATCAGGTTTGATTAATATTCACTGGCTTCTACATTGATTTCATAATTTGGTAAATCACGTCAAACTCAAATACATGTCACTGTGGATGATGGTATGTTTTTTGCGTTAGTTGAAGGACAAACAAGCTTAACATAAGGAATATGAGAATGTATCTGTTATTTTCTAAAATAATGTTAAAGAATGTTTATGGACCCCCAATAGACCATTTGCTGTTGCTAAAGTTAAGTTGACACAACACACTTTTATGACTACAGTTGTTGCCAGACCATGTATTGATCATTATGTTTGAAGTAAGCCTCACACCTGTTGTCAACAACCAGTGTATAAAAACTACCCGTTACTCAGACTCTCTGTCGTTGCATGTAGGCAGTGAGTGAGTGCACAGCCTGGCATCAAAGGAACACCATGTAGCCTGTGATGTTATAAAGTTGTTGTTTTTTTTAATCAGACAGGTCATGTCTTATGTGAAATTCCCTCACTGAGCTGCAGAGGCTGCACTAGCACTGACTAATAATCCAGATGCTGGGGTTTAGGTAGTGAGGATCAGAGAGAGAGTCCTTTAAACCAACTGGATTTCATATTGAAAAACATTCCAGGACCATCCACCACTAAAGTCGGTACACTTCTAAGGGTACAGATTTCTGATTCTGATTCATTCCATTGGCTTCTCCCTTAAGTCAACTGCAATCTTGAAACCTTATTTACCTTATTACAGTACTACATTTTAACCTGTCTTCTCCTCTACAATAGTTGGAGCATAACATGGTTTTTGCAGATGTCGTGTGGAGCAGGTGATGACACAGAATGGCTCTCCTCTGTTGCCCTGGTCTTCACCTCTGTCCTGGGACCTGCTGACAGGGGGAGGTGTGTATGTGTGTGTGGGAGGGATGGGGGGTTTGAGGGGCATCAGGGGCAGGAGGGGTCACCTTTGGGGACCTGTCAAAGGCGTTAGAAAATGATGATGAAAGCCACAAAGAAATGGTTTTGACGAAATTCTTGCAGCAATTTTGAAACTCCCATCAAATGTGTTTATCTGTATTGTCTAAACCAAAACATGTTTTATTACGGTGTTTATATAGTTCACCCTGTAATATGTGGCCAGACGTTGTTGTGAAAGCCTGACCTTGTCAGAGCTCAGAAGCTAAGCAGGGCTGAGCATGTTTAGTACTTGGATGGGAGACCTAAGCAAGAACCACGTCACCTACATTGTCTAGTATAAATGTGATGTATATCACTGTTTATGGAGATCAGAAGGGCCAATAGCACAGATTAGCACCCTTGCTTCTGTCACTCTGCCCCAGGACAGCTGTGGCTACAATAGTATCTTACCTTAACCAAGTGTGGAGTACAATATATTTCAGAATTTCAAAAATATGTTATGCACCACTGGAGAAATATCACTGGTTTGAGTACATTCTTTCTTCTTTAGATCCAAAATAGTGAATGTGACAACCTTGTAAGGCTTTATTATTTATTATATGTACACTGAATCATTCAACACAAAAAATATACTAACAACCACATTATCTATGACCCTGTTTCAAGATACACATTTCCTTTCCATTTTACTGTGTGTAGAGTCCCTCAGTCGTCCAGGTAGAATCCAAGCTGCTTCTTCAGTTCTGGTCAGATGCTGGTGGACACTGCTTTATATCTGCCTGAAGAGAGGAGCTTAATTACAATGAAAATTACTCTGAGACTGAGCTGCGAAACGTATTCGACCAAATAAACTCTGTCCAGTTGACAAATTAAATCTCTCCTTTTGCTTTCCATTTTACTGTTATCACCACATTTTGCACCATTCTGTCCCCCTCTTTCTTTCCCTCTCTGTCTCTCCCTCTCTCTCTGTGGCAGCCGTTCATTTGAACTATTCAATTACCTGGTGTGAAGGGTCAGGGCTCAGACAGGAAGCATCGTGATTGGTTCTCCTCAGATATCTTTGAGCATGTGTGACCAATCGCAGCTGCACAGGGCTTTCCCCATTCCTCTGTGTCGAATTGCCACCACTTTCCGCTCACCTCGTCCTCTGTTTCCTCTTAGATGTGTTAACGCAGCTTTTAATCAGTTTTACTATCCACACCCGGGCCTCCAGCTGGTCCTGTCCATCCCAACCCTAACACACGTTTCATTAAGATTTACCCACAATTCCTTTCTCAGCCCCGGACCCTGGTGACTTCCACTGACCCCTGGGTGACTCTGCTCCACTTGACCCTCACCTCACCCCATCATCGGACTGATCCTCTGCAATAACCTGTGGACATGAACATGAGCAGGTTTGTCGTAGGCTCTTTATAAAGTCTGTCTATAGGTATTTCTATTTGAACTATAGGTGACCAAAACAGGCACCTAAAATTGCATATTTAAGTTTGAAAAGGTAAACATGGAGAGAAGCTTAAATTTCAATATGCCATGTAACAATTATGAAATGAATGAATGAAATATAAGAGGCAGCAATTTAAATCAATAATTTAAATCCATTAAAATTATACAAAGTTGAAAAAGCTGAGGCACTCAAAAAGTACAAAATAATTAAAAGCCTTTATTACCACATGGCACATAAAGTTAAATTCACGTCCTGTCTTCCATAAAGGCTTTTAATGATTTTGTACTTTTTAAGTGCCTCAGCTTTTTCAGCAGTGGTGGATGAAGTACTCAATTGTGTTACTTAAGTAAAAGTACAGATACAAAGGTTAAAAGTTACTCAATTAAAAGTATCACATGAAAAAATCTACTTAAGTAAAAATATTAAAATACCTGTTTGAAAATGTACTTTAAGAGTAAAAAGTAAAAGTATTTTGCAGAGATTTTTAGAACAATTAAAGGATGAAATGTAGTGATTTTGAGAAAGAATTTGGCTGATTTTAAGTGATTCCGTTGTTTTTTTAATTTTTCTAGCCTCTTTTGTGTATTTGGTTTGCTCAAAGTTGGGACGTTAACTCAAATTAAATGTGCTAAAAATAAAAAGTCTCCGCCAGCAGGAAAGTACTTTTTACTTTTCAGTCCAGACCTAAAATGTAGTGGAGTAGAAAGTACGGATGCATGCTCTCAAATGAACTGAAGTAAAAGTATCCACCTAAAATTTGTATTTAAATATTGTACTTTTACCTTTGTATTTTGTTACCTTCCACCACTGTTTTTCAGCTTCAATTTGAGACTGGTCCCTACACTGAAAAGCACCAAAAGGGAAATTTTGCACAATCTCTACACATCCAAGTAGCACTGCTGAGTCCTGCCCCCCTTAATTTTTGCTCCATTAAAATGACATTTGTTATTTTCCTCCATCTTGTTATCCAGTACAGATAAATAAGTCTGTTAGTTGCTGAAATACCAACTTTTCAATATAAGAACTTTGGATATCAGATTTCGTGCTTCATGTAGCTCAGGGGTCTCAAACTCAATTCACCGGGGGGCCGCTGGAGGCAGAGTGTGGGTGAGCCTGGGCCGCATCAGGTTTTCCACAAGAAAAACTTTGTTAAAAAAATTTCCAATCTTCTCACATCTCTTTATTTTAATTTTTTAACACAAAATAAGATGAAAATAACTAAACAAATTAAGAATTAATAAGAAAATAAATAAATAAATAAATAAATAAATAAATAAATTAGTAATAAATACATATAATAATTATGATAATGAAAATAATAATAATAATTAGATTTCTCTAGTCAGTGACTATATGTGGTTTCTTTAGTCTTCTATATCTGCTGTATTCAGATTCAAATGTCTGTATTAACAGTTCTTTAACCTTTAACCTTCTTCTGAACATTGTCCTGAACATGAATGGAACTTTGAAGAACATGAACTGTTCTTTTGAACATGGCTTCTCTTGCCTCTTGCTGCTAGAGACCTGACAGCTTCCTCTCGCAATGTGTGTATAAATATACCGGAATTTCAGGACTATAAACCGCTACTTTATACAATGATGCGGCTCATATATGGACGGATTATTCGTTTATAAACACAGTGGATGCGCGCGCAGCCTGAGCGCAGAAAGTGCCGCTGTCTGCGCGGTGAACATGAAGTTAGAACACTGGCGAGCGCTGTTGTCGGCGCACTAAAACAATTTATCGCCATGCGATGAAATAAGTTCTGATGCTAAATGAACATTAGTGAGGTGGATACTTCTTAATGACCCGTATGCGGTAAATGCAGGTGAGTTCGTAAATGACGAGAAGAAACGTCTCAAACTTCAGTAGCTGGACATCCACTCATACATGATCGACACAACTAACCCCGACCCCCGGGAGAGCCTGAAATCTGCTGAAATCCTACAAGACACTGACATGATCCCAGACAGGACAGCGGCTCTGTGTGCAGGAGACATGCGCTGTAGAGCGCCAAGTGACGGGGCGCAAGAGCGAGACAGACAGGTGAAGAGACGATGCACCGAGGAAGATGCTCGTTTGACTTTGTTTTGAACAAACCGAAAATGTTCATTTTTGTCTTCTTATGTACTTTAAACTTCTTAGGTTCTTTTTAAAGACAATACAGTAACTTGTATTTACCTTGTTGACATGTTTCGGCTGCTAGCTGCGAGCCATCTTCAGAACTGTCACCGGTGTTGGTGGTGACGTATCTACTCTGGACATCTGAACATCCCACTGCACATAAACTTTCAGTAGTAAGGACACTATTCGAACGGGCCACACTCATAACAGACCAAACCGACAGGGAAGAGGAGGAGAGACACATTATACAAGCACTCAAACAATGTCAATATCCCAACTGGGCCATAAACAAAGGCAGACAACAAGTCAACAATAAAACCAACAAACCCCGACAAAAAACACAACAAACCAATAGAGGGCAGCAGGATCACAAGAACACAGTCACACTACCATACATCAGAGGAATAACTGAACCCATCCAGAGAGCCATGAAAAAAGACAACATAAGCACTGTAGTCAAACCATACACAAAACTCCGCCAACAACTAGTACACCCCAAAGATAAAATCCCACAAGAACAAAAATGCAATGCCATCTACGAAATCCAATGCAAATCATGCAATAAATCATACATAGGGGAAACAGGCCGGGCTTTCCATATCCGAAAAAAGGAACACCAAAAGGAATGTGAAAAGGAAACATCAGGGAGACTCACCAGAACACAAAAAGACAAAGCGTTGCAGGAAAACCTAAAATCCGCCATATCAGACCACTGTAAAAGAAATAACCACATTATGGATTGGGACGGGGCACGGGTCATCGGATCGGAAAACAACAAGTTCAAACGCTGGATCAGGGAGGCCATTGAAATCAGAAAACGAGGCACGGACAGCATCAACCGAGATGACGGAGCATTCCTCCTTTCACACACTTGGGACACCCTCCTCCAGAGACCACCAGGCGACGGGAGGCGTGGTCAGTCTGAGCGACCTGCCAGGTCAATCAGGCTGACCACGCCTACAGGCAGTAACAACAGCTGATATACGACACGTCACCACCAACACCGGTGACAGTTCTGAAGATGGCTCGCAGCTAGCAGCCGAAACATGTCAACAAGGTAAATACAAGTTACTGTATTGTCTTTAAAAAGAACCTAAGAAGTTTGTTTTGAACAGTTATTTTGTGCTTCATGCACACACCCTCCTCATGGAAAACACACAGAGAAATGCATATGATGCAGCACTGAAGTTAAAGGCAACTGATCTGTCTGTCGAAGAAGCAAACAGAGCTGCTGCACGTGAGCGCGGCATCGATGAGTCGATGGTGAGACGCTGGCGACGGCAGCGTGACGAACTGACTCAATGCAAAAAGACGATAAAAGCTTTCAGAGACAATACAAGCAGATGCTCCGAACTTGAAAACTTCTTGAAGACGTGGACACCTGTGGCTTATAGACAGGTGCGGGAATATATATTTATATACATTTATATGCCTATAATGTTCCGCTGGGCAGCAACTTAAAGGAACTTTTTTTTTTTTTTTGTGTTGTGAACGAATGTCCGTGTGTGCCCATAGTAAACGAATGTCCGCGTGTGCCCAATAGAAACAAGGCAGCCAGCCAGGCACGGAAGAAAACACTCCATGGCAACGCTGCTGTAATTTTCACTCATTAAGAAATGTTTCTCTGCTTGCATCAAGCCTGGCCGATGTCCCGCCCCCGAGAGCCATACACCCCACCATGGTTGGTAGGTTCGTTCAGCTCCGCACACAACACTGTAAAGTGCCATACATGTCAAACTCGTGGGCCGCACTAACATTAAACTTTCATATTAAGGCGGGGGCCACAAACTATCGTCCCGCGGGCCGCAATTGGCCCCTGGGCTGCAAGTTTGAGACCCCTGATGTAGCTCATGTAGCGTGCATATCATTTATCAGTTTCAACAAATTTGTGGCATTGAACCTCAGAAGGGCAATACATGACTCTTTTGGTTGATGGTCCGCCACTTGTTTGTCTCCATGGAGATTTGTTATTACCAGGAATGTTCCGCAGTGTGGCAGTGTGGGATTAAACGAAATCAACCTTTTTGACAGACACGTTTTTTTTTTTAATTACAGTTGTTTTTATTGTTCAACAATCATTCTTACTGTGAGGACTGGCAGTGTCACCTCTCCACAAATCTGACCTGTAACTTAGCCTGGTGTTGCCATCAGCTCAATGCCAGTGAGTTGCCTATAGGTGACAGAAGATAACTACCTCTCATGTAATTATACTTAGATATTAATACATAACTGTTTCATGTTTACTTCCTGATTCAATTACATTTTCAGTTTGATGGGCTCTATTTTCCGGGTGAGTGCTGGGAGCGTGTGGTGCATCTGGTAAAGCACTCAGCGCCTCTACAGTTGGTCACAGTGCGCGTTCCAAATTGAATTAGCGTTGACAGCGTTCAGCGAGGCCTCCCGTACATGCGTCGGTGTATACGTGTGTGTTCAAACCTCCACTGGCTGTTGGCGAGCTGTCTCAACGCCGTGGAAACCAAGTGAAATAGTGAGATTTGGACCATCCCCCTGAAATCAATTAAACCAGGGTTGGAGGGGCACATCCTGTACAGGGCGGCCCCAGACAGACAGCACCATCTGGGACAGCGGGCGGTGCGACCTCTGGGTTAGAAACATGAAAGAACCGGGGCGTGGAGGAGAGAGGCGCGCGTACGGGTGACGGTAAATCAAAATCTCCCGTTAGCCTTTGCGCTTCACCTCTATGCCAGCCCTGCCATTCGATACATCAGATACGCAGAGACTCTTTCAATCTAATATTTCCCAATTTGAGGTTTTTACAGCCTGAGAAGTGATAACCTGTCATAAGCAGGAAGCAAAACGCACCAAAAACCATCTATTCTTCTGTCAAAGATAGCCCCAAAGAGAAAGAGAATATCTCACATCTCTTGTTCCCAGAAACTTGATTTATTGTTGTACATTAAATAAACCAGCGCTTCTCATATTAGCGTTTCCTCATTGTTGCACCTGTGTTTGATTGGCGTTGGGGTATAGGACCGCGGTGTGGGGCTGTGGAGGGGTGCAGAGGACCTGGTGTGATGGACGGCGTGGGTCAGAAAGGGGCGTTGTGTTTGTTGATCACGAGGATAGTGTTGACAGTGCTGACCCAACCTCCCTGATCTTAAATGAAAGATACAACATGGGACTGATACTACTTTGTCTTTGAATGCAGAATGGTCTGGAACTAGTTTTGGGGGTGCATACATTTTGGTGTAGGTTGGACAGGAGTCCTTTTTAAGTTCTGCCTTAAGTTCTCATAAAAGAGCAAAGTTAAGTTCATTTTCATAAATGACTGTTTCAATTGAACTCAACAACCACCCACTCCCCGGTTCTGGAACAAAATTTTCCATTTATTTTTCTCATAGAACTTCAGAAAAAAAAAAAAAGAATTAAAAGTTTGAAAACTTGCACAAGGCTAATCATCTATGTAGTAACTAATGACCACAAGACCTATAGTTTAATTTAAAATCTGTTTCTGAAACTTTATAAATCACAAAGGTATTAAAGCATTTTGCATAATCTTGTGTTTTAAATGTGCTTTCCGTTATGAATATTAGTTTAACACGTAGCTGGTTAGCCTCTACGATGCCTTTGAAGTCTTTCTTACAGACCTGGATCAGGCGATCACTGCGGAGCTCCATTGCTCCAAGAGCGGTCAAGTGATGTTGCTGTGGCATGTCTGGTCAAGTGCAGTTGAAACTGCCAGGTTTATAAAAAAAATAATAATAATATTTTTTTTTTAGAATAAATTATCAAAAGACCAAATGCACCTCATTGGGCCATTATTTCTCTCTACTGTACCATCAAACCTTGGGGGACGGAGCCTTTGCCACTGCTTTTTAAAACACTTTTATGACATCAGGAGCTCAGGGTCAGTACAGTCACTTCTGAAAAGTCACATGTTGAAAAAGGCCTATTCTTAAACTCTCATACAGTACACACACATGCACACGCAAACACACACACACACACACACACATGCACACACCCACACATATTTTCATACTATCATTTTACTGTAGCAAGCAGCTATTTTTTTTCTAAATGTTTACCAGTAGCCACTGACTTACCATTTGGGACGAATAAAGTTACCTGATTCAATAATAGCAAGTAAATAGTCCTATAAGGATGTAGGCGGGGATAGGGGGAGGTCCAAAACACATACACCTATAATGCAGGACAGTACAGGATTTGTCAAACATGTATCAATCAATACAAGTCATAAGCTAACGATGTGAGAGAACTGCTATAAAGATTTCAAGTATTTTGCATATGTCTCCTTTAAATTTCCTGTGTATTTCACTCCAGGATTTCCTCTTCATAAAAATGATTAAAAGCTCAAATGAAGATATACGGTTTAGTGGAAACTGCCAAAGCTGTGCAGATCGTTAACACCTCGGAGATGGCATGAAAGGTATGAACCCAGATGGAAAACTCGGGGGCCAGGTGGGACGCCACATGGTAAAATGGTTGTCCCGGCTGGCTGTGACCCCCTGATTTGGGACGATTGGAGCATGTTGAGGAGCACACATGCCTCTGCTGTGACCTTTGACCTTCTCCTAAACACTGTCCCGGGTGGAGAGAGAGGGGCCAGAGCACCGGTCCCAGCTGCTGTCAACACGCTGTGATGTACCACGGGACAGTGAGGAGAGAAGGGGATTTAAATGGGCTAGACAAAGAATGCTGATATTTTGTTAAAATTGTTCATTCTTTATTACGTCCATTTTAGTCTGTAAAAGTGTAAACGTTTTTAAAAACTAAACTTTAAATTGTACATTACTGACTCTCAAAAACTCTCAAAATGCTTTTTGCGAGTGTAAAGTATGTAATCATGAATGATATTGAAAAATTACAAGGAAGTTTTGTTTTAATTCATTTACAGTAAAAAAAAAAATCACTGGAATAATGCATTTTGTTATAATTTGCACATTTGCATAAGATTGTAATAGAATATGTGGCCTGTATTGTACTTCATTTTTGTCTCTGAGTCTGCCTGTGAATTGGGCAGTTTCTGGTCTGATGGGGCAGTTTCATGGGGTAGTTTTTGGCCTGATGGGGTAGTTGTATGGGGCACTTTTTGGTTTGATGTGGTAGTTTTTGGTCTGGTGTGGTAGTTTGATGGGCACTTTTTTGGTCTAATGGGGTATTTTTGGTCTGATGGGGTCATTTTAGGTCTGATGTGGTAGTTTGATGGGGTAGTTTTTTGATCTGATGGGGCAGTGGAGGCTGCTAATAGCTGTTAAACTGTTCTGGTTTTTCACATTACTCACAGAAGCAGTAGTTTGATGGAGTAGTTTGATGGGGCAGTTTGATGGGGCAGTTTGATCGGGTATTTTGACGGGGCAGTTTGTTTGGTCTTTGTAAAAGGGCAGTGTGGAGGCTGCTAATAGCTGTTAAACTGTCCTGGTTTTTCACATTACTCACTGACTGTAATTCGATTTGACCACAGCTGTTTCCACTCGGAGCTTTACAGTTGGGGCCGGTCAGGTTCATAATGTGACCTGATAAATAACTGCCTTTATTGAGTTTGTAAAGAAAATAAGGCCCAATATAAACCTGTGGAAGAGACTCAAATGAGACTTGTGGCTGCAGGGCACACATCAGACTGGGAAAGAGACTAGAAGATTTTCCTCAAGTAACATAAATAACCAGAGTGTTCGTTAGAATTTTTTTCTAAGCAAATTAACTACTTTTTAAAGGTGGACTGTGTAACTTTCCCGTCAAATGCTTGTCTCTGTTGAGATGTTATTGCTTTGTCCGGAATATTTCACTGTATAGTATTAAACTTTTTTATCTTCATGGAACATAGAAACAACCAAACGCCTAACCAAAAAGTGACACAGTGCATCTTTAAATATAAATAGTAAATTCGATCTTGGGTATGAGTTTCAGAATGATGAAAAACTAGGACTGTTGCCATAGTAATTAACAAATTATAACAAAATAGTATCTCATTTGAATGGTTAAAAGTCCTCAAAATGTCACCAATGTCAAGTTGCTATAGTCTGTAAATTTTGCTCACTGACAATGGAAATAAAACATATTCTGGTTCTGATTCAATAACAAGTATCCACGGGTTTCAGAATGACACTAAATCAGGACCGTTACCATAGCAATTAACAATTTAAAAGTATGTGTCCTAGCTTTTAAACTGTGAAAAGTCCTCAAAATATTACAGGAAGCTAAATTGCATAAATACAGGTGCATTAATGGTCAAATAAGCATGTAGTACTTTAACTTGAAATAGTATTATTTTTAGGTATTATCTCTGAAATGGACACAGCAGAGAAGATAATGTGTAAGAATTTCAAGTTTTTGCATTGAGAAGATGAGACATAAAACCTTCTCCAAACTCAAATGGAAATCAGATGATTCACCATGGCAACCCAGGAAAACAGGAGATTAGGTGAGCGTGTTAATCAGACAAGTTTTACACGTTTTCTACCTCCATTCCACTACCTCTCTCCTTCTCTCCATCATCCTTTTCCTCTTTCTCCCAATCTCTCCCCCTTCTCCCTCTGTCTCCCTCCCTCTCTCTACCCCTTTATCGCCTTTTCCTTCCCCCCTCTCTCTCCATTCTTTTTCTCTCCCCTCTCTCTTTCTCTCATTCCCCTCCCCCTCTCCGCCTCTCTCTCACCATTTCCTCCCTCTCTCTCTTTTTCTCCCTTCTCTCTCTCTACTCCCATCCCTTTCTCTTCCCCCCCGCTTTTCTCTCTCTGTCCTATCCCTCCCGCTCGCTTCCTCTTGATGCTATTTCTCCTGATTGGAAACAAATGAGTCTTGTCTCAGGTTTCTCGCCTCTTTACAGCCTGTCAGTCAAACAGAGCGACCCAACCTTTTCCTCCTCGTGTCATTACCGCCGCAGAATCAGAATCAAAATCAGAGCTGCTTCCGTCTGATTTTGACCACCGCCTCGAAAACAGCATTAAAGTCTCACCCGGGCACAACACTGGGTCTGTGAACAGGGCGCAGGGGCACTTGGCATGAGGGGCGGGAGGTTTTAGGGAGAATTATTTAGCAAAAAGGATTCTTTCTGAAAGGCAAATGACATTATGTTGTATAAGCAAAAGCCTTAATCATATACTTATAACTGATATATATTTATGTTCTTGTGCAAAACTTAACTGTAATGCACTTTGACCATTTTAAAAACCTTAACAATAACTAGTTCATCTTAAAGGTGCACTATGTAACTTTTTGGTTGAGGGTCTTTCGTCTGCTTGTTTCTATGGATATGTCACTGCTCTGCCTGGAATGTTCCACAGTATGACACTAAACAGCTCTACCTTATATTTATTAAATTACAGGTGGTTTTATAGCTCAAAAAAAAAAAAAAAAAAAAAAAATAGACAAAACATGCATCCTGACTGTGACGGGGTCGCCTCTCCTCAGATCTGACCTGTAACTTGGTTTTATGTGGTCTCCATGGTGATAGAAAGGTTTAATGCCATACTGTGAAACATTCCAGACAGAGCAAAAACATCTCCATAGAGAAAAGCATTTGACGGACCCTCCACCAGAAAAGTTACACATTGCACCTTTAAACTGCAGCTTTCCAAAGTTGTTCCACATTTTTACTAAACTTTGATGAAGTGTTTTTTTCAACTTTCAGTAGCCAGAGTAGAGTAAAGCTAAAAACTAGCATGCTAACAGCACACTTACTTGTTCCCGGACAATCAGTTAATTTGATGCAAACAGCACACATTGGTCTCACTTGAAGAGCTCCTTTTACAATATCTGTACTTGGGAGAAAAAATATTCCTCAACCACATGGAGCGAAATCAAATACAACTTAAATGGAGGTTCAGTCAAATGCTTTTCTTCATAAAAATGTTATTGCTTTATCTGGAATGTTTCACAGTCTGGTATTAAACCTTTCTATCTTCACAGAGACCAAACCAGACCAAGTTACAGGTCAGATCTGTGGAGAAGCAACCCCGTTCACAGTCAGAATGTCTGTTTTTCTAAGTATTTTTGAGCTATAAAACCACCTCTAATTGAATAAATGTAAAGACCTGTTTAATGCCATACTGTGGAACATTCCAGACAAAGCAATGACATATCCACACTGCACCTTTAAGTTTCAGTTTGTCGTGGCGTGATTAAAGATTCAACAGTCATTAAGCTTATATGCATGTCGGAATACTAATCATGTATTTTAGCATCATTATCGACTTTTCAGCATCCATAAATAGGAGACAATTTACAAATATTAAAGGTGCATCTTCACGGAAACCAAATTAGACCAAGTTACAGGTCAGATCCCTGGAGAAGCAATCCCTTTCCCTGTTTTTCTGAGCTATAAAACCACCTGTAATTGAACAAATGTAAGGTAGAGCTGTTTAACGTCATACTGTGAAAGATTCCAGGCAGAGCAAAGACACATCCATAGAAACAAGCAGGTGACAGACCCCCAACCAAAAAGTTACATAGTGCGCCTTTAACTAAATGTTTTTAAGCAGATCTATTATAAAAAAAAAGCATGTCAATCCCCTATATTTTGAGTTAACACTGACCTCCCCTCAACCCAACATTAGCTTCCAAATAGCAATCACCTGTCTATAGTATTTCCTCTGACCGTGTGGAGCAGGTGCAGGGTTCGGCTCCCCTGGTATGAAAGCAATTAGTCTAATTGAAAGATCAGGCATTAGTGGAGTTTAAAATGATCGTAGCCCACAGACAAATACACAGATGATAGACAGTATCGAGTAACCACAGCAAGGATATTACGCTGTTTCTGGACAAAGGCCCCGCTGTGTGATAGGGCGCACCTGACCGCTGACTCCATCTCAATCTTACTGCTTCAATTAACTTCTTCCTGCTATTTCCTCGTCTAGGCCAAGTTAGCTCACCGCCGTTCCTCGCCATGACAACTAAATGACTGTTTGGTTATGAGCGATTTTGTGGAAGCGGCCCATTTCCCCGTGCTTTGGGTTGAAACCGCGTTTGGGGCCGATTTGGAGAAGGGCGCTGAGGGGACTCTTGTTTGAGCTGAAGTGAAGGCATGTATTATCACGTCAGCGGCTGAGCGGGCGTGGACCGGTTTGGGGGCGAGGAGGAGGGCGAGGAGCAGGCGGTGGTGGTGGAGTGGTGAGCTGAGGCCTCTTTATGGTGCACTCATGTTTCACACTGATGTAGATGTGAATGTGAGTTACAGGCAACATTTGTATACAAAAATTAAAACAGAACATTTCCTTCAAATATTTCACTTTCTGGATTAAAGTACCTATGACAGGTTAGACTAATCATTTTACTAAAACACAGTTAAGAACATTATATTTAAGATTTGGGTAAAAATTTAACTTTTTTCCCCGGTTCGGTTATTTTAAAGGTTTTAAATTTTACTTCCTGGTTGGAAATCATGACATCACGCTAGAGACCAGCACTCCTCTAATATACACAGAAATTATAATTTGACAAATAAAATGAAAACACCTTTATTTAGTTGAAATAATGTTTAAAGTGTTACAGAAATGTGTTTCTTGCATGTAGAGACGTGTGCCGAGATTTTATACAGAATTCTCCCTAGTGTGATGTCATCAATATGGAGCTCTCTACTTCCAGTAACCGTCAACATATTTTTTTTACTTTTCTTCATAAATTGCTTCTTGGTTGGTGGAAAACTATAATTAACATTTCCAACAGATATTGTCCTACCAAATTAAATTACAGAATCATCAAAACCTGTCGCACTTTAAAGACAATGTGCTAATATAACAATGACTCAAATCATTATTTTAGCTTTACTATAGGCTTATAAATGACATGCTATATTAGTTGCAAGTGTGTTTAACCTATTGCAAAAATTAAAACTGCACAGTAACTGCAGATTCGTGGACTCCATGAAAATCCATTGCATTTATTGACAGAATTAATTTTGTGTGTACATCTCTATAATTAGTTGTTTGCTCTTATTCAAATGAGCTGTACTATTGAAACATATATCTTTTCTTTGAGTATTCTACTGTATATGAATGTGCAAACTGTTTCACTTAGGCTTACTTAAAAAAAAAAAAGTTTAGATAAATTAAAAAGCAGGTAGGCTACTTGTATTTTACTCTTACAAAATATAAAGTACTACTAAAGTATATCTGATCTTTTCAAACTGTGCTACTGACTCTTAGATCTCAAACTACCACAGCTATAGTAATATTCTGTGTGTGTTGTATTCCCTTGTTGTGTCTTGCCCTTTCCTCTGGGCCTGTGATTGTCTGATTATTGAAATAACTGCAGTTTATGGAAATTAGCAGCATCTGCTCCAATCACACTGATGAGCTCAGGTCAGACACAGGAGGTCAACTCTGGACGCAGGAGTGAAGGAAACTTTGTCTAATACAACTCAAGCCTGGGTTAGAATTTAGATCTGCACTATGGGCTTAAACATGGATACTGAATACTAAATAGTAGTTTTCAAGGCGTCCACATCAGTTTGCAGTGCATTATAATGTTTCTTCCTCATCAAAAACATACCCGGAATTTTGTTTTGTTTCATTTGCACGTTTAACACACAAAGCCTGCATATTTAGGTTGAGTTCTTCTCTCAGGCAGAAAACACTCTTTTCCACCTTGTGATGTCAAATTGTAATACATGAAGTGCTCCACTGTGTTTTTAAACTCCATACGCCTTCACTTGAAACATAATTGGATCGTTTCAGCCCTGGAGCCCAGTCTCAAAAGAAAAATGGTAGCTCTTAACTTGAAAACTACTGCTTCATGACATCACAAGGTGGAACAGAGCATTTTGAGCTTTGGGGATGTAGACAGACTAATGATAAATAGTATGTTTTTGAGGAGGCAACGACATTATAAACATGGCTTAAAGCTCACATTACTCAATTTTGCATAATATAGGACCTTTAAGCTACTATTGAAGCCACAGCTGTCACACAGCACAGTTATACTCACAGGGTGAGTGAAGTGTCTTGCCTAAGAACACAACAACAATATGCACTAGCAGCACTGCCCTACTACAGTACATATAGTATTCTCAGTTTGTGGTCCACAGTGGCAAGAATTTAGAAAACTATTGTTGCTTTTGCTAAACTTAAAAGTGCACTAAAGCATTTCCACTGGGAACTGGCTCTCCACTCCACAGACATGTCCTGTAATTTGGTCTGGCATACTGTAAAAAATTCAAGGCAAAGCAATAACATTTCCTTAGAGACACACAGGTGGCGAAATCTCCTCCAGAAAAGTTACACAGCTGCTGTATTTAATTGTGCACTATGTAACTTTCTGTGTGGAGAGTCCATCACCATGGTGATGTTGTTGTTGGTCCGATTTGTGGAGAGGTGGGCCCACTTACAGTACAATGCTTATCTTTCAAGGTATTGTTTAATTGTAATGAGCAAGTTTAATGCCATACTGTGGTACATTACAGGAAAAGTAATCTCCCTGTCATATCTCCATGGACACAACCAGGTGCAGACTCGCACCAGAAGTATTACATAGTGCACCTTTAAATACAATAAATGTTTAAGACTGTTAAATTAGACTGAGGGGTTATTATAGACTGACATTCTGTTGTATTAAACACTGTGTCATAGAGAAGGCTTGGGATCTGTAGCCAGATACACACTTTAATAGGCACTTATGGTCAATGCAACAGTCAAATCCTTGATAATATTTAGATTATTACATACCTCCTATTGAAGAAGCTCTTTGGTATTATCAAAATACACCCTTATGCATATGTCCAAAAAATAACTGTACATCTACTTTCTTTGGTTCAGTTCATTGTGATGGTTAAGTCCTGGGGTCCAAGTGTCAGAGGCAGTGGTTGGAGCTGGGCGGCCATTTTGACTGACTGTTCGTAGCGTCCTCTTCCAGTTTTTGTCGTGAAACAGGCGGGAGCGGTGGGCTTATGGGAAAACTGTACCGGTATAAACAGTAAGGTCCCAAAGTGTCAGGAAGATGCAGAGAGGAGCTTTGCGAAGTGAAATGATTGGAGAATGGAATAAGATACGGCGCAGTTAAGTCTCTGGATTTCTTCCCTTGTAGCGCAGACAGCCAAGGCAGGTCGGATAGCGTAGGTAAGGGGGGCAGGATTCGGTCAGGTCCCAGATTTGAGAAGCCTCGGAGGGGCAGTGGGGATGAGGGGGAGCTGCTCTTTGAGGGGTACAGGGGTAAAGCCACAGTCTGAAGAGGGGAGTCCCGACAGGAGATGGCGGAGAGCGAAAAGGGGTGAAGAGGAGAGGAGGAAGAGAACGGGAGGAGAGACTTCAGAGGAGACAGACCAACGCTGCTTGAACTGGGACCACCTACAAGAACAGAAATATGTGTTTGATTTTGAGTGAAATTTGACTCATAACAACACAAATAAAGTATTTTTAAAAACATTATTAAACACTTATAATAGTACTATAGTAGCAGCACTACAAGGACATAGACTACAGCCCCTTTTGGTGATCCAAATAGGGTTGTAGCCCTTTTAATGCTGCATTTTTTATTTTATTTTTTTTACCGAATAACCAAATAAACTACTATTACTACTACTATTACTTGCTACTACTACTTTAGGCTGAAGTAAAAAGTACTTATAATGCCTAACCCTTTTAAACAGAACTGACAGAATTCCAAAAAAGAAAAGCAGTAAACAGCAACTTTGCGTTTGCAGATTCACTTAGGACTTACTGTATACTATAAGAAACCAACAAACATAACGTGATTGTAGATTTTTGCTAGACTCAACACAATGACGTTTATTTTTATATATTTGACTTTTGCATTTGTAAAATCATGTGTAATAGTAGGTCCACAAGTCATGACTAATTTTAAAGCAATTCTTACAGTTATCATTTTTATATTGATTTAAATGAAATAATGAAATTACAAAATAGTGTGTGCACCTGCAGGTAATAGCACTATGAATCCAATTTCAAGCCGGTAACACGTCACATGTGAAATATGGCCCCCCAAAAAATGCAAGTGGATCCTGAAAGTGGAGTTCGGAAGGCACTGAGCTCAGAGTTGTGAGATGATTTGAAGATGTAACTATTAAACATATTTTCTTAATTGAAAACAGTACATATTAGTGAAATAAGGTCAAATAAAACAATACACCACATTAGACCACTTTAAACTATTGCACAAATCTAATATAATTTTGCAGTGGGGGTCACCTAATAGTTGCACGATTGGTTTGGGGGTTCGGGGCCTGAAATCCCCTGAGAACCTCTTTAAATTTACAACAAAATGTGTGCAGAGTTAGCCTTTGTCCGAACCACAACAAATAGCCCCAGTACCTTGTATCGTCATGGAGAAAGGCTTAAGGTCCAGGCTGAGTGGACCTCTCCAGGGATAGGACTCCAGCAGGCCATCCAGCACGCCCCTGTTCACACAAATACAGGGACTAGGTTTGGTTCCCATGACAACACAACATTCTAATCCCTATAGTTTAAAGGTCCTATTATAGGAAATAGGACCTATTTCTTATGTCCTAAGAAGTTTTAAGACATGTTGTAATGTTTTTACCTGGTGTTGTGTTTTGTTTCATTCACACATGTTTGAGTAATCCTGAATTATTAGCCTGTCTGCGTCTCCAAAGCTCAAAATGCTCTGTTCCACTTTGTTCCACCATGAAGCAGTAGTTTTCAAGTTAAGAGCTACCTTTCACCTTTAGTTCAGTAGAGATTGGCAATTCCAGGTCTGGAATTATCCAAATGATTCTAGTGAAGGCGTACGGAGTTTAAAAATACAGTGAATTACCTGTATTACCTCATGACATCACAATATGTAACAATATGTGTTTTCTGTTTGAGAGAAGAAATCAGCCTAAATATACAGATTTTGTGTGTTAAACATGTGTGAATGAAACAAAACACAACTCCATGTGTGTTTGTGATGAGGAAACACCATAATAGCATAGGTCAGAAAATGGCGTAATATAGGCCCTTTAAATAAATTAATAATACAAATAAATTCTATGGTAGAATTTATTTGTATAATCAATTTATTGACCTGGTTTATGGTTAATAACTCTGTAATTACTCTGTGCCTATCCAAACTGGTAAAACAAGTTCAGCGTCTTCTCTGTCAGTATAAATTAACAAAAATGAAATGTCACTTAGGTTCATCAAGATTCAACATTTGTGGATATTTTGGATATTTCTTTAAAAAACAGAAAATGTCCCATAGAGTTACATAGGCCCTCACCCACCATCAGAAATTATGACGCCATCAGATAGTTAAATGTGAACATAACGTATCCACACGCCTACCCCAGAATATTATTATCACAGTCTAAATATTGGTTCTGAGAGGTGTGAAATTCAGCCTGACTGTGTCCCACCACACTTCAACTTTTTATTTGGGGTCTTGTTTCAGTGCTAAACTCAATGTCTCTCTGGGGTCACTTCTCTCAGGGTTTAAAGGTCCTATATTACGCAAAATTGACTCATGTGAGCATTTAATCATGTTATAATGTTGTTACCTCATCAAAAACATACCTGGAGTTGTGTTTTGTTTCATTCACGCATGTTTGGGTAACCGTTTATTATTAGTCTGGCTGTATCTCCAAAGCTCAAAATGCTCTGTTCCACCTTGTGATGTCATAAAGTGATATTTTTACCTTTTGTTTAGTCGAGATTGGAAATTGCAGGGGTGGAGTTTTCTGTTTGAGAAAAGAACTCAGCGTAAATATGCAGGATATGTGTGTGAAACGTGTGTGAATGCAGCAAAACACAACTCCAGGTGTGTTTGTGATGGGGAAACAACATTATAACATAGATCAGAAAATAGCGTAATATGGAACCCTTTAATTTGTGGATGTCATACCTGTTCCTCCCCGGGTCTCTGAATCCTTTGGCAAACGGATTCCTGTCGATTTTCAGCTTGGTGATCTGGAGAAAAATACAAAAAATAAAGTAAAATACATGTGTTACAAATGGGACAAGTGACGTTATTAAAGGCAACAATGAGCTCAACTTTATGACAGAGAGATGAGTGGCAGCGCAGGTCTGTGGGGACTGTGAGTTACAGCAAGCAGCCAGGCCCACCGCCATGTCAAACAGGATTTTGGAGGAAAGGTTGGGGTCACTTGGTTTTATTTGGTGTTTTAATAGCTGTGGAGTGTAGCGGGGTATTATAGAGTTTCTGTAATAATACTTGTGCTGATTGTAAAGTGAAGCCTGATGAAAAGAGCTGGCAGTCCCCTCACTAGGTCTCTGTGACTGGGGTAATATTAGCTAGTGAGGAGGTCAGAGGGACCAGTCAATGTGCTGAACCAGAAAATCAGGGTAGAACTGAGTGAGAAGTTGTTCCCAGCAATAAAATACTCTATTACTATCTGTATGAGGTCCTTATACACCAATACTTAAAGGTACACTATGTAACTTTTTGGTTATGGGTCGTCACCTGTTTGTTTCTATGGATATGTCATTGCTCTGTTGATATTAAACAGCTCTCTCTCTCACATTTATTCAATTACAGGTGGAGTTACACCTCAAAAATACCCAGAAAGACAAGCATTCTGGCTGTGAGCGGGGTCGCCTCTCCACAGATCTGACCTGTAACTTGGTTCGCTTTGGTCTCCATGAAGACCGAAAGATTTAATACCATACTGTGAAACATTCCAGACAAAGCAATAACATTCCTATAAAGAAAAGCATTTGACAGACCCTCCGCCAGAAAAGTTACGCAGTGCAGCTTTAATTTTGTGATGATTATTTATGTTTTGATTTGTTTGTATCATCATTTTAAAGTTTTTCTTATTCTGTAAAACACTTTAAATTACTTTGTGTATGAATTGTGCTATACAAATAAAAAATTCAAATCCTCAAAAGTGGATGAGCGGCGAAACGTCTTCACTCTAAAACTTTTGTCCAAGAAAACGTAATTGTCCTTTTGCTATGATCATACCTGAATGACTGAGGGATTGCACAGACATCATTGTTTACTGTTTATTTATTTAGACCCATTAGCCTGTTACCAAACTGACAGCTGGGTCCTATTTGAAATACACTAATACAAAACCATTATACATTTAAAATACCACATCACAACAACCCTTATTTTATTTAACAAGCTTTATTGTCCCATTTGATATCTGTGTCATCAGATAGAATCCATAGCAAAAGCAAAAGAAAAAACAAAATAGTTTGTCCAGTTGACAAAATTCAACTGTCTCTTGATGTGTCCCAGTTTACCTTTTCTTAATACAACTGTCAGAAGCTGTGGGTGACTACATGGTCTGAAATACCCATCTGATCATTTTATCTGTAAACTAGAGCACCAGAAACGCAGTAAAACGCAGGGAGAACATGCAATCTTCACTCAGAACACAGATTTTTGCTGTGAAACAGGAGTGCTAACCCTGTTTTTTTCCCTCAAATGCAGCTATGCCAAAAACTTGGCTTGCCTTGGTCTTAAGATAGCAATGTTTAATTTTTGATGATATATCATTTCACAATCATTTTAAGATTAAGGTTACAGTTAGGATTACAGTCTGGGTTAGGAACAGATTTGTTGGTTAAGGTTTGGGTTTTGAGACAGGAACTGGCTGTTGGCCGAACTGTGGAAAAAACTGTACGTATGCTGCCTTGCAATTAAATGGATCAAATAAAAAAGCATTATTTATTATTATTTATTCAGATTAAACATACTTTATGAATGCTTCAAATTGTAAATAAATTCTTAATTCTTCTTGAGAATACAGCAAAAGCCAAGATGCCAACAAGCCAATATGTTAAAGCCTTATAATGATCAAAGTTTACATTCTAAACAGAATATTTTTTTTGGGGGGGGTTAAAAAAAGTGTTTATATGCTGTAGGTTGGAATCATTTACAGAAAGATCTATGATGATCACTTGAACTTATAAGTTCAAGAAAATTATAAAAAGTGCGGTGCCCGAGATGTGTGTGTTTTTCTTGAGAGATGCAAATGGCTTTATGATGTGATATTTTTGATATTTTGTGAGTTGACTATATATATATATATATATATATATATATATATATATATATATATATATATATATATATATATATATATATATATACACACACACATACATACATATATACACACATATATATATATATACATATATACATATACATATATATATATATATATATATATATATATATATATATATATATATATATATAATAAAAAAGAAAAGTATGCACAACAAAAAACAAATCAAGCCAAGTTAAGATGATTTGAATTAAGAAAGTTTTATCATGATTTGAGTACATTTTAGTTAAGTAAAGTAAGTAAAATGATTGAATGACTTTTTGTAGTTGAAATATGAACATACATCTCGCTACACTTCAGATTTAAAACTCTTAGCACTCAAAATAAGAAACAAAATCTAATGTCGCTTGAATTAAGAAAAACACATTTATCCCTTTTTTTACAAGGTGAAAATACTCAAATGCCAAAAAGTCAAATGTCCTTAAGTCCTTTTAACTTACCTAGATATTGCTTTTGCAGTGTGTAAATTAACAAAATTAAACCAAAAACGTAAAAAAAAGAAATCATCATCATCCTCTTCAAAACGTGTGTGTGTGTTTGGTGCTGTTACCTGCTGGTTCTGATAGGCCGTGACTGTGGTGAACTCAGTCTCGGGGAAGCAGAAGCTGTGGACCCCCTCGGCGGGCACAGACTGGATCTGGGACAGGTCCACACGGGGGTCCTGTCTGATGATGTGGACTCGAGGCTTGTACTTGTGCATGGACTGCAGGATGATCTGAGAGAAGATAAGAGACAGTCAAATGTGCTCCTTGCTATGTTTTCAAAATCATTTCGCATAATAGTGTAACATTTAAAAAAACAGTGTAAGTAAGTTTTTGGCACCAGTCTCTTCTTCTTTTTGCATCTTATTTTGAATTTATTACCATTTTTTTTTTTTTTTTTTTTGCTCTTTGTTACCATTTATATTATTGCTCTTAAGCTTTTTGTTATTTTGCTACTGTGTCCAAATAATGTCCCTTGTGGATCAATAAAGTTTGTCCAAGTCTGTAAATGCTAAAGAACTGCAAATATAAAATTATTTAGTAAATACGCATGAATAAATGTTTTTGTTAACTTTTTAATAAATGGATTGCCACAAAATTGTAATAAAATAAATATTCTAAAACAAATTCTACCTTTCTAAATAATACCAATAATAGTACCATTTTTACTGCACAAAAATGTACTTTCCAGAGTCTATTTCTCTTTCTAACACATATCGAAGTAGTTTGGAGCTGGTCTAAACAGCAGTATCAGGTCCTGACCACATGTGTCACATCTGCTCATCAATGAACCTCACAGGAAGTTCAGATCACACTGGGATTTCAAGTTTCTGATCCAGGCTTTACCTCCTTGCGATCGGTCTGAGTTTAGACTGAGCCTGGACCAAATGTGGACCACAGGAAGTCAACTGCAAGTCAACCAGGACTGAGACTGTCTGTCAGGGGAGCTCAAATCACAGACATACACTTGTTTGTGAATGGGAGAGGAATGTGGGACAAAAACAATCAAAGTCCAAACAAAAAGTGTGTGGATTTGTAATGGAAGCTGTGGCACACTTCCTAATGAACAGAAGCATTAAAAGTATGTGTTTTTGAGTCTTTTTCATGCACTGTAATGTAGAGGTCTAAGTTTAAAAAATATATACGTTATAGTCCTTGTATGCCCTGTTGCATTGTGCTAAAAAAAATATTGTACCTAAAAAGTTAAAGCTATTAGAAGAAAATTTCACTGGTTAAGAATGTCTACCACATGAGGGGATGGAGTAAGTGACAAACTATAACAATCATAAAGGAAGTTGGATCTTAACACTGCATAATAGTGATAATAATGTTTTATTATTATTATTATTATTATTTCTAAATTATTTTAGATTACATTACAATACTCAAAACAATTAGCTCAACTGGATTTGAATAAATGAAAAGTACACAGATATTGATTTTGCTTGCACCTTTCATACTACATAGAAATAAAACATGCAAAAAGTGACAGAAATCCCCATAACTTCTAACAGAAAATGAGTAGAAACAAGCTAAATTGAAACACGAAATAAAAAAGATGACAAAAGCAGCTGGTGCGTGCGTAATGATGTTACCTACATGCCCCTTGTCGTCCATCTCGTTATTGGTGAGTTTTACGCGGTCAAAGCTGATGACCTGACGCATCCAGGTCTCCCCCGCGCACGGCGAGTCCGGGTGCACGTACAGCCGCGGAGAGATGCACGAGTGGTCCGTGTTTCCCGCCACCATCCACTGTGAACTGTGGTACACGTATCTACAAGACACAGGGATGAAATAAGTAAAGTTTTGTTTTGATTTTTCTTATTAAAATCATTAAAATTCACATCTGATACCTGTAACGTTTGGAGTCGACGGGCATTACATCCATTGCCACATAGTACTGTTGGCAAGGGTCCAGGTTACGCACTTTTACGCGCACAGACGGAAACATTCTCCTGTTCAGAGGAAAAGATTTAGAGACACACTTCTTGAAGGTGCGTTGCTTTACGACCCAACGATATTTAATGCACAGAATAAAAAATATTACTAGTGCGTTTTACAATGTTGTTCTTATCCTTCTGGGTCATTTGCCGCTGGGAGAAAAGTTCATTGCGCTCCTGGGGCCTAGATTTATGGCGCTTGTTTTCGGTAATTGAATAAACTGATCCTGGGTTTCCAGCAGGTATTTAACTGCTGGTAAGTTATGCAGGATGCAACTATACAAGAGAAAACATTGACTAAAACAGGTTCTCTTTCTGATCCAAATACAAACTTAACAGCACTTCAAATAAATATATATATATATACTATTCTATAAGCATTTGCCTCATATACTGTGCGTAAACTTAGCTAATATTTTTCGCGTGTAGAAAAACTGAAATACAGTGAGACCACAAATTTGTTCTATGAACAATGTGTTAATATGACAATTAATATTTGATAGTAAAAAAAAAAAAAAAAAAAAAAAGAACTGAAATTGAATGCTCGGAGACAAACCTTTACAGTATAAACTCGTATTTAAGTGTTCATTGCGGAATGGTCTGCGTAAAAGTAATAAATAAAATAAAAGGACACACAAAATAATAGGTCATAGGTTATACTTATTTAAATTTATTAGCACATTATTGGTCTCAGAATTGCAAGTCTCTCATATTTAGACCGTCGCGTCACGCACGGCCTGTTATAAACTTCCATATGATTTCGTACCTTCCCGCTTTGGTGATGATCATTTCGGTGCCAATCTCGTAAAAGCGCCTCCACAGCTCAGACCCCTGCAGCTCCACGCGCACCTCTGTATCCGCCACGCGCTCCACCTCTGTGCCGGGCTCGTGCCTGACAGCTGCTCTGTCCGGGTCACAACACGTGTCCTCTGACCTGCAGCGCGCAGCTGGAGAGGCCCTCTTCACCTGACGCACCGGGGACTGCTCCAGGCCTAAAACAAGAGTCCAAATAGTAAGATCGTCCCAAAGTGAAGTATTAAAGATATCTGAAGTGATAAAATTTGCTTTGTGATTTTTACTTTGTAATTTGAATAATTCTGCTTGGGATCTGAGTGTGCTGAAGTAAATATTTGCAGGGAAGTAAAGTTCGACCAAAATTCTAAATGTACAAAGTTAAAATGAAAATAAATACCAAGTGTAACGCGTGTGCCACAGATGGATAATTGGAATATATGTGTTTCAGCCTCTTGTAATTTAAGAAACATTCTGAGGACTTTTCAGTGCTCAAAAGTTGGTAACGGTCTTCATTTTTCATACATAATTTTATATACCTCATTTTGAAATTCATGGATAGTTTAAAGTTTGAAAGCTCACGGGCTACAATCGTTCAGAGTTGGTTTGGATTTTACAAATTAACATTGTGTTTCTGTGCGTAACCGTACGTTATCCATGCGTAAAACACACTGCCCTTATTATTCTCACCGGTGCTGACGAGGCTCGAGTCGCTGCAGGTGTCTTCAGTTGAACTTGAGTCGTGCTCGTCCTGTTTAATCCGTTTGCAGGGCTTCCCCATCAGCGCCTCTACGGAGAAAGCGTGCGCTCGCGAGCTCAGGCCCTGCATCCTCTCGCGCCCAGACTGTTAAATCCACACCACAGTTTGCTCCGGGCTGGTTCAGAGTGGCACAGGACGCAGCGGCAGCCCCTGATCTCTTCCTGGGCAGTGGTCGATCCTCTGTCCTCCCATGTATTTCAGAGCCGCGCGCTGGAGACTCGTTGACCCAAAGCGCGGATCGTTGGCACGCCTCTCTTTCGCAGTATGGGTCCATGTCTGTGCGGGTTTCGCCTCTAGTTTATTTCTCACTGCGCGTCATGGAGAGGGAGGGCAGAGCCGTGCATTCCTCCACATCCAAGGCCCATAGACGCTCCTACAAATCACATTAGTTCTGACCTACGCCAATAAATTATCGTGTAAACTGAAGCACAGGAAACAGGGGCATTTGAACGATCTCTTTCAATACGTATTTACAGTGGCACTAACATGAGAAAAAATTGGGTAAAAGTGTTGAAAACTGTTAAGAAATTAATCTAATTTTGCAATGTGTTACTTGTAAACTATAGGCTATATGTTTAAAGCCACAATATGTAACATTTTAGTCAAAAAATAGACTAAAATAATGTTTTATTTTTAATTTTGGTTTATTTCATTTAGTTTATAGCGTTGAAAAACTATGAACAGGGTTTGCATCGCCACAAACATGACTCTTATTTGGACTGGTGGAAGGCTACTTTCTGCTTGTTTCCATGGAAGTGTTGTTTCTGTGGATATAATATTCCAAAATTATATCTCCGTGGAGAATGTTCCGAAGTATGGTTTTAACTTTTTATTGAATCATGCAAGTAATGTAGAAAATGACATACAGTGACTTTAAGCGTTAATAGAACTAGTTAATAGTCTTCACCTACTGTGAATTATACCATATTGCTCTTAGCCATTTTCAGTTCAAAGTGATGTTAGAAAATGTCACATTGCATCATAAAACTTATCTATCTCCATGGAGACAAGCAGATGACCCCACACAAGAGAAAAAAGATTAATAAGTAGATCTGTTTGATACCATATTTTGTGTAACAATTAGCTAAAGCAATAACGTGGAGACAGTCTGGACACCCTCACACCAGAAAAAAAAAAAAAACACACACACACACAGTGCACCTTTAAAATTGCAAATTTGTCTTACAAGCCATTTGGGAGCGCTCCACTTGGATTGTATTTGGTCTGGACTGTATATCCAACTCTCTTTTCACTTCCGAACACCACCTCCTTAAAAGAAGCCTGCACGGTCTGAGCTGACGGTGGCCAGACTGTTACAGCAAAAATCCTACATTTGCCAGGCACATTCTTATTTTAATGCAACCTGATTTGATTTACCAAATAAAACACCACTCTTAAAATAAAATAAAAAGTGAAATTGGTCCAAAACAGGATTGAGATGAAGCGATAAGCAGTTAAGTCTATAATGTTTACACTTCCTATTTTGAGTTCTTTTCAGTTTGTGCTGAGGAAGCTGTTTAATTGACCTCTGTGGATTGTGCATGTACTTTCCTCCTCTTGGACAGCTCATAGATAAATACAGGGCCCATTTCGGAGCAGTGGGAGCCGAGTGGAGGCCCAAATATTTAAGTTTGGTAATGCAAAACATGTGCAATGCAAAATCTCTGAGCTCTGCGTGTGTTGAAACCTACATTTCCTATATTAATTTGAAAGCTTCCCAGTTCCCACTCTCTCTCCCTCTCTTGTACCTTCTGTGTCTAGTTGCTCTCCTCTTTCTCTCTCTCTCTTCTCTCGCTCTCTTTCTCTCTATTTCCCTCTGCCTTTCTTCACATCTTCTCTCTTATTTGCTGTCTCTTACACCCTATCTCTCTCCCCTTTTTATCTATTTTCAACCATTCTTTCTCCCTCTCTCACCCCCTCTCTCTCTCTATCGTCTCTCCCTCCTTTTCTTGTTCACACTCTCTCCACCATTCCTCCACCCTCTTTACTATCTCTGGCTTGTGCTCCCTCTCTTCTCTCCCTCTCCCCTCTCTCTCTTTCTCTATCTCCCCCTGTTTTACTGTACCTCTCTTGTTCTCCATCTTTTTTCAATCTCTAGCTGCCTCTCTCTCTACCTTCTTTCCCACTCTTTCGCCCTCTCTACCACCCTGTCTCTCTCTCCTTCTCTCATTTTTATCTCATTCACTCCCTCTCACTATCCCTCTCCAACCATCATTCTCTCTCTTTTTCGTCGTCTTTATCCCCCTTTCCCTCGCTCTTTCCTCTCTCACCCTCTGTTTTTCTCTCCATCCCTCTCTTCTAACTCTGACTCACACCCAGTCTCCTCTCTCCTCTTTTTCTCTCTCTTCTCTCACTCTTTCTGTCTCTCTCCTTTCTCTCTCTCCCTCTCTCACCATCCCTTCCCCTTTTCTTCTCTCTCGCTCTCTCTGTCTGTTTCTCATAAGTGCTCACATCAAAAACATAACCCGGCCCGTAATGACAGCTAGGGATTATTACATTACTCCCTGACATGAAATAGATCCGTTTTACACAAATAAAAGATGTATTTAAAACGTATTTGATCACGCTGCATAATTGGTCAGGGGGGAAACAAATGAGCTTGTGTGTTTATGCGATGGTTGGATTGGTCGCTGATGGAAATCTGGGCAAAGCAGCAGTAAATGGAGAAGTATGACCAAGAGACTCACATATGTCCCTGTCATCAAGAGGAGCAAGAAAAGATTTATGTAAACGCTAACCAAAGGCTAACTTATGTATATGATAAAGAAAGGGTAACTCCTCTTATCTATAGAACCAGTGGGGGAAGAAGTATTCAGTTCTGTTACTTAAAGGTGCACTGCGTGGCATTTCTAGTGGAGGGTCCACCACCTGCTTGTCTCCATGGAAAAGTTATTGTCTAGAATGTTCCACAGTATAGATTAAACCTGTCTATCACGAGGGAGACAAGCAGGTTACAGCACTACACTACATTACAGTTCAGATCTGTGGAGAGTCGCCCCTATTCACAGAAAGAATTATTGTATTTTTCAGCAATAGAAACGCCCGTAATGAATCAATGCTAAATGGATATGTTTAAAGTCATACCATGGAACATTCCAGGCAAAGCAGTAACATCTCCATGGAAACCCTCCACCAGAAAAAGTTGCAGAGTGCATCTTTAAGTAAAAGTACAGATACTGGAGCAAAAACAAAAAAATTTTACTAAAAGTAAAAGTATCACATGAAAACTCTACTAAAGTAAAAGCATTAAAGTACCTGTTTAAAAATGTACTTAAAGATAAAAAGTAAAAGTATTTCGAGCAGATTTGGAGGTCTTATAAGGCTTCAGAAGTATACAGTGTTTACTAGTGATACAGATTTGTGCTGAATTGATTCAGTTGTTAGAAACAACTGAATCAATTGTGTTTTTCTTGCTGTTTTTATTTGTACATAATTATGAACGTGTTAAAAATAAACCCCTCAGCCTTTTCAGCAGGCCTCAAAAAATAATTTAAAATAGTTTTACTTTTCAGTCCAGTTAAGAAATATAGTGGAGTAGAAAGTAAACATACCTGCTCTCAGATGTAGTGAAGCAAAAGTAAAAACTGTAAAATGTACTTAAGTAAAGTACAGATACCTAAAAATGTTACTTTAGTACAGCACTTTATTACTTTAATTTCGTTACCTTCCACCACTGTCTGAACCAGAATAGATCACAGGACCAACCACACTGAGGTATTACAAAGTGAGGAAAAAGTTTGTAACCAGGAGAAAGCCAGAAAAGATAGAACCAAATCAGGATGACGGCACAAGAAACTTTTGTTTTGAGCTGAAAAACAGAATAATTTGAATGACATAACAACAGATTCCATATTCATGAGCTGAAGTTTAGATTTCCATTTGCCAAGTCTTCGCATGGAAATGGCCAAATAATATGATTCATCACTGAACCACTTTGTTTGATGTGAGATTTGCCAACATGAAGACAGCTCCACCACAGTCAGTGAGAGATTCTTCTGTGTATATATCATTGCAAACACATCAGGGACTGTTTATTAATAAGTACTGTCTTTGAGTTGTAGGAAGAAGCTGGAGGTGAGGCAGAGAGATGTATTTATGTTCCATAATATGGTATTGAACCAATCTCCACGGAGACAAGTCGATGGTACCACCAGTCCAAGTTACAGATCAAATCTGTGGAGGCAAGAATGCATATTTTTCAAAGTATTTTCATGAACAAAACATCCATGTTTAAATAAATACGGGATGTATTTAATGTCATACTGTGGAAGATCTCAGACAAAGCAATAACATCTCTGTAGTACTGCACCTTTAAATATTTGATTGGGCATAATAATAATGTGTATTTCTACAGTTGCTGAAGCCAATATTTACACCAGATGCCCTTCCTTCCTGTTCTTGTGAGCTTTAAGCCATGTTAGAATGTTGTTACCTCATTAAAAACATACCTGAAATTGTGTTTGAGTAATTATTTACTTATTTAGTTAGTCTGTCTAGATCTACAAATCTTAAAATCCTCTGTTCCACCTCATCATGTCAGCGGTCGTTTTCCTTTTGTATAGCAGAGACTGGCAATTCCGGGGTTTAGTTTAAAAACATAGTGGAGCACGCCCTGTAACACCACATGACATCACAAGGTTGTATGAGAGAAAAATCCAGCCTAAAAATGCAGGATTTGTGTGTTAACCATATGTGAATGAAACAAAACACAACTCCAGTTATGTTTTTGATGAGGAAACAACATTATAACATAGATCAGAAAACAGCATTAAATCTGAATCCAATTTAACTGTAGTTGTCAAAAACATGTCACCATATTCCTAAAAACCCATGTTGCCAGAGCATCTTTTCACTTCATTCTACTTAAACCTCAAGACTTCTGCCCTTATTGGACTAACGATTACCAGAAATACATGCCACTCATAAAGAACCTCGCCTGAAAAGCCTCTCTCCAAAACCCAGGGATCGATTTTCTTGTCTTCAGTTCGCAGCTCATAAATCATTTCTGCTTTTTGGCACATCTACCATACTACGACATCTCCAGGCCCAAACAGGAAGTCCATTCTCCAAAGCTTGATGGCCGCTAATCCAGCGCAAGCCTGTAGTGGCCGCCATGTTTTGTTTGCCACACATGTTTCCTGTTATTACCCAGATACTTAGAGGAAGCAACAACCTTAAATCCAATTTGGAGCAGGGCTTTAGGTTTCTATTATATACGGAAGTGTGATGATGACCACCAGCTGCAATTAGGCTAACTTTAGCGCCTTAGGCTTCACTGTCTGGTCCTGATTGGTCCAATTTATGAATAACTGCTTTGTAATTCAGGATTTGTTAAGCTAGAATTAGAGTCAAGTTAATATATCAAATTTGCTATCTAATGGATGGAAGTGATTTTGTGTCATGTATTTATACCGAATTATGCAATTAGGCTTACTTTAGCACTCTAGGCTTCACTGTCTGGTCCTGATTGGTCCAATTTATGAATAACTGCTTTGTAATTCAGGATTTGTTAAGACAGAGTCAAGTTAATATGTGACATTTGTTATCCACACTGCAAAAAAAATATCCAGGTAAGTTAAAATGACTTAAATTAGGAACATTTTACTTTATTTGAGTAGTTATTCAACTTGACAAGTAAAATTATCTACCAATGGAATATGTGTGGTTTTCTTAATTCAGGCAACATTCGATTGTGTTTCTTATTTTAAGTGCAAAGAGTTGTTTCTTATCTTAAGTGTAGCCAGATGTACAGTATTTTCTTATTTTAAGTACAAAAAGTCTTGTTCCATTGGTAAATATTTTTACTTGTCAAGTGAATTTTACTCAAATCATGATAAAAATGTCTTAATTCAAACCATCTTAACTTGGCTAGATTTTAGTTTTTGCAGTATAATGGATGGATTTTGAGGAATTCTTAAGTGATTTTGTGCCATTTATTGGTCCAGTTTATGCATAACAGGATTTATTAAGCTAAATTTAAGTTAATATGTGAAATTTGTTATCTGTTGGGTTGGTTTTGAGGAATTCTTATGGGATTTTGTGTCATGTAGTGATACCGCATTGTAGTTTGAAACTAGTCTCATTCCAGGAAGTGATGCCAACTGATTGGAAATGGTCCAAAGATTGTGGAGCCAACTTATGGTCTGAAAATGTGGCACTAATGATGTTTTCAGCAAAGTTTGAAGAAAGACATATATAGATAGGTTCTATTTTGTATAGACATTATACAAGGCCACTCATTTGTTTATGTATTTATTTATTAGGAGCTCCATCACCTGTACTCTTCCTGGAATCAGCTTCAAGTCTTGGTCTGGATGTTCAACCTTTTCCTGATCACTTTCAAGGAGAGCCTTTCCATATTGATAAATTGATATTAAGAACTATTATTATATTGTGATGTGTGAGCAACTGTGTCTAAGAAAGTCTCCACATCCACATTATGGACTGGGATGGAGAAAACATCATAGGGACAGAGGACAACAAACATCGTCTCTGGATCAAGGAGGCAATTGATATATGGAAACAACTATAAACCGGCATGAGGGGGCTTTTTTACTCTCACACACCTGGGATACTGTCCTGAGGAAGTCTGAACACGTCACAGCAACATCACGTGACACTCCGAGGAAGACCGCTAGTGAGCAGTCGAAACTGTCAGGTATGAAAACTAACTCTTGGTCTGAAAAAAGAATCTAATAACATAAATCAAAATGATCTTGTTGGGCTAGAAAATTTGTCTTAGTTCAAGTTTGTTAAAGACAAGCAAAGAGACTAAAAAAATCTTGTACCAAATATATACATACGAGATTTCTTTTCAAGCTTAAATTTAATATTAGTGCTGTATGCACTTTAGTCGGCAACAGTAGCTCAGTTGGTAGACTGTTTGTTTAAGGTTGAAGGTTGGCGGTTTAAATCCCACTCTCAACATAAACATCATTGGTAGATCAGCCAGGTCCGCTGACCCACAGGTTGGCGCTGCAGCTCCAGATGCCACAGGTGAATACTGTCGTTGTATTCTTGGGCAACCCTTCTCACCGCCAATGTGTGCGTACGGGTGTATAAATGTGTGCGTGAATGGGTGAGTGGTTCCTTGCTGTAAAGTGCTTTGAAGGTGGAAAAGGGCTATATAAAAATGTCCATGTGACCATTTAGAAGGAAATGTATGGCAAATTATCCCTGATCAATTTCTAATTATAAGCCAGTAAACCTTTAATAGCTGCTAAGTCCACCTCAATCCTACATTTAAATACACTGTTTATTCACTTTGACTCAAGGAGTTTGAATGCTCCTGCTGCAGAGGATGGAGTTAGTTTTGTGCCCACAGCGTAATGGAGTCCAGACCCAAACTTGGCCCAGCCCCTTGCCCCTGTACTGTACGTGTCCATGTGTTTATAAACAGGCATGTGCACGGCCCGCTCAGTGTTAGTGGATGTGACGGGGCCCTCATGATTTGTTTTAGACTCAAACCTCAATGCCAACTCCACAAATACTCCACCAAAACATGTGTGTGAGAGAGAGGATATTCAAACTGCAGCAGCGGATGCCCAAACTCTGCCAAATGTCAAACTTTGCCCAGTCATTTCTATGTGACACTGTTGGAACATGCAGCTGTAATGCGAAATGAGACCTCAGCTTGGACATGACGAGAAAACCTACATGTAGTGTTTTATGAGGACAACTTAATGCTAAGTGTGCGCTTTATGAAGTAATTTGGAGATTTTTTTAAATAGACACTTTGGAAATGCATGGCCACCAAGATGCAATGAAAATATAATGTGTCTACACTGCAAAAGCAATATGTAGGTAAGTTAAAATGACTTAAATTAAGAACATTTCACTTTATTTGAGTAGATTCAACTTAGCAAGTAAAATCTACCAATGGAATAAGTGTTTTTTTTAATTCAAGCAACATTCCATTTTCTTTTTTATTTTAGCTGTAGAAAGATATATTTTAATATTTTAACTACAAAAAGTTTTGTTCCATGGACAGATAATTTTACTCAAAACTTTCTTAATTCAAATCTTATTATGAAATGGAAAAAGGGTTGCAGAGTTTCCATATCCTCCGCAGCAGCAAAACCACCAACCTTTTCAGCCTTTCAGTCTTCTATTTACCACATTCTCAAAAACCCCAGGAGAGGAAAATGTATCTAAAATAGCTGTAATACTCTTTATTCATAGGGACTTCAGTGGTTTAGGTGGTTGAAATGCCATCCTATAACAAAAAGACAGTGATTTGACTTCAACTTCTGCATACTATTGTTGTGTCCTTGAGCAAGTCTACAGCACAAGCCCCAAAAGCATGAATAAAATTGTATCCAAAATAGACACTGCACAGGCCAACACATGACCAGGAGAAGTCCACAAGTAGTGGTACCCTTATTTTGAGAACCACTGCTGTAAGAAATAATTTAACATTACATTTTTGAAAGCTAGTAAGGAAACTGCAAATTTGTCTATGATTTAAACTTAATAATTGCTCTTTTCTTTGTTGCGTTCTTAGCTCATGTTTTAAAGGTGCACTGCTCAACTTTTCTGGTGAAAAGTACCTGCTTGTTTCCATGGAGATGTTATTGCTTTGCCTGGAATGTTCCACGGTATGACTTTAAACATATCCGTCTAACTTTTTATTCATTGAGGGTGTTTCTGTTGCTCAAAAATACGCTATTTCCCTCTGTGAATAGGGGCGATTCTCCACAGATCTGAACTGTAATGCAGCGTAGTGTTGTAACCCGCTTGTCTCCCTTGTGATAGGTTTAATCTATACTGTGGAACATTCTAGACAAAGCAATAATATTTCCATGGAGACAAGCACTAGAAATGTTACGCAGTGCACCTCTGATACCGAAAACAACAAATTCAGTTACCAAGGAGATTCCGTTGGTTCTTCATATTGATGGTGTTTCAGACTACAGAAAAATGGGACATTTACTTTGTCCTCTGTAGTTTTCAACATGAACATTTAATGCCTCATGTGGCAGGGCATCCAAGCATTAAACTTTTTCATCCCAGCGAATACACAAGGGCACTGCCAACAGAGAAAAAACACCTCCTCTCCCTCCTCCTCTCCCTCCCTCGCTCCCTCCCTTTATCCAAACTTCTCACACTTGCTGCCATTAAACTCCTATACATCTTGGTCTTTTCCTGGGGCCCTATGTTAATCCCACGCTACATTCATCTCCTGTTAATTCTTTTGATGAAAATAGCCTTCCTTTTGTGGTCTTCTGCCAGTAACAGTGTGGTTTGAGCTTGTGGCGAACAGAAACAAAAACAGGCCTAATTGATAATGAGAGGCAGATTGTCCCTGTATTCGCTGTCTTAGGTTTTCAGTCTAACAGCCCATTTGAGAATCCTGTCCTGGGCACATACCGGTCTATGGAGAATTTAGGGATTGAAACATGTCAAAAAGAGGTGAACTAATCTGATGGTTTTAATAACTTAATGATTTAATGTAGAACTTGGACATGATGGTGGACAGAAAAATTGTGCAAAAGTAAAAAGAAATCCAAGAAAAATATACTGGAGGATTTCACTAAAGCGCCATTGTTATCTGTGCAATTCAAAATCATTCACAGGACATGCTTAGAGTTTGCAAATACAATGGATAAGACAGATTTATAGGGTAGACTTTATAGTGCTGTACAATATTACTGCCTTATAGATGATGTTCCTTTCTCTTTTTCAGTGGTAACAAGGAAAATCTGCATAGTTAATTTACACATCTCATTGAAAGCACAAAGGGTGAGAACATTTGGGTTAAAATGTCTAAAAGGGGCCCATATTGCATTATATTCTGATCTCTGTTATAATGTTGTTTCCTCATCGCCAACTGAAAACACCTTGTGTTGTCATGTACTAATACAGGAAGTGCTCCACTGTGTTTTTAAACTTCATACATCTTCACTAGAATCATTTGGATGATTTCAGATCTGGGATTGCCGATCACAACTGAACAAAAGGTAAAAGTTAATTTGAAACCTACCACTTCATTCACCAGGTGGAACAGAGCATTTTGAGCTTTGGTGATGTTATCAGACTAATAATAAAGTTTTGTAAATGAAACAAAACACAACTCCAGGTGTGTTTTTGAAGAGGTAACAACATTACAATGTGGCTTAAAGCTCACAAGAGTCCATTTTTCATAATATAGGACCTTCAAAAAAAGAAGACATATTATCCTTTTTTCCAGTAATATTTGACTATTATAGGTGGAACATTTTTGTTCATTGTAAACCACAATATTGGTTTAAATGTTTTAATATTAGAAATGGGTCCTTTGACTTGCTGCTCAAAATTAATTCTTTATACTGGCATTTCACCAAAGCAGACATTGTATTTTTATTTACGTGTTTTTATTGGTGAAAAGGGGTTAAGTAACAGGTAGGTGAAAACGGACATTTTCATGCCTTGATACAGGATAATACAGGATTACTAAAGATGCATGAATCAATGAAAATACAATTTTGAGTAAGCTGTAAGATAATGAAGGAACTCCATTATAATATTAAAAACTCATAAATGACGATTTTGTATCATGTGATCGCTGAAAACCTGGCAAGAACAAAACACCAAAAAACAATTCTTAAAGGTCCTATATTACACAAAACTGATTCACCATGTTAGAATGCTGTTACCTCCTCAAAAACATACCTGGAGTTGTGTTTTGTTTCATTCACACATGTTTGAGTAACATTGCATTATTAGTCTGTTTACATCTCCTCAAGCTCAAAATGTCCTACCCTTTATTTTTTAGTTCAGTAGAGACTGGAATTTCCAGAAATTATCCAAATGATTCTAGTTTAAAAACACAATGGAGCACTTCCTGTATTACCACATGACATCACAAGGTGGAACTGGAGTGTTTTATGTTTGAGAGAAGAACTCTATAAATATGCAAGGTTAGTGTGTTAGACATGTGTGAATGAAACAAAACACAACTCTGCGTCTGTTTGTGATGAGGAAACAACATTAACATTTAAACATTTCTACCATTGCACCCCGTGAACTTTATCTGACACACATCTAGAAAATGATTGTTTGAAAAGTGAACAATAGAAACCTTGCAGAAACTCTTTGTGGTTTGTTTTGAGGTTGAAAAGTGTTGACATCTAAATTGTTGTTGTGAACATGGTCGGAGGAAGCAGCAATTATCCTGAAGGAACACTGGTTTTCTCTGGGCTTTTGTAGCAGGACTCACAAACGTCTCTGCGAGTTTTTCTCCACTTGAGCTTGATGGTTTTGAACACAAATATTTTTATCAAAGCCTGGCCACAATTTGGGAAGATTATTTTTAGATTGCCCTGATAAATTATGGGTTTCATATATCTGGATGTGGTCGGATTGACGGAGATTGAAGAGTTGGAAAAAATTGGCACAACTTTTAAAACAACATGTGAAAATCAGCAGTGCGCTAACAGTTAGCTTGTCATTTTTATTTGCCTCTTCACATGACGACAGCCCGATTCGTTTTAGCCTGTGCCAGCTCTGGATAGCAGCGGCAGCCTGGCCTGGTTAGCACTCTTATTATCAGCACCACACGCTGTAATTCATCTGCCAATCAAAGTGCGGAGAGGGAGGTGCAGGGGGCGGGCTTAGGTCTGTGTGGATCTCTGCACTGGGCCTGGACAGTGATGGGATCTGCAGGTCTGGAAGTTGGACTATCCAGTGGCTTCTGTAGAATAAATCTACTATTGATCTATGGAAGTTTATACTGTTTTAGTTCAAAGATAGAACTCTTAACACAACTGTTTAACAAGTCTGTGAACATAGACAACACAATTTATTTTTTGTCCTCTCTGTTTGTCATTGGTGGATAGGGATCATGTGTACAAATGAGCTCTCATGGTCTAAGGACATGTCTCTGTCCATTTTAAATTAACACATTATTTAGTTTCAGTTACCAGAGTCCCCAAAGTTTTTCCCGGCAGACCAAAATGAATACGCATTAGCAGGTCAAGGGCCAAACCTAATGACAGTTTGCATATAAAAATGTTCTTCTGCAAAAAATGTATTTTAATTGACTTTAGATATTATGAAATCTTTCCCAGTACAAAATTGTGGACCAATTGGACCCCCCGGAGGGGCCAAGTTTGGTCTGTGGGCTCCACTTTAAACATTTCAACAGTGGATTTAAATTAGTTGATATTGCTCTTCAGTCTTCAGAGTGTGAAATAGCCTTTATCTTTAACAATTATGATTAGCTTACTAATTCATTGCCAATTCAATATATGCTGGGAACCCAATAAATTTAACTCTGGGTGTATACACTGATTGAAAGTAAGGTAAGTTACACTTTAATGTTCCCCAGGGAAATTTGTCCTCTGCATTTGACTTCTTTCAACCATCCGAGCATGACATGGGTTTGAGGAAAGAATGAGTCAAGAGATAATGTGTGAATATGCAGCAGAGTTGTCATAGTTTGTGTAACAGGCAGTCTGCAAGTAACCAGCTCAAAGTACATGCTGAACCTGACCCACAGTTAGTGTAAACCTGGCATAAGTGGCCCTATGTCACTGTTGTTGCATTAGGTTAGGTTAGATTTGTTTATTTGCCATTTCTAGTTAAAAAAAAAAACACATTGGAAAAACATGCATCATCTTTAATGTGGTCGATTTATGAACACAACACTTGGCAAATTAGTACTTCACAAAACTGTGAAAAACATAAACCCTGCCTCTGCTGAATCCAGTTTTCATTTCACAGCCTATTCCATTTTCCTTAATCACATCCAACGCAATCTTCACATTTACAACCACTGCCACTTTTTCTGTCCCACCACCAGCGACACTGTAATTTAAAGACTGGCCAAATGGGAAAGACAACATGCTATTTCAATCAGGACCTGTTTTTGAGGCTCATGAGACGGATGCCAGAGTTTGCCTCACACTGTAATCCTGGTTCAGCGTGTGGTTACATCAGTGAGGGGCTAACGCTGTGGTCAGAGCTGCATCAGGCCAACAGAAATGATTTATTAGAGGCTCCTGACTGGATTTAGAGATAATGTGGAAGTGTCTGTGTTAATATCTAACACCAGTAATGTTTTCAGGCATAGAGAGGCTGTGCTGATGATGCAGAGGGCCCCAGCAGGCACTAGGGCTGTGTATTTAGAACACTGTATTATTCTTTCTTTGTTTTTTTCTGGCCAGCCAATACCAAACTTTAGTACTAAGCTTTGGAGAGACAGATTAACCAATAGTTTGTTTGCATCAAATCAAACATGGAGGCTTATGAGTACTGTGGATTTTTGCTGTATCAACAAGCAAAGAGCTAAACTGTGTAAATCTGAGATAAAGAAGTTATATTCTGAATGACACCAACAGAACATCTGAGAAGAGATGACTTCCACATTTGATATACATATTGCCAAAAGTATTCACTCACCCATCCAAATAATCGAAATCAGGTGTTCCAATCACTTCCATGGCCACAGGTTTATAAAGTCAAGCACCTAGGCCTGCAGACTGTTTCTACAAACATTTGTGAAAGAATGAGTCGCTCTCAGGAGCTCAGTTGTGAAATTTTCTCACTCTTAAATATTCCACAGTCAACTGTCAGCAGTATTATAACAAAGTGGAAGCGACTGGGAACAACAGCAACTCAGCCACGAAGTGGTAGGCCACGTAAACTGACAGGGCGGGGTCAGCTGATGCTGAGGCACATAGTGCACAGAGGTCGCCAACCTTCTGCAGAGTCAATCGCTACAGACCTCCAAACTTCATGTGGCCTTCAGATTAGCTCAAGAACAGTGTGTAGAGAGCTTCATGGAATGGGTTTCCATGCTCGAGCAGCTGCATCCAAGCCATACATCACCAAGTGCAATGTAAAGTGTCGGATGCAGTGGTGTAAAGTATGCCGCCATTTTAACTCTAGAGCAGCGGAGACGCATTCTCTGGAGTGACGAATCGCGCTTCTCCATCTGGCAATCTGATGGACGAGTCTGGGTTTGGCGGTTGCCAAGAGAATGGTACTTGTCTGACTGCATTGTGCCAAGTGTAAAGTTTGGTGGAGGGGGGATTATGGTGTGGGGTTGTTTTTCAGGAGCTGGGCTTGGCCCCTTAGTCCCAGTGAAAGGAACTCTGAATGCTTCAGCATACCAAGAGATTTTGGACAATTCCATGCTCCCAACTTTGTGGGAACAGTTTGGACATGGCCCCTTCGTCTTCCAAATGACTGTGCACCAGTGCACAAAGCAAGGCAAGGTCAAGCAAGACATGGATGAGAGAGTTTGGTGTGGATGAACTTGACTGGCCTGCACAGCGTGCTGACCTCAACCCGAAAGAACGCCCTTGGGATAAATTAGAGCGGAGACTGAGAGCCAGGCCTTCTCGTCCAACATCAGTGTGTGACCTCACAAATGCACTTCTGGAAGAGTGGTCAAAAATTCCCATAAACACACTCCTAAACCTTGTGGACAGCCTTCCCAGAAGAGTTGAAGCTGTTATAGCTGCAAAGGGAGGACCAGCGGTGAGCAAATACATTTGGCAATATGTGTGTGTAGGTTCACCTTTTTTCCAATTTTATTTTCTTAATCGATGATAGCCATAGGATTTGGCAGTGTTGTGTAGTCACTTTGGTACAAATCAAAAACAAATCTGCTGCTCACTAGAGTGATCTACATATATCCATAGGAGGTGGCTACAACTTCACAGCTCTTTGTTGTGATGACGTTTACGCCACATCAGCTGCCACTGGGCACCGCAGTTTTCTAATGCAGACGTCAGCAGACTTGGTTCTTTTGTATTTTCTTCTTTCTTAAAACATTTTAGATTAATATTGTGATTTAAAATGTGCAATTTATAACAAAATTATCCATGGGCGTCATAAAAAAAAACTATGAGCACACAAGAACAGTAGGTCTTTAAAATATGTCACGCAAAGGTTCTCTTTAGTTTAAAACACATTTATGAACTGGCAAATCATTGACTGCAACTCTGGTTAGGATGATGTTTGAGATGAGACATTTTGACAGCAAGACTTTTCCATGACATCACTGTTTCCCATCATGCCTTGCTCCCGTCAGATAACAACATCTGATAGAATAATGACAGATAAAGCAGACAGTTTGGGGCCCAGCTGAACCACGCAATCAGACAGGTCTTGAATTAGCGCTTCAAATCCACATCCTGAGCTTCCTCTTCCTCTGTAGACTCTGTAGAAATGCTTGTGTTTGCGCTCCCTCCTGCGCCGTAACCTTTGACCTCTGGAGAAGCCGGACTGGTGTTGAGGATGTCGACAATTTGAGGAGCTTAGTCATGGCCTCCAGACTTTTCTTACCCATGAGTCAAACACAGGCATGGTGAAAGGTTTTGGCTGCAGGGATGTTAGAACAACTGTAATATCACAATGTCAAAAGTGTCACAGTAATATCATAGTTTATTACTATACAGATAATCATAAACTGTATAAACCACAGTACTTTGCTCCATTACAATATATAGCCAACGTTAATTAATTACTGTGTTTAAATGTATAAATCAATGTAGTCAATTATTATAGCACTATACAATTTAAAGGACCTATATTATACTGTTTTCTGTTCTGTCATGTTTCCTCAATGAAAATATACCTGGAGTTGTGTTTTGTTTCATTCACACACATTTAACACACAAATTTGCATATTTATTTGCATTATTTATTATTATTTGAGTTCTTCTCCCAAACAGAAAACACTCTTTTCCACCTTATGAGGTCATGTGGTAATACAGGAAGTGCTCCACTGTGTTTTTAAACTCCATACACCTTCACTAGAATCATTTGGGTAATTTCAGATCTCTATTCCAATCTCTGCTGAATAAAATGTAAAAGGTAGTTGTTAACTTGAAAACTACCACTTGGACATCACAAGGTGGAACAGAGCATTTTGAGCTTTGGAGATGCAGACAGACAAATGATGGAGGTTTACTTAAACATGTGTGAATGAGACAAAACACAATTCAAGGTATGTTTTGATGAGATAACAGTATTATAACCTCTCTTAAAGCTCACAAGAGTCAATTTTGCATAATATAGGACCTTTCAGGTAGTTCGGACCAAGCTTAGCTCAGAGTCCACTGCTCCTGACAGATTTCCCCAGTGGCATTGAAGGATTAGCATTGTTGCTTCCCTTTTTGTCAGCAGGATAAACACCATCTGATTGGAGGGCAAACACTTACTGACTGTGCCACTGTTGCTCCTGTAGTGTTCCAGGGGTAAATCAGTGCTGTAGCTGCTCCTCTTGTGAACTGAAGGTGACGTCACTGAATCTGGAAGTGATTGACTGCGATGCTTTTTGCCAAAATCCACCTCAAATCGGTACGTCTTTAACTGTCTATGTGTGCGTGTATGTGTGCAGGTATTTATTACATTGTAGGAACTGAAATCTATACAGACACTTTATGTTATGGGGTCAAAAATCAGGTCTGCATGAGGTAAATCTTAAACTATTGGATGGTTTCAGACCTGGAAATGCCCATCTCTGCTGAACTAAAGGGTAAAAGGTATCTGATAACATGACACTACATGACATCACAAGGTGGAACTTTGGAGATGTAGACACACTAATAATAAAATGTTACTCAAACAAAACACAACGCCAGGTATGTTTTTGATGAGGTAACAAGATTATAGCTTGCTTTAAACATATATTTTGTGCAATATAGGACCTTTAAAGTTCATATAATTTAGTTTAAGATTATGGCTCAGGTTAAGGTAAGGCAAGCATTGTTAAAGTTAGGATCAGTCACCAGGAAACGGATATAAGACGTTACATCCCCATAAAGCATGAAAACCTAACATACTCGTGTATTAATCTGTGTGTAACTCCGACCCGTTCCGTAATGATGAGGTAATCCCCCCAGGGTCCAACTTTCACTGACATAACATCCACCCATCCATTACCGCAGCCTTTCATCATGTGCGCCTCCTCCACCTCTCTCCTCTTTTACCTGGGACAGACCTGCCCCCCGCTCCCCTCATCATATCCAGGTGTGACCCTCCGCTGATGGGACCTCCTCACACACATCCATACACCACAGTTATTATGGCAGAGCACAGCCAAAGCTCAGATCTCAGAGACAGTGGGACTTCAGATGGACATGTACGTTTGCGTGTAGATCTGGTAACAATATTGGTGCGTTTTCAATAGGATTTATACAATTACTCTCTCTTATCTTCAAAGAAACGCACAAAAGGTCGGCCAATGTCAGTGTGTTTAAGACATCGCATCAGCTGGTATGAGGACTACTATGAGAGACAATAGGGGCTTACAAATGTTGCACTGTGGGGTCATGGGGAGTGTAGACAAGTGTCGGAAGAAGTACTCACTTCTGTTACTTAAGTGAAAGTACAGATACTGGCGCAAAAAATACTCAAGTAAAAGTATCACCTGAAAAAATCAACTTAAGAAAAGTTAAAGAACCCCTTTAAAAATGTACTTAAAGAGCAAAACGTTTCAGATGTATTGATTTTGACAGCTGAATTGATTTTTTTTCCCTATCTGTTTTTATTTGTATATTTTACTTTGTTCAAACTACAAATGTTAAAAAATAAACCCCTCAGGCTTTTCAGTAGGTCTCATACAATAATAAACAATACTTTTACTTTTCAGTTCAGTTCAAAAATGTAGTGGAGTAGAAAGTAGAAAGTAACCTCTCTCAAATGTAGTAAAAGTAAAAAGTATCCACTTTAAAAATCTCTTTAAGAAAAGTATACATACAGAGACATATAGATACATAAAATGTATACTTAAATACAGTATTTTACTACTTTTACTTTATGTTCCACCACTGGTATAGGCCATATGTAGCTTATTTAAAGGTACACTAGGCAACTTTTCTGGTAGAAGGGCTGCCATCTGTTTGTCTCCATGGAGATGTTATTGCTTTAGAATGATTCATAGTTAAATTTCATATATTCCTGTGGACCTATACATATACGTAATACATACATTTACTGGCAGGTATAATTAGTGAAATTTTATGTATAGGAAGTTTTTCAATTGTTGAAGTAGAAAAATAAATAATAGATGTTATATAGCATATTTAAATCAGTTTTGTCATAAGTTTTGGGCAGTTCATTGTCAATCTCCGCTTGTGTATGTGGATTTATATTGAGTAAAAAGAGAGCCTACTTAAAAGTCCTATTTTATACAAAACTCTGGTGAGCTTTAAGCCATGTTATAATGTTATTAGCTCATCAAAAACGTACCAAGAGTCGTGTTTTGTTTCCTTCACATGTGTTTGAGCCTGGTTTATTAGTCTGTCTGCATCTCCAAAGTTCAAAATGCTCTGCTCCACCTTGTGATGTCATGTAGTGGTCGTTTTCACTGAACAGCTACCATTTAAGTTTAGTTCATTGGAGATTCCAGGGCTGAAATGATCCAAATGATTCTAGTGAATTTGTATGGAGTTTGAAGACACAGTGGAGCACTTCTTGTATTACCACGACATCACAAGGTGGAAGTGTTTTCCGTCTGAGAGACAAACTCAACCTAAATATGCAGTGTGTGTGAATGAAACAAAATACAACTGTTTGTGATGAGGAAACAACATTATAACATAGATCAGAAAATAGCGTAATATGGGCCCTTTTAACTCAAACTTCTATAAATAATACATAATACTGTTACTATGGTCTGTCATTCATGCTTCTTTGTTGTAACTTGTATTGTATTTTCACCACTTCTCTCTGATGGACAGCCAGCTGTAATACAAGCCCATTCCTCTTTTGTGTGCTCATTTGAAAGTGCTGTTCCAAGTCCCTTCACATGTCATTTTACTCCTGATTCATACAAGAACCAAAGTGTGACATAGAAATGCCTCTAATCAGGAAAGCCTTTTAGTAACTTGGGTGAAATCCGATAATTTTGTCTGACTTTGGGCTCACAGGACATCTGCTTCTCCGTGAAATTATAACATTTCCCTGTGGTCCGTGCCAAGCTGAGAGGACGAGCAGGAGGAGACGAGGAGGTAGGAGATGAGGAGGTAGGAGAGGAGGAGGTAAAAGATAAGGAGATAGGAGATGAGGAGATAGGAGGTGAGGAGATAGGAGACAAGGATATAGGAGATGATGAGATAGGAGACAAGGATATAGGAGGTGAGGAGATAGGAGATAAGGATATAGGAGATGAGGAGGTAGGAGATGAGGAGGTAGGAGAGGAGGAGGTAAAAGATAAGGAGATAGGAGATGAGGAGATAAGAGACAAGGAGGTAAGAGATGAGGCGGTAGGAGACAAGGAGATAGGAGACAAACAGACAGGAGACAAGAGGTAGGAGACAAGGAGATAGACGAGGAGATAGGAGATGAGGAGATAGGAGGTGAGGAGATAGGAGACAAGGATATAGGAGATGAGGAGATAGGAGACAAGGAGATAGGAGATAAGGAGATAGGAGACGATGAGATAGGAGACAAGGATATAGGAGGTGAGGAGATAGGAGACAAGGATATAGGAGACGAGGAGATAGAAGACAAACAGACAGGAGACGAGAGGTAGGAGACAAGGAGATAGACGAGGAGATAGAAGATGAGGAGAGAGAAGAGACGAAATGAGGAGATAGGATTTTTACTTAGATTTAAACAAACTTTATTGATCCACAAGGAAAATTAGCAGCTCACGCATCACAATGTATTATAATAACAAGGCAAAAATATTAAACATTATACATTCTAAATAAGGCATAATTATATACATGTGTATGTACAAATAAAAATAAAATATAGAAATATAGTGATACAAATATATCTGGGCTATACAAGAGGTCATAAGAAAAACAGCGCAAAGATGAAACGACTGGGAGGACAGAGGGTTATCTGTTACATAAGGGTGAGTTGTTGTACAGTTGTAGGGAGTATTATCTGTTACATAAGGGTACGTTGTTGTACAGTTGTAGGGAGTATTATCTGTTACATAAGGGTGAGTTGTTGTACAGTTATAGGGAGTATTATCTGTTACATAAGGGTGCGTTGTTGTACAGTTGTAGGGAGTATTATCTGTTACATAAGGGTGAGTTGTTGTACAGTTGTAGGGAGTATTATCTGTTACATAAAGGTGAGTTGTTGTACAGTTGTAGGGAGTATTATCTGTTACATAAGGGTGAGTTGTTGTACAGTTGTAGGGAGTATTATCTGTTACATAAGGGTGAGTTGTTGTACAGTTGTAGGGAGTATTATCTGTTACATAAGGGTGAGTTGTTGTACAGTTGTAGGGAGTATTATCTGTTACATAAGGGTGAGTTGTTGTACAGTTATAGGGAGTATTATCTGTTACATAAGGGTGAGTTGTTGTACAGTTGTAGGGAGTATTATATGTTACATAAGGGTGAGTTGTTGTACATCTGTATGGAGTATGGTCTGAATGTAGTCCTGTATCTCTCACTGTTTGAGCAGAGCTGTAGCAGCCGAGGAGATAGGAGACAAGGAGATAGGAGACGAGGAAACACGGTGAAGGAAACTAAAGTGGATCCTGAGGAGAAACTCATTCATCACCTTTAAAGGTGTGCAGAGGAAGAGGAAAAGACAGGAGCATGAGGAGGAGACAGGCGGGCAGAGGATCAGAGCACTGTGTTAAGTTATGGAGAAATCTGTGTGAAATTACCTTGATGCAGTGTTTCAGTTCAATCCAGTTTAGGTTATTAGATTATTTTTTCATATCTATCAAAATGTTAATTGAATATGATTTTTTCCTGATTATTATTATTATTATTATTATTATTATTATTAGTATTAGTATTAGTATTATTTATTTATTTTTAAATTGTGATAATTATAGCCTATTTAGCCCATGAAAGTAAATCATACAATTTGAATAAATAAATCTGTCAATAAAATAAAAGCAATAAAATATACATTAATTAAATAAATACAAAAAATATAAAATGAACAAAAACAGAATAATAATAAAATAGTAAAAACTGTGAGCTATAAAAATACACGCATTTCTTGTTTTCCTTCTTCTTGCCCTGGATCTGTGTCTGAAACCACTAAGTGTTCTCTCACTCACACAGACTTCAGTGGATCAGCTCCAGCTCCGCTCAGCTCATGTCAGTGACGTTATAAAGCTCAACTTTTCTGGGTCAAAGCAAATCTGTGTTCCATAAGGCCATTCTTTTTACAGTATAATATTAATATAATGCAAAACATAAAAACATCTTTCAAAAATCCCCTAAAATACTCAAACTATTACAAGTTGATGCATCTTTAAATATAAATTTCATGCCAAAAGAACAAAATATATGTTTAAAACTTTAAAGGAAAGATTTCAGAGTACAGCTATTAGAGCAAATAAATCAAGTAAAGTAAAGTATAGGTATCACATGAAAAAATCTACTTAGGAAAAGTACCTGTTTAAAAATATACTTAAAGAGTAAAAAGTATTTTATGCATATTTTGAGGTCTTATAAGGCTTCAAATGTAGTGATTTTGATACAGATTTGTGCAGAATTTTGTTCAACAGAAACAACTGAATTGATTTTTTTTTTCCTCGCTTTTCTTATTTGTATATTTTTGTTTGCTCAAACTATGAAGATGTTAAAAATAAACCCTCAGGATTTTCCGCAGGTCTCAAACAATAATAACAAAAAATATTTTACTTTTCAGTCCTACAAAAATGTAGCGGAGTAGAAAGTACAGATACCTGCTCTGAAATGTAAGTAAAAGCAAAAATCCTCTTTAAAGTGTAATTAAAGTACAGATACCTAAAACGTATACTTAAGTATAGTATTTTACTACTTTTACTTTGTTATGTTCCACCACTACCTATGACGGGAAGCTGAAATCCATGAATATGAAATCACACAGAATTATCAGCACACGATACTTAAATTACACATGAGTTTGTCCACAGTTTTACTTGGAAACACATGATGTCAGTGTTACAGGCCACACAGAAAGTGCACTGGGACTGTTTGAGTTTCTTTCTGCAGGGACAGAGTCATTTGTCACTTGTGGTTTTGGTCGCTGGATTTTAAATTGGTGACAAATGGAGGAGGAGAGGCGTGCTCTGCTGAAGTCATGCTGATTTTCACACACAGATTTGAGCTCAGACTTTGGGACACTTTAAGTGCACTGTGTAACTTTTCGGCTGGGGGTTCATCACCTGCTTGTTTCTATGGAGATGTCATTGCTCTGCTTGGAATGTTCCACAGCATGACATAAAACATATTCAATTACAGGTGGTTTTATAGCTCAAAAATACCTAGAAAAAAGGCATTCTGTCTGTGAGTGGGGTCGCCTCTCCACAGATCTGACCTGTAAGTTGGTTTGGCTTGGTTTCCATGAAGATAGAAAGGTTAAATGTCATACTGTGAGACATCTCAGACAAAGCAATAACATCTTCATGGAGAAAAGCATTTGATGAACCCTCTACCAGAAAAGTTGCACAATGCACCTTTAAAGCTCGTGTTGATGGGACATTTACTGAAAAACAGCAAGAATCCTCTCTTCTCCTCCTCTCCTGCTGTTGGACCTTGATTACAGAAGGTTCTCGTGTAGCCGTCTGGAAGCTGCTGTGCTCTGTGTACATTAAAGGGTCATTGTTCAAAGGGATCGTGGAGACTAACCAGCTACATGGTGACTGATATCCATAACACTGTGGTTTTAAGTCCAAAAAGCACAAGGCTGAGTGAAATGCTTTAATTAACTTTGTGATTTATAAAGTTTCAGAAATATTTTACATAAAATGATAGGTCTTGTGGTCATTAGTTACCACGTAGCTGATTAGGCCTGGACAAGCACTCAAGCTTTTTAGTTTTTGTTTTGGAAAGTCTATGGGAAAAATTAATGAGAAATTTACTTCTGGAACTGTGGACTTTTCTCTTATATTAGATTATATATGTTAAATATTTTGTGTTGGCAATAACATTAAAACACACACACACTTTTTATTGCCATCGTGTATTAAAATCAGTATCAGACTTTTCCTTAGTATCAAAATTTCATATTTTAGTATCAAAACACTGCATTAAAGGTCCTATATTTGACTCTTGTGAGCTTTAAGTCATATTATAATGTTGTTTCCTCCTCAAAAACATACCTGGAGTTGTGTTTTGTTTCATTCACACTTTATTATTAGTCTGTCTACAGCTCCAAAGCTCAAAATGCTCTGTTCCACCTTGTGATGTCATAAAGCAGCAGTTTTTAAGTTGACAGGTACCTTTTACCATTTGTTCAACAGAGATTGGCAAATCCAAATCCAAATAATTCTAATGAAGGTGTATGGACTTTAAAAACACTGTGGAGCACTTCTTGTATTACCGCATGACATCACAAGGTGGAACTGAGTGTTTTCAGCCTAACTCAGCCTAAACATGCAGGGTTTGTGTGTTGAACACGTGTGAGTGAAACAAAACACAACTCCAGAGATATTTTTGATGAGGAAACAACATTATAGAGTGATATGGTCCTTTTAAATGATAAGAGACAACAAAGTCATTAAAATATTCAAATACACTTTTCCAGTCATTTTGTTCTCCAGTGGTGGCCATTTCCTCTACTCTTTCCCAGCTCAAACCCCAGCTAACCGTGCATTAAGTTTCAGAGTTTGAGCCGTAAACTGTGTGGACGTACAGTTTAATCAGCCCCTCGGAAAACTCACTCAAGCATCACATGTTGCAGATTGCTCCAACTTCTCCGTGTTACTTTCTCCAGTCATCACTTTACAATTGTGCATCAGCAAACCACATCACCCCGAATGTATATGAACATAATACATACATGGACCCCTAAGCCCCCCACCCCCTTAAGCCCAAACTGGGGTCCCCTTCTCCCCACTTATTTTACTGTTGTGTGAGAAGCCCTTCGGATTAAACTTAAGTCTTTTGTTTATGATCTTGGCTATTACTGCTAGCGCTAACCCAGTCTCGTGTGTGCGTGTGTGGGCAGCCCCTCAGATCAAACGCAGCGTAAGTCGAGCTCATAAACAGGCTTTCAGGACCACTTAAGAGTTTTGGGGGAGACGAGGAAGAGGAGGGGGGATGAAGAGGGAGAAAGTGCAGAAATCAGCTGCTATGTTTATGTACCTTTCAGTGGTGATTACCGGCCCAATCTGTCTGTTTAGCTGTGGAGATGTCAGAGCCCGTGAACAGTACAGTGTGGAGTCTGCAACTGCATGAACGCGCATTTAACAGCTACACAAATGACAGTAAGAAATATTCCAGGCGGAGAAATTACATCTCCATGGAGACAAGCAAGTGGCGGACGGTCCATCTGAAAAATTGCGTAGTGCCCCTTTAACAATGGGACAAGAAAATAGCAAGAAATACTGTATAAAGATAAGCAGATAATGACCACAAGACCTATCATTTTATTTAAAAACTAGAATCTTACAGTTTAAATATCCTTTTTGAAAACATCCGTGTTATGGATATTAGATTTTCAAAGATTCTACGGGAAAAATAAATGGAAAACTTACTTGGAAAGCAGAGCGAGCGGTTTCTGTTGAGCTCCATTCAGACTGCCATTCAACAGAAGACAGCATTTAATTATATTTATATTATTCACTTATAACACAGGATATTTTAAAAGACCAGGTACAAGTTAAGATCTTTTAGTGGATGCATGAACACACTGAATGTAACTACTGCTGGACAATTAATCCCTTTTTTTCTGTTGAGACTATAGCACATCCTTACAGGCAAGTAATGAAGTGTCTTGCTCAGTGACACAGCATCATTATGCAATGCAGAAAGCAAGCCACCAAATGTTTAAGCTCATTAAGTGTACCTGTAGAAATGTAAACCACAATGTAAGGCTAAGAACTTGGGGCAGTAATTTTCAGTTAGAGTAAAATAATGTTGAAAGCAGACGGTGAAAAGTAACCTGCAATAAGGTAACAGTTAGTGTGAAGTTGAAAGTGAAGTTGCACCATCTCTACTAGAAAGATTAGTATAAATAGCACACAAAGAGTACACTTAAATAGTATTAATTATTCAGTTTCAAAATATAAACAAAAATCATCTTTATGCAGGTTATAGGATTAAAAATAATAATAATTTTGCCTTTTGCATTAACTTGTAGCCGTATATCCTAATGTGATGTTACCTTATTGTTTTTTTAAAAGGAACTTTTCATTTCTAACACTTCTAACACTATCTAGACCTAAAGTAGGCTACATATCCATACTACAGTCGTCTGTTTTTGTAGACAGTGTTACAGTTTCTATGCGAATGAATCCACGAACTGAGCAGATTAAATGAGCAGAGCAAGTGTTTATTTACCTTTATGAACACGTTTAAGTGAGTCCGGAGAGTGGAGGAGGCAGGGACCACCGCAGCTCCATGTGTCACTGTAAACTGTACAGCTTTGGCATCAGCCTGCGTCTCCACTCTGTCCCGTGCGTAGCGTGAGTGCGCCGGCAGACACTGGCAGGTACCGCCCTACCCTGCTGTGAGAGAGTGGAGGGGTATTTACACTGTGTTAAATTATGAAAAGACCGCATTATACAGTGGAAAGATCTTAAATTCATTACAGCCGTCTCCTGATTGAGTCATTTTAATGCCACGTAGTATAAATATGAAGTTTGTAAAGTCAGGAAAGTCAAACTGAAAGTGTAAACAGTTTGTGTCGTTGCGCATTTGGCTCAATCTGATCAAATGGACGCTGAGTTTAGCACTCAGAAAATGCAGTACCGATTATGGCCAGCAGATAGAGCTAGAGCTATCTACAAACACCATAGAAACGCACCTAAGTAAATCAACCTGAAAAATGCCAAATAAAACACTGCTTGTAAAGATTTTAATTACATGTATTTTTGTGTATAATAAAGACGTTTAATATCATGGTTTAGCAATTGGTTTACGTTTAGTCTTGTACGTTAATCCTGGTGTTGTGCGTAATTGCGCATCCCTGTCCAGCTATGCACATTTCCAACATCTAGGCTAAGTGACAATTCTTTGACGTTAATACAGTTTTGAAACGCATTTATGTTGTATCAAAAGTCTGCGGGGGACAAGACCACAGTGTGTTTGCTAAATTGGCTGCATTTAGTCTACTGCTCTTTTTTAAACTGTTCTGAAAATGTAGTGTTTATATTAACCATAAGTAACATATTTTGCTAAGTGTACTTTTGATTGTTCTGAACAGTTAGCTTCAGTCCCTGTTTATAGTCTATAGATTAAGGTTTACGTCGAAACAAATAGGCCTGGGTGGAATAAGAAGCTAGACTATACCTTCTCATAGTTTATCTTATCCTATTTAAGTGATCACTCTCGCAAAGACTTGGAGGACGCGACATTCCGCAGAAACAAAGGGATGCCAGTCTCCCCGTAACACCGGAAGAGCTAGATAAAGCCGAGGTTGCAAAGTGCGTCACAGAGGCGAGCTGCACAGAGTCTCAGGGAGACTGCGGTTCAGCGCCAAAACATTCACCGGGGCGTGAAAACCAGACACACCGAGCAGTGACACGGGCCTGCGGACATGGTGAAGATCGCTTTTAACGCTGCCCTGGCGCACAAGGGGCTGGGGAAGGAGGTACCAGCCGCGGTGAAGGTAAGCTAACGGTGCACTATGGAACAGGCCTCTCCAGACGCTAAATCCATGCGCATTCTTCGCACAGATCCCTTTACATTTGGACGTGCGTATTTGCGCTTTTCTGCAACTAAATGGTGCATGTTGAGTTTTGCGTCTTGCACCTGATGCGGCAGACAGCTCTGAAAAGGACCACCCATGTAAACAGCTGTCAGACTCAGGCCAAACATCCATCTGGATTAGAGCGCACGAGTCTATCCATGAATCCAAGGATGCGACCCGTGCAGGATACACGGCACATACAGCTACTGCACGTCTATGAATGACTCAGGTCTGATTATGTGTCTCCCTTTCAGAAAAAATGAATATAGTCTGTTATCTGATTAGCCTTATGGACATTATGAACACACGTTTAATAATAATAAGATCCACTATTGCGGAAAATCATGTAGGCATATGTGGAGGATTTGAGTTGTCATTTTAGTTGTCAAGAATTCATTTTTCACATTAGATTTCATTCAATTTTACTGAATATTTGCCTTGTGCAGACCAAATTGACTGAGAGAATTTCCGAGTGTCAAAGGGGTGCAAAGACAATACGTTTCCATTAAGTTGCATTATTATTTTACACCTAAAATGAGAGGGCATTTTATTTTAAATGAGGATGCAATGTGCCCTTTTGCTCCCCTGTAGACCCGGGCCTGATTTATAAGCTTAAAGGTGGATTTAGTTATATTTTGTTCATAAAGTTTGATATTTGTATGTTGTTGGATTTCAAACTTGACTAAATTTGTAACTGAATAAAACAAGATGGAATAGTAAGAAAATGTTACAGTACACTGAAAGTATAAGTAGCAGAAATAGCAAGACACTGATGTCATTTAATTATGTCTTATTTGACATTATTCTCTTGCTATTTCTACTACTTATTTAGAATGTATTATTACAATTTTTTTGTGGTTCTAATATGCTGTGAGCTACTGTGTCCAAATAATTTCCCCTGTGGATCAATAAAGTTTGTCTAAGTCTAAGAAATTACAAATTGAATACACCCAATTTTACCAATGACAGTGTTTGACATTATTACAGGAGACTATGGTGGCCCCCATTAATTGAATAAAGGTCTATAGTCTAAAAATCAGAAAATTAGTGTTAATACTTGTCATATTATAATGTAGAAATAATTTTATGTAATTTTGTTTCAGTCATTCTTTTATTATTATTTTTATAAGTGACATATTTATAAAATGATGCAACTCAAGTTTTATATAAACCAATGGGAAACAAGGCTGTAATATAGAATGTTCTGTGGTTTTGACCTTTATCACCAAGAGGAAATAATTGTGCTGGTTACATATCTTTATGTGAGTTTTTTTCCCCATGTTGATGTGAGATATGAAAGTGTTGCATTTCTGCAAAAAAACTTCTGCAAGAATTAAGTACATTTTTCAGGGTGCAAAACAGATCACATGGGCTTCAAACAAGTGAATATGTGGAAAAAAAATGGTTCATCTCAATTGTTTTAAATATATCTTTTTTGTTTTTCATTTAAAAAGTAAAAAAAAATACATATATTTTTTAAACACTTTTTTATAAACCACTATTCACAACGGTGGACTATAGCAACCAATAACGAAAACATTTTGGCCAAGTTGAAATGTAATAAGTTCCATAATTTAATAACCTCCAGATCTAAACCAGGCCTATAACAGGACTATTCCAGGTCTAATCTAAGACTAAACCAGGTCTAAAGTGGACTACATTATTTCCGATGTAGTTCTAATCAAGAAATGGTCAAAAGGAGGATGAAAAAGTGGACAAAATGAACTCTAAATTAGGCAAAGCCACAAACTGAAGAGCTGCTGTAGGAAAAATTTCCCTGATAATGTAATAACTGCAGCCAATAAAGTAGTTATTATTGTCAAGTTGTTATTACATCATTGTCTCACCTTAGTTATTACATTATTGGCATTATCATGAGCTTATTAAATGTAAACTTGGCCATAGTGTGTACTTACTTCGGTAAAATATCACACTTCAAATGTTGTTCTCATGACAGGCTGGCTATTGTTATGTTATTGGTTGTTACAAATGAGTTAAAGAGAAATCATAAAAATATATATTACAAATGATATATTTTCATGAGCTTGAAACTTTGTTTTTGCAATTAATATATGATTTAACAAATACATATTGCTATTCTGCTATTTTGCTAGTAATTTTGTCTGCTAATGCACCGCTAATAGTCACTGCCAATAAAGAAAACTAGAATTTAAGCAACACATATAAATTATAAAACTGATGCAAAGAATTTTTAAAATATTGGTCCATTTCCATGTCCTGTTCTAAATTGTGTGTAGGTCTGTCATAATAATTACTATACTGGCTAATAATTTTTGGAGTCAGTATTGATCGTAGTGACTTTTTTCTTTGGACTAGTGGGATTTTTTTTTTTTTTTTTTTTCTGTAGTATGATAAGATTTAAAGGTATACTGTGTAACTTTTCTGGTGGAGGGTCTGTCACCTGCTTCTCTCCATGAGGATATTGCCTGGAATGTTCCACAGTATGACGTTACACTTATGTATCTCTACAGAGACAGCAGGTGACACCACAGTGTCAAGTTACATGTCAGATCAGTGGAGAGACGAGCCCATGAGTGAGAATGCAAGTTTTTTAGGTCAATTAAAACCCACGTTATTGAGTAAATGCAGGATGTATACGTTTAATGCCATACCGGGACATTCCAGACAAAACAATAATACAATCTCCATGGAGACAAGCAGGTGGGGCACCCTCCACCAGAAAAGTTACAGTGTACCTTTAACTAATTCAACTAAATACTTAAGTGTTCCATTCTGCTATTCATTTATACAGCTCAACAATATTTAACAATATTGTACATTTAGAAAACTTTTATGTGGATAATTCTACTTCACGGTTTGGCTTTAATATTCTTGTTTATCGTCTATATTTTCTTCAGCAATATTTCACACTTCCAAATGTATTATGGTGACAGGCCTGACTGTGTGTTTTAGGACGCGGAGCTGGCTGGTCCCCCCGTCCCCAGCGAGGGCTCCACCGGCCGCTGTCTGCTCACTCTGCTGGGCATCGCCTTCATCCTGAGCGGCCTCATCGTGGGAGGGGCCTGTCTGTACCGCTACTTCACCCCCAAGGTCTGTGTCTTCAGTATGTGTCTATAGGCTATTGATACTTTGCAGCTGATGTCATCAACGTTCCCTGGGGGTGTGACGCTAACTGAAAGTACTGCTCTGTTTGAAGCTGTTACTCAAGATAGACGTAATCTGATCTTTGTTTTAACAGTTTGACCAGAATGAGCTGATTTATTTGGAACTACAGCAGATGGTTTGTGCACTAAAAGTTAAACAGTTTTTCTCACCTTTTTGTTGAAAATCACCTAAACAGGACCATGAACCCTTATATTGATCACAGACTCCTGAAAATGTGCTGTTTAAATCCATTTTGTATTTCTTCTTGAGTTTTCAGACTATCTTAAAACATTTTGGCAGTTTAATGTGTGCATTGTGTCACCATGGTAACTGTTGAACATTACTGCAATAGAGATACATGTAGACCACCCCCAGCATGATGCCACTGCAAAGTATCAATACGAAAAAGGCTTGCTTCTTTCATTTAGATGTAAGTGAGTATAAATCGGCTTGAATAGATATCTGATAAGTGTAAAAGTGTGAAATTCAAGGTCACAGCGCATGAAAACCTCAATGAAAAATCACTAGTTGAAGAGAAAATGGGCAAGTAAATAAGTATTTGTTATAATAATATGCCTACAACACATAAAATCACAAGTTTCTGCATAAAGTGTGGTTATAATTAATACTGAATATGTAAGTTAATATAGGCATAGCAGTTGCGTTGAATTAAATCAGATGGGTTGTTTTATAACTGTAATAACTGCAGCCATAATGTAGTTATTATTGTCAAAAAGTTATTAATGTTATTGCCTCACCATAGTTATAACATTATTGGCCTTTTATTACAATATGGGCTTATTATATTTAAATTTGCCAAAATTATGACCTTATTGACCGTTATTACATTATCGGTTGCTTCAGATACAGAGGAAAAAGTTAAAGAGAAATTGTAAAAATATATATTAAAAATGATACAAATAACTGCTGTTTTGCTAGTTATTTTGTGGTAAGTGCTAATTTCCACACCGGTCCATAGGGGGCTTTTAAAGGGGTTTAATCCAGAAAGAAAAGAAGTAAGTTTGAAAAAATGTGTTTGTTTCAATAATGTCAAACAATATAACTAAATTAGAATAAGATGTGGCAATGAAAGTTACTACAAAACCCAAAAGTGTATGTTTATTTTCAGTTTCTATAGTGTTTTCCTTGTGACTTCTGGTACTTTCTATAGGAGGTGATGTTGCTGACAGTAGCTTCCCCTTGTCTAAAAGTACACAGTGGTGTGTTTGGGCCGGTGCTGAGTAAAGACGAAAAGACTTGAGTTATTTTGCAATCAGTCTCACCATTGAAGGAAAAGAAATAAGTAAAAGTAAAATATGTGGTCATTTCAAACAACCAAGTATCCAGTTAAAGGTGCACTGTGTAACATTTTGGTTGGGGGTCTGTCAGCTTCTTGTTTCTATGGATATGTTATATTTCTGCCTGGATTGTTCCACAGTATGACATTAAACAGCTCTACCTATCCATTATATTTATTCAATTACAGGTGGCTCAAAAATACCTAGAAAAACAAACATTCTGACTGTGAGTGGGGTCACCTCTCCACAGATCTGACCTGTAACTTGGTCTGGTTTGGTCTCCATGAAGATAGAAAGGTTTAATGACATACCGTGAAACATTTCAAACAAAGCAATAACATCTCCATGAAGAAAAGCATTTGACGAACCCTCCACCGGAAAAGTTACACAATGCACCTTTAAGCCATCCATAGCCAAATGTAAGGCAATGCAGCAGTATTGTTTTGTGGTGTTGCATGCAGACGAGCTAATATGTCTTGATCAGTTGTTTTATTTGTATTGTTAAAGGTCCTATATTACACAGAATGGATTCTTGAGAGCTTTAGGTCGTGTTATAATGTTGTCACCTCATCAAAAACATACCTGAAGTTGTGTTTTGTTTCATTCACACATGTTTGAGTAATCCTTTATTATTAGTCTGTCTACACCTCCAAAGCTCAAAATGCTCTGTTCCTCCTTGTGATGTCATGAAGCGGTAGTTTTCAAGTTAACAGCTCCTTTTACCTTTCGTTCAGTAAAGATTGGAAATTCTAGGAAATTATCTAAATGATTCTAGTGAAAGTGTGTGGAGTTTATAAACAGAGTGTAGCACTTTCTGAATTAACACACGACATCACAATGTGGAACAGGGGGTTTTCAGAGAGAAGAACTCAGACTAAATATGCAGGATTTGTGTGTTAAACGTGTGTGAATGAAACAAAACACAACTCCAGGTGTGTTTGTGATGAGGAAACAACATTATAACATCAGAAAATGGTGTGATTATGGGCCCTTTTAAACACAGTTAGCTCATTACAGATTACACAAATACAACTGTGTTATGTAACTGTTATTTATACTTTAAATCACTACAGAACAACTTTGTACGAATAGAAGTTCAAACATTATGAGGCGGTCAAGGTCAAAATCAGCCTGATTTAGTCTGATTACATCCACTTAAAGGCCCAACAGGATATCGGCTTAAAGGGGCACTGAATCACTTTTCTGAAGCAGGGTCCGCCACCTGCTTGCTTCCATGGAGATGTCATTTTTTTGTCTGGAATGCCCCGGTATGGCATTAAACAAATCCATCTTGCACCTACTCAGTCACACATGTTTTTATTGACTTAAAAACTTGCATTCTTACTGTGAGTGGGCTCGCCTCTCCATAGATCTGATATGTATCTTGGCCCTATAGTGTTACCTGCTGTCTCCATAGAGATAAACAAGAGTAATGCCATACTGTTTATTCCATAAACATATGGCATGTTTATTATACCATTATCAAGTAAATTAGTACTCTTTCTGTTTTTCTCTAAGAGAAAAGTCTAGAGTTGTTGTGGGCAGTGCAGCTTCTTCTCTGTGTGGGCCGTCTCTCTGTGGCTGCCAGCATTTGTAAAAGGTTATGAACACACAGTACAAAATACAAACTCTTGTACCAGTCATGGAACAAATACAGTTTGGTTGTAAAAGTACAGATACCAGAGCAAAAAAAAAATACTTTAAGTAAAAGTATTTAAAAACCTGTTAAAAATCAGAGTAAAATTGAGAGTAAAAAGTAAAAGTATTCTGCAGTCTTATAAAGCTTCAAATGTATTGACTTTGATACAGATTTCTGCTGAATTTTCTTCAACAGAAACCAGTGAATCACTCATTTTTTCTAGCTGGTTTTATTTGTATATTTTTGTTTACTCCAATTATGAACATGTTAAAAATAAACCCTCAGCCTTTTCAGCAGGTCTCAAACAATAACAGTAATGATTTTACTTTTTAGTTCAGTTCAAAAATGTAGTGGAGTAGAAAGTACAGATGTCTGTTCTCAAAAGTAAAAAAATATCCACTTTAAACTCTACCAAATAAAGATACCAAAAATGTGTACTTAAGGACAGTACTTTACCACTTATACTTTGATACCTTCCTCCACTCAGTTGTACTTGTCCAGCTATTTTCACTGTAACAGCATTGCACAAAGAGTGTAAGGACATCTTATCAAATCCACTTTCTTTTCAAGCTTCATGGGAAAAATATTTCACTGCACCTTCATTTTAAAAGTGCACTGCGTAACATTTCTAGTGGAGGGTCTGTCACCTGCTTGTCTCCATGGAAATATGATTGCTTTGTTTAGAATGCTCCACAGTATAGAAGCAGACTACAGCACTACGCTACATTACAATTCAGATCTGTGGAGAGTCGCCCCTATTCACAGAACTAATGAATGCATTTTTGAGCAATAGACATACTCTTAATGAATAGATGGATATGTTTAATGTCATACCATGGAACATTCCAGGCAAAGCATCTTTTGCCTATTCTCCTAACACACTAAACATAGTAGTGCCCAAAGGAAGTAAGCCACTGGTCTCTGTGGATTAACCTGAAGCTAAAATAGTTTCTTTTCAGCACTATAATGCCTATTCTCAGACAGTTCTCTTTTCCAACAAACTTTCACAAGACCTTATTTGAATTTCTGTTTCTGTATTTCATTTTAAGTATTTCAAGCTGCGTAGTGATTAATTTATTTCAGCCTTAGTTGGTTCCAGAAAATACTGCGGAACCACTCAAGTTTCTAAACATAATTACAGCTTTGCACTTACACATTTCATTAGACTAAACTAAACTACTTTTATACCAGTACTTTTTTATTATTTGACTATACATGTCACCAGACTTGTCACAGACCAGTTTTACTATGGCCTAAAATGCATAAGCAATAATATAGATGTTTTTTTTACATTTGAGGAAGTATTTAACCACTCAAATTTAGTTTCCCTGATTGGTCATAAATTTAATGTTACGCAAAAATACAGCTGAAGTCAAAAATATCAATAGGAAATGAACCTTTATTTTAAACTTTTTTTTTTTTTTACCACATTCGGATTAGTATGCTTATTATTCTTAGTATGTCTTAATGCACAAGTATAAAGTGAGAAATTCATGTGATAAATAAAGAAATATTTTAGGAACTATTTGACCATATTTGCTCAATAACACAAAAACACACTTTGGTCAGTTGTATGCTTGTCTTATCCATATATTTGAATCTACTGTATATTTAGTCTGTTATTAAGCTACAATATGAGAACCTTTATTTTTCCTTAACGGTAGAAATTCCAGTGTTGCCATGCAAAGTTCAATAACAGCAAGAGGACGGAAATGTGCACTCAGAATTTAAGAAAAATAAACATTAAAAATACTTCAATCTAACCAAACTAACTAGAATGTTATAATAGTTTTAATAGAGTTAAAGGTGCTGTGCGCAACTTATCTACCTGCTTGTCTCCATGGAGATGTTATTTCTCTGGAATGTTCCATAGTATGACTTTTAACATATCCATCTAGCTTTTATTCATTACGGGTGTTTCTATTGCTCAAAAATACAATAATTCCTTCTGTGAATAGGGGCGACTCTCCACAGATCTGACCTGTAATGTAGCGTAGTGCTGTAACCTGTTTGTTTGACTCCCTCATGATAGACAAGTTTAATCTGCACTGTGGAACATTCTAGACAAAGCAATAATATTTCCATGGAGACAAGTAGGTGGAGGACTCTCCACTAAAAATGTTACACAGTTCACCTTTAAGATACAAAGAGGTAATACTTAATCCTGTGTGTTGCCCATAGCAACTGAACCACAGTTCGATGCAGTTTAATGATGGTTCTTCCAGTATTGCAACACAAAGTTCAATAATAGTAGGAGGTAGAAATATGCAATAAAAATGAAGATAAGTAAACATAAAAAATACTTAAATCTAACCAAACAAACTAGAATTTTATAATAGATTTTTTAAAGTATTTTTAGTAATAGAGTTATGATACAAATTGGTATAAAAATGATAAAATAAAACACACTGTAATATAATACTTAATCCTGTGTGTGTGTGTGTTGCCCATAGCGACTGTACCACGGCTCGATGCAGTTTAATGATGGATCTGGAGTAGAAGCACAGCCCTACTACCTGCCACAGGTGGAGGAGAAGATGGAGATCTCAGACAATATGGCCGTCATCAGTGTCCCTCCTCCACGCTTCAGACCAGGAGACCCCGCCTACATCCTGCACGACTTCAACAGGGTCAGGCTGCTTATGAGTTCTGCACACACTACACACTACACACATGCACACATTAGCAAACGCTGTCAAAAAAGGTTAAAGATTGTCTGACTAGGCAAGAAAAAAAACACAAAATAGATTTAAACAACACATTTTCAGTAGCCTGTGATCAATATGAGCGTTCATGGTCCTTGTGCTCGCTTGTGACTGTAATGTTATGTGTGAGAGACTTGTTTAACAGCACAAATCATCTCACCTGTTGTAGTTCCAGTTAAGTCAGCTCTTTATGGTCACATTGTGTGTTATTTAAGTCTAATAAAGCCTCAGACAGAGTAGTGCCTATGCTTAGCATCACACCCCCAGTATATTGGGTTACAATGTTGAAAGAGTTGACTTTATACTTCGTGACATTTTTCACTGATTAATAATAATTACACTGGGCAGATGGATAATGCTATAATACCGTATAATCATTAGGGTAGGGTGGCAAGGACTTATGCATGCAATCCAGTATTTATATAAAAAAATAGGCTGTTTACATTTTATTATTTTACACAAAATGAAAAAAGTAGATTACTGTAAAATATGAATAATTCATAATAAAGTATATAATCACCATGAAACAGTCCACATTACCTAGCAACACAAACTCATTTCCAAAAAATAGATATTTGTTCCCAATAAATTAGGTATAAGTTTAGAAATTACTGGTTTTGCTACTGACAAGCAGTTGACAGTTCTTCAGGGCCCTTTGGAGCAAAAAACACCTTTAATGAAGTAGCCAAGTAGGTGTATTTTATGCATTATTTGTGTATTATTTTGTGTGAGCAGAAGCTGACAGCCTACCTGGACCTGACCCTGCGCACCTGTTTCGTGATCCCCCTGAACACCTCAGTGGTGCTGCCTCCTCAAGACCTCATCGACCTCTTCTCTCAGCTCATGGTGAGATGAGAGACTTGGTTTGGTAACCAAGGACTAAACGATATATTGCTACAGTGAAATATTGAAACTACTTTTTGCCACTAACACAAAGCAGGATAATCCAAGTAAACCGATTTTTAAAAAGACAGCGTCATGAAAAGGCCTGAGCTGCCACGAATAAATAGAAGGAACCAATAATTAGCAATGGAAGTTATTTATTTTACCCTCTATAGCTAAAGCTCAATTTCGTATTACATAAAAATGGCAAAAATGTCCCCAGTTTTGCAGATAAATTGTACACATGATAAATATGGAGCTTTCATATATTGAACGATAAGTCGATATAGTAATTATGGTGACAGACCCATGTGTGTGTAAGTGTGAATGCGCTGTAAGTCTATAATACATACATGTGTTTGTCCAGTCTGGGTCGTACCGCAGTTACCTGGTGCAGGAGGATCTGGTGGTGACCGAGCGCATCGAGGACATCAAACCTCTGGGCTTCTACATCCGCCGCCTGTGTGACGGGAAAGAGACCTATAGAATGGAACGCCGTGACACTGTACAGGGTGAGTACAAGTATAACTACTATGAGATCATTTAAAACAGAACTGTGTAAGCATACCCTATAAGGTCCGTGTGAGAATACAACTAGAATCACTATGAGATAATTGAAAACAGAACTGTGTAGATCTGGAGAGGCTTGATAAAGAGTGGTTCATCATAGAGCAGCTTTAGATACAAGTAATGGGTAGTGTTGTCACAATTTTAAAGTCTTATACTAAGGAAAAGTCTAGAGAAATCAATACAAATTTTGATTCCATCATGAAAAAAAGCACTCTTTTTTTTAAGACACAAGAATGTAATTTTATGTACTCTTATGTACTATTCTTATAAAGGTCAAGATAATTCTAAAACTATTCAGGAAAGTCCAACACAATATTAGACTTTTAGTACGTGTTAAAGTTTACTTTTGTCTCCATCTAGTGCATGTACCGGTAATAAGTAATGGTACTAACTTCACCGTGCACAGTTTCAAACCATCCTGTGTGACTGTATATTATTTTTTATGGACAAAAAAGGGACAGATATTGTAAGATGTTTTCTTTTCTCTACTCCTTTTTAATTGTTGTGTTGTGTGTGTGTATATAAAGTACCATCACAACAGTTCACAATTGAAACAAACAATAAAAATGAAATGTCAGGCCCAATAATAATAATAATAATAATAATAATAATAATAATATCAAAATTGTCTACAACACAGAATTCAGTATTTCCTAAGAACATTTTCAACTACCTGAATCCTTTTAAAATGAAAGGTGCACTATGTAACTTCTCAGTTAGGGGTCCATCACAGCAACTCTGTCTTACAGCACAATGCACCTTTAAGTTACATTTTTTTTTGTTTTGCTGCAGGTGGGGGCATTGTGAAGCGCGCTGCAGAGGACTGCTTCACCATCAGCCATTTTGAGAACAAGTTTGTGACGGAGACCAGGATCTGCAAGGGCTAAAGTTAAAAATGAGATAGGAAAGCGTGTACGAGGTGGTAGACTTGTGACGTAGGTGAAAGAGGAGTACAACTTTCAGATGGAAACTACTTTTGTACAAAACATTTCTGCTGCTTTAGCCTGAGTGAAGTTGTGATTTCTGTTACAGTGTTTTAAGACTTCAATCTCCTCCTTATCCGCTGCTTCCACTATAGAGGTCATAGGTCATTACGCTTACACAAGTATTTCAAATAGTCTCCAGTGCAACCACCGGCTCATATAAGTAGAAGTGAGTATAGGCTTCCTTACATTTGGCTTGGTTTATTTCAGTGCTTTGATAGTATTACTTATTCTTCCTATTCACACTGTAGATGAGATTGTACATCCTGAGAAGTTGTTTATTCTTAAATATCTCCCTAAATGTGAGCCTACTGTTCTTGCACTAACTCAATGTAACCTGAAGGGGGAGTAAGTGGTCTCTTTTTGGCAAAATTATAATACGTTTTATTAGTACTTTTAAGTGTTGGCAGTAGACTGGCTCATATACAGGTTTATAATGGAAAACGTCCTAGTTTTATTCCAATTCTATCCTCTGTGAAGTCATGCTGGTCAAGATTCTTCTGTTAGTCAAAGCAATTTTTTATACACCTGATGCCCTTCCCTATGCAACCTGCTCCATGTATCCAGGTTTGGGAGTACTAAAAAGAGTACCACGTCTTCTGATTCAGGATTTCAGAATATAATAATATATATTTTCTTATCTCCTATGGCTGGCCTAGTCCTAAAATATTGGACTATTTTAGTAAGTTTAACATGGAAAGCCAAATATTTTTGTGTAATTTAAAGTTGCACTGTGTAACTTTAAAGTTAAGGGTCCATCACCTGTTTGTATCCATGGAGATGATACTGCTTTGCCAGGAATGTTCCACAGTACAACATAACTTAATATCTTGCATTTATTCAATTACAGATGTTTTTATTGCTAAAAAAAAAAAAATAACAAGAACAAAACATAGTATAATGTCATATTGTGGAAAGTTCTAGGCAAAGTAATGACTTATTGATGGAGACAAGTGGTGCTGGACCCTGCATTAGAAAAGTTACACTGTGCATCTTTAACTAGAGCCATATTGATGTTTGCTGTTAGCTTGAATGACTACAGTTTGTTAACAATAAAAGACATTGCATAATTTTATTTGCTAAATATAACACCAGACTTGCAGAAGCACTTACTTCCCCTTATGAACATTTCTATATTGTTACAATCTGTTACTGCTGATAGGGTTTTGTCTTGGTACTGTGCACTTATGGATGTCCAAGCACAATCCACTCAGTCACGGTGTAGATATTTCCCAGAGTGCTTTGCAGCACTTCTGAAGTCCTGCTGTTTTACATGTAAATGATGGTGACCAGTGTTTGTGTTCAATGTGTAAAAACTTTTGGAAAAGGGCACTTGACGAATAGATACTGGAGCGCATAAGGGCAAAGATTTTCCTTTTTATTTGAATGTGATCATGTTTTTGTTGTAGGAAATAGGTCTACTGTTTTCAATATTTTTGCTTAATCCTTAATATTTGAAGATGTACGTTGTGGAAAAAACATGCAATAAATTTGCATTAAACCCAAACAGGAAGTGTGTTAAATTTGTACCCCTAAGGAGAAGCAAGCTATTAATGCATAAAATACTTGTCCTGCATTAAAGCCACAATATGCAACTTTTTAGCCAAAAACTAGACTAAAATAAAAGAATGTTTCTTGCTATATGGTGGCATTTACTGCACTGAAAAACAAGGAAAAACACGTATCCTTACTGTGAGTGGGCTTGCATCTCCACAAACCTGACTCTTATTTGGCCTGGAGAAGGGCCTCCTGCTTGTTTCCATGGAAATGTTGTTCCTTTGGCTATAATCTTACAATTTAACTATCTCACCTAAAATGTTCCGTATGGTTTTACCTTTCTATTTCCATTTACTCGTGGAAAGTGACATACTTTAAATGTCTCATTTTGTATTTTTAAACCAAATATTAATAATGTATGTATTTTTAAACCTTCTGTAGTTGGGTATAACAAAAAGAGACAGGAAGTCCGTAACAGCTCAAGCTGCACCATACAGCTCCAGCACTTTGAGCTATAAGACATTTTAATAATTGTAATCATATAAATAAAGCAATGACTTCTTCAAAGCATAGTTTTGTACATAGTTACCATTTTTCATATTCAGATATTGGCTCAATTCTAAAGCTCAGTATGCAGAAAGTACAACAAAATACATGCTTAAAATAAATATAATATTCACATATTATTTTCACATACAAGTAGCAGATACACCAGTCAGCCAAAACATTTTTACCACTGAGAAAAGAATCATTTGGCCGTAAAAATAAGATTTGATTTGACTTTCAAATTGTGAATTCCCCAAACTCTAATGGGTGTTACAGGTGAATGAAAACATCTGAAAAACACATTGGCCTACGTACTGAGGAATGTGTGAAATATATCACACAAAGTACTGAGAAATAGCAGACTCAACACTGTGAACAACATTTAAAAGTACACTATGTAACTTTTCTGGTGGAGGTTCTGCTACCTGGTTGTTGCCATGAAGATGCTGTATCTTTGCCTAAAATGGCAAAAGGAGAAATTTAATTTGTCAACTGGACACAGTTTATTTGGTCGAATACGTTTCGCAGCTCATCCAAGCTGAAGAAGCAGCTTGGATGAGCTGCGAAACGTTCATTGCCTAAAATGTTCCACAGTACAGCATGGTAGTAAACTTATTTATCTCCATGGACACTAAGGTGACACGATCATGTTTTTCAAGGTATTTAGTTGTAAAAGAAAAGAAAATAACACAAGATGTTTGTATGTTTAATGCCCTACTGTGGAACATTACAAAGCAATAAATTCTTCATGGAGACAGGCAATGCAGCAAACCCCCCATAAAAATAGTTACACCTTTCAAAGAATCAGTTACTTTAACAAAACTTTTCAAAAATAAAGAGGGCTCATTTATGCGCTGCGTTCTACATGAACAGGGGTACACATGTAGGCTTCTGTCCGTCCTCTGTGTTCTGTCCATCATCTGGTCCGTCTCCTCAGAACATGTGGAATCAGCAACAGAGCTGTACATGAACTGACCACTGGGGGCAGTAGTGAACACAGCTCAACTTTGGAAGCTAAACTTTTTAAAAAGCGACTACAACCACCTGCAAAACAAATAAAAGTGCTTCGGTCACCTCGTTTTTTTCTTGAATATTTTCTAACAAATACAATCTAAAAACCTCCGTGAGTACCTCCATGTTTGTTTATTTGTTGCTCTATTTCTTCCGTTTTGGTCAATAGGCTTTGTGCACAGCAGCACACTAACTAACTTACTGTGTCTCAAACAGTCACTTTTATTAAAATCATAAAACATAAAATAAACAATCTATAGAGGGATTATCAGACTACTTCACTTGGCGCTCTACTGCACATGTCTCCTGCAGAAAGAGCCTCTGTCCTGTCTGGGATCATGTCAGTGTCTCGTGAGTCGTATCCCACTCACTAATGTTAATTTAGGATCAGAACTTATTTGATCACACGGTGATAAACTGTTTTAGTGCGTTCACAACATTGCTAGCTAGTGTTGCAACTTCATGTTAAGCGCACAGACAGCGGTGCTTTCTGCACTCAGGCAGCGCACACATACCCTGTGTGGATAAACAAATAATGCGTCTATTAGAATTCAAATTGATTAAAATAAAGACTACTCAATTGTTTTTATACGTAGAATATTGTTGTGTGTTTGTGGAGTTTGTTTTTAATATTTTTTATGCCTCAAAATGATCATTATCATTATTAGCACTGAGACACAAACATCTCTTTCTAAACAGTGTTCTCCAGTGAAGTATTCTGTTTAATTTCAGTACTTTTTATCACGTTGTCCGTGACATCCACCCACATCTCTCAGTTCACTGCCTTATCTATCTATCTATATATATATATATGTATGTATATGTATGTATGTATGTATGAATTTTAGCACGACTCAGCACAACTCAGCAAAAACCTCAAAGAGAAAACATTGGACAGGAAGTAGTGATGCTAACAGTTCTTCAGAACTGAAGAAGCAGCTTGGATGAGCTGCGAAACGTAGTTGACCAAATAAACTTTTGTCCAGTTGACAGATTGAATTTTTCCTTTTGCCATGGATTCTACCTGGACGACTGAGGGATTCTACACACATTTGGTAGTATAAATACAATGACCGTCACTACGCTTGGAGCGCACGGGTCTGTCAACGTACAGAAGTGGAACATAAATAAGCCTTAATTATAGGGCAGCTGGTCACAATGTCTTGCCTGAAAAGTGTAATCTCAACTCTCAGTGGTATTTATCCAAATACAGTTTATTCAAATAGACTTGATCAGCTCGTCTCTGTTGTAGAATTGCCTGTTTGCACGTCCTCCCCTGTGATACACGACATTCTCCGACTGAAAATCGCTCCATCTGGGATTTCATGTTTACTTAGCCTCCTCCAAAACTCATCCGTCATGAAGTAGTACATAAGAGGGTCCAGGCCACAGTTCAAACTTGCCAGACACAGAGTAATGGGATGAAAACGTAGCACAAAATCTCTGAGTGCACAGTTTTTCAAGAAGTTCGATTTCACCAAAAAGTCTAGCGGCATCGTCACATGGTACGGTACAAAACAGATAAGAAATACTACAGTGCAACTTAGCACCATTCTCAGGGCTCTTCGTTTCTCTCCATGGTCTGGGATAACCTCTGACGCTGGATGCCGCAAACTCCAAGCTGTTAAACAAGTGCAAGCTATCACCAAAACTAAAGGTATTACGAATCCCATGAGTTCGGCGATGATTAAAAGTGCCCAAGCAGCTGGCGGGCTAAGGTTTCTCATTGGCAGCTCCGCAAAGCAAACGATATTGAAATTCTGGCTGTCGCTGATCGAGTTTTGTGCGCTGGGGCTTCGTAGTAAAGGGAAGAGGAGACACGCCAGACAGACTAGTAACCATCCAAAAGCACAAATGAGCATGTCCCATTTGCGTCGTGCTGCGTTGTACCGTAGGGGGCGCATGATGAGTTCGCAGCGCCGCACACTCACACAAACCAGGAAGAAGATGGAGGCGTACATGTTGACGTATTTGAGATAGAAGCAGATCATGCAGAGGGGGTGTCCGAAGGGCCAGCTGTTGTTCAGGTAATAGTAGATCCTCAGTGGGAGCGACAGCACCTGGAAACCGAGCACAGACTAATGAGTATTTTTGTCATTTTTGCATAGGCCTGTAACTAACGGCAACCCACACACAACCCACAATTCACCCACACATAAAGCAACACTGTGTAACTTCTGGAGGTGGCATGTTGCATGGTCCAGTAAAAATTTAAAACCATACTTCAGAACAAGTTTTACGCCATAATGTGCAAGATTATAGCTAAAGAAACAAAACTTAATAAGAGTCAGGTTTGTGGAGATGCAAGCCCTCTCAGAGTAAGGAGATATGTTTTTCTACGTGCAATAAAAACAACCAAAATGAAACAAACAAACAAAACAAAAAATTTCAGTCAATTTTACTCAGTGGGGCTTTAAAATAGAGCCAGGGGACGTGTGTGGAGGGCCCTATAAGGATGTATGTTTTCATAATATTTTTAAAACCACCCATAATGCAATAAAGGCTTATATTCTCTATTTAGTGTCTGATATGTTACACAGCAGGGCTTTAATTCATTCTGGCGATTAGATGTAGTTACGGTAGATAAAAACTTAGCAGCTAAAACTGTTGGTGTTTAATAATTGAAATATTGATAGTCATTGGTGCTTTATTACAGCTTTTCTATAGAGTCGGATTTGAACAGATATCGTTACAAAATTCACACACACACACAAATAAATAAATGTGAGAGCTGACATAATGCTTACAAAATGTTCTTTCTTGTTCAGTGGCAACAATAAACAAATGAAAATATTGGAAAAAGAGAAGAGTTTAGTTGCCTAGTGCTCTACTTAAACTGATTTATCATGAGTTTTGTGCTATTCTAAAAAGTGCTCTGCTGTTTGGTTCAAATGGCTTTCTATCAACAATATTCAAAACAATCTAAGTGATTTACTGTTCCTATTTCCTGTGCACTTTCTCACAGATTTATTTCACTAATTCAGTGTAAATAAAATTAAGACAAGTTGACCATAAAATAGATAAATGATTACTTCATTAATGTCCCACAGGAAATTACAGCTGCCATAAAAAGTGACATTGTTTAGATGGAGCTGGTGTTGTTCAAAGATTTGTTTAGCTAACCAAACAAATGTCTCGGCTAAGAGAAAATACTTAAAGGTGCACTGTGTGACATTTATGGGGCAGGATCCGTCACCTGGAGACAAGCAGGCCACATCACCAGGCCAAGTTACAGGTCAGATCTCAAGTGTGCTCACTAACAGAAATGATGTATGTTACGCGAATGTAATTGAATATAAAACAAGATTTGTTTAATGCCATACTGTGGAACATTCCAGGTAAAGCCGTAACAATCCATGGAGACAAGCTGATGGCAGTGGCAGACCCTCCACCAGAAAAGTTACACAGTGCACTTTCTGTTCCTGTTCTAGGTGTGAACAAACATGAACCCTCTTTGAATGTAAAATACTGAGGACCAACTGTTTGTGTGAAATTAAATATTATTTTAGATCAGCAGGAAGTTTTTTTTTTTGTTTTTTTTTTTCTTCTATGCATTTTATTTCAACAGATTTTAAAATACAGTTGAATAGAATATTTGATAACCACAAATATGTAATTAATAAATAAATAAATGTCCCTGATTGGTGGAAATGATGCCCCATGTTGAAATGATCAACAATCCGTATTTTTCACTAAATTTGAACTTTGACTATAAAATTACAACATTTCAAAATATAAAGGTTTTCTTCAGTTTCATTTCTTTATTGTTAATCAAACCTATGGCATTAATCATATCTTTAATTTATACAGTTGCAGATCTTTTTTATGCCCTGAAACACTTGTATTGCTGCTTGTCTCCTTGGAGATACAGTACATACATACACAAGCAATGCTGTGGAAAATTTCAGTCAAAGCAAGAACATCTCTATGGCGACAAGCTGGTTGTACACAGAGCACCTTTAAACGAGTTGTGTGTTATTTCAATAGATTCATCTTGATAAATGTGCTTATGTTGTAACAGCACACTAATTCATTAATTATTTTTGGTGACTTTGTTAAAGTTACACGATTTCACTTTTCTGGTAGAAGGCACGCTATCTGCTTGTCGTCATGGAGATGGTGTGGACTTGGTCTGGAATGTACCATAGTGTGGCATTAAACATCTGTCAAGCATTAATTGAATTATAGGTGTTTTTTGTTGGTCAAAAATGCCTTGATAAACAAGCCTTCTTACTGTAATCTGCCCTACAACTGGGTCTGATGGTGTCATCTGTTTGTCTCCATGGAGATGCATACGTTTAATGTCATACCGTGGAACATTCCCGGCAAAGCATCTTTACCCGTATCTCCAATAGCCACACAGTATTTCTGAAATGTTCCATAATAGACTTTACCTGCAGGAGGTCGGCCACAGCCAGGTTCATCATAAACACCACAGCCTTCTTGGTCTCTTTGATGTAGACTCTGAAGACCCAGATTGCCAGCACATTACCCAGCAGCCCCGGCGCCAGGATCACGCTGTAGACCACGGCGTACAGGTAGTGCTGGTACGTCTTAAAGTCCTCACTGCTCGCACAGCTCTGGTTCATCGTAGTATTAAAGTCTCACAGTCAATCCCAAATCAAGATGGCTGCTTCTCAGAGGTGTCCATGATGGCTACAGGAAGTTCATGTCATTGTAGTTTCTTCAGTGTTGGTCATCTGAGTTAAAAGAAAAACACAGAAATATATGTAAATAGATGTGTTATTGGGAATGATATGCATGAACAACTATGCATCTTATAGGGAAATACATTTAGAACCAGAAGTATATAGACTTACATTACCCTATTTTCTGATCTATGCTATAACGTTGGTTTCTCATCACAAACAAACCTGGAGTTGTGTTTTGTTTCATTTACACACGTTTAACACACAAATCCTGTATATTTAGGCTGAGTTATTGTCTCAAACAGAAAACACTTTGTTCCACCTTGTGATGTCATGTGGTAAAACAGGAAGTCCTCCACTGTGTTTTTAAACACAGACCTTTCAGACCTGGAATTGCCAATCTCACAAGAGCTCACAAGAGTCAAATTTGGGTAATATAGGACCTAGATTTATATTCTTTATTTATTTAGATACAATTTAATGTATTTATTGACACTGAGAGAGACTGATTATGCAGGATTTCTAAAACATCATTATTTTTATAAGGTTAACATTAAAACATGATTAATAGAACCTAAATGAGCCCTAATTTGGGTACAATGATGTGTGGAGTAAACCATAGTCTACTCTAGGTTGTTTTTGGTTGCATGTTTGGTGTTTTTTTGCTTGAGAGATAGTCACAGGGTTCACACAGACAGACAGACAATCCCACTGATACAGAACTGCGGGCAAGTTTAAAGATATCAAATGTTTTTAGACAACAGAGAGAGAAAACTGAAGCAACTGTGCCTGAGGACTGGAGACACTTTGATCCACCAAATCACCATTTTAAACTGTGAACCTGAAACATCACACCACAACGCATATGATCTGCTGTTTTTCTCTTTTGTGATTAAAATTTTCTGATTTAGATTTTTTTTAAGACAACTGATAATGTTTGAAATAGCAGAGCAGTAGCAAAAGTAGTAGTATACCAGTAACAGAATATTGTGTAGTTATGGAATTGTTATTAATTTAAAATAAAACTAAAGTCATTATTGTATTGGTATTGTCTTATATATGGTATAGTTGTTTTATTGTTATTTATTGTTTCTTTTTAAACCTTCGTGTTCTTTCCAGAACATGAGTGATCTCTTTGTCAAAATGCAATTAAAACTTTCAACCATAAAAAAAGAACCAAACAAAAAACAATCATAAACTTTTTTCTTATTTTGTTAAAATGTAACTTTAATATTTGTTCTATTTAGCACATCTTACTACTTTAAACAATAATAATATCTTAATAAGTCTCACATACTCTATTTATTTTCCAGACGCTCAAGTCGCTTTATAATTTTGTGCATTTTTCACTAACTCTACTTACGTACTTGGTGTTGGTAAGCTGTATTGTAGCCACATAGACCGTATATATAAATGGACATAGCTACCCCGCTAGCCGTCGCGTTCCAAATAGGAAGTGAGCATGGGGGAGCTTCAGGCTCCATTGACTCTGGCTCCAACTGACTTTACATTGAAAAATTGTCATCCTTTTCTCTGTAACTGCTGCTGTGAGCCTCGTCATTTTGGTCTTATAATGTTCGTTTTATCCCTCTCTACATGATCCTGGCGTTTTTATTTCACTATTTTGTCCATAAATAAATTCCTATTCTTAATATACATAGAACTCAGCTCCAAATTCACCTCTATAACCGCTAGCCTCAGTGAGCTTTATTTGACCAGAGCCATACACTTGTTTATACAGTCTCCAGGGTGGAAGTGAGGCAGCCAATTTGCCTCTGACCACTCACTCAAGACATTCATACTAGGCAAGGTGGGTGAAATGTCTTGCCTAAGGACACAACAGCAATGCCTCCCATTCACATACTAACCAGCTTATCATCCAAGATCAGGCAATGACAAGGACGTATCACTACATTTAATATGCTTGACTGAATATATTTGACTTTTGTAACTACAGTCTGTTAGCAAACATTTGTATTATCTTAAAAACGTGAGGGTTGAAGTGTGAAAACCAAGTTGACTGTTTGCATTACAGTTGTTTTCAGCTGTGCACAAATTTCAACACGTTTGATCAGGGTGTTTGCACCATTTACAGTACAGAAACAGGCCCTATGTGGTTTAGCCTTCACAGTTCTTATCTGCTCGTCTGTTATGGACAACACCGTGTGGTGGCATTCAGTGGTAAAACTAAACTGTGCAAATGTTCTCATAATATTACCCCATGTAAAGTGCAGAGTGTGAATGCACTTAAAGTGTAGGAGGCAATAAGGCAGGTTTCTGTTTTAGAGATTACTGTACTGTGTTGTAGGAGTACACAATAGGAAATAAGAGCAGGTTTTGATTGAGATGTGACACAAATACATCAAATAACTCATAGAGGTTGCAGTTTTGAGGGTTTATTGCAGCTGCTTTGTGCTTACAATTTCACAATTTTAGAATTCAATTAATCTGGCTTTTAGATACCACTTTATAATAAATACATATTAATTAGACTATAGAGCATGGATGAAGACTAAATTCAGTATCAACAAATAGTTTTTTAAGAATGATTCAGGCTTAGTAACTACTTCATTAAAGTTCCTAGGACAGGTTGGACCACTTATTTTACTAAAACTCAGTTAAGACAATTATATTTAAGATTTTTCAAAAAATGTTTCAACAAAAATTCCCAGTTGGGTAATTTTTTAGGTTTCAAATTTCACTGGCTGGTTGAAATTCATAGGGACTGTTTCGGCCCCCCTGGTGAACTGCTCTTCTAGTCTATTCTATTCTATTCTATTCTGGTCCTTGATTGGTGGGGCACGGCTACACCAGGCCAGTCACACCTCCCCCTATTTAAGCAGATCAGCCCAACCTGTTCAGGCTGCTGGCCTTTGTGGTCAGTCTGCCGTTCAGTGTTTGTGTCTCATTTGGTCTTATTAAGCTAACTTTATGTGTGTGAGACTTTAGTTCTGTTTTGTGTCTTTTTAGTTGTCACTCGATTCTGTTTGTAGGTTCATGTGACTTTTGTTTACGGACATTTGTGGTTTTGTTTTGTCCCTTAGTTTGTCACTCTTTTTTTTTTTTTAGACCTACGTGACTTGTTTTTTAGCACAAAACTTGTTACTTGTAAATCGTTGTAAATTTTGTTTCTTAGTTAGGTTAATTTTGTGTATATATTTTAGTTCACTTTTGTTATTTTACCTTTTACATTCCTGTTTATTAAATTATTACTTTATTTATACCATTTTTCATCTTGGTATTTGTTACTCCCCCCTAGCAAGCTGGGTCATATGTTACCATAACTCTTACCTACCTATGTTGCTTACTGGGCCAAAACTTCTCTAATGCATACAGACATTATTATTTGACAAATTAAAATACAGGAAAACATCTTTATTTTGTTGCAATAATGTTTAAAGTATCTAAAAAAAAATGTGTAATTTTCAACATATTTTTCAATGTTTTTTTCATAAACTGCTTCTTGATTGCTGTAAATCTAAAATAAAAAAAAATAAAATATTGTTCAAAACCTGCCATAAGCACTTTAAGGGATTAGGAGTTAGGGTTTTAATTAATCATTCTAATTAAGTCATTAGAAAGATTGTAATGATGTAACAATACGTATATATGACCGTCAGTAAACCATTCACCCTCCACATCTTTCACAAAAGAGTAGATTACTGTGCTTCAGGCTCTGGCAACCCACAACATATGTCAGTAATAAAAAGAGAAAATAAGACAAAATAGACAAGACATTTCACACTATTTAAATAGAAAAAGATATGTAATATACTTATTTATAATCATTTTATCGCTCCAGCATCTGTATTTGAAGCCAAATCAGAACTAACCAAAATCTTTCAGTCTTTGTCACAGTTGGATTTTCACTCTTTTGGCTTTTATTCAACCTCCTCATCTGTGCTTTTTATCCTGCCTCCAAACACAGGCAGCTTCCCACAGGGCTTCCTCTGACCTCTGACCCCAGTGTTGCTTGTTTTAATGTGTTTATTCCCACTGCAGCACGTTCAACAAAGTCTGCCATTCTCAGACGTCATAAGAGCAAATTACATGTGTCTAAAAGGTCCTGTACTGTTTTTCTTTTTTTCATGTATTTCAGCAAAATGTGTCTTATCCCAGTACAGATAGGTTGTATAAACAGCTCTCAAAGTAAGTCTGCAGTGTACAGTCTGGAAGTGCATGTTAGCATTCTAGCTGTTGTTAGCATGCTAGTTGTTGTTAGCATTTCCATAATGGCAAACTCCCTTCTGGTCTCTGAAAGTTGTGAAAGTCTCTGAAAGTGCTTATAAACTCATCTAGAAGAATAATTGGGATGCTCGGAATGCTTAAGGTAGATAAGGAAAAACTTTGGATCACTGAAAACTGTTTGAAATATTTTTCCACATTTTTAGATCACATACAGTGCCTTTATTTATGACCAGAGTGCAAATGTGAGAGTGAAAATATGTAAAAATATGAAAAACTTATCATTGTAATAAATAATAAGTAATAGAATGAGGACACATGTTAAAGTAGCTGCAGGTTACTTGAGTGTTACTTTGAAGTATCACAACTTTTCTGGAGCTCTCTCACTGGCTTGTCTCCATGGAGATGTACTGCTTTTCCTGGAATGTTCCTTGTGGCATTAAACATATGTTTTAAATAATAATGTTTTGTTATGTTACAGCTCCATACTCGTTGGTGCTCGGTAGTATTGTAGCCACACTTGCCCTGAGACAGACTGACAGAAGTGAGGCTGCCAATCTGCACTATTGGGCCCTATGACCACCACTAATCACCCACTCACACACCACATTCATACTATGCAAGGTAGGTGAAATGTTTTGCCAAAGGACACAACAACAGAGCTTCCACTGCCCTACTGTGGCCCCAGTGGTCTCCCATCCAAGTACTACTGGACCCAGTCCTGTTTAGCTTCTGAGATCAGGCACTGACAGCAAAGTATCACTAATACATTTAAATGTATTTGACGGCAGTATGATGATCTTGCACATATTTGTTTTGTCTTACTGTAGACAGCACGTAGCAGACTTGATTTTCACACCTTCAGTCCTGACGCCATTAATGGTGTTTTCAGTTGTGCACAACTTTGACCAAAGCATCTGCAAACACAACTTTGCTTTGTATTCTTAATGTAATGTAACTATTCCAGGGGTCCGTCACTGACTGGTCTTAATGGAGTGTACAGCTTTACAATGGGATGTGGCATTAAAGTCTTGCTTTTATACAATAATAATATGTGTTTTTATTGTTCAGAAACCTGTGGTGAGTGGTGCACAGTAGGGTTTCATTTTCAAAGAACTGACCTGTAACTTGGTGACATTATCTGCGTGTCTCCATGGAGACAGAGAGGTTGCAAAGCCTCCACCAGAAAAGTTACATTGTGCATCTTTAAGCACAAGCTCTCCAGTAAGGTTTTGAAGCTCTCACTTGCATGAAGGGAAACCATGATCAAACCCAAACTTTAACACCTGTATCTGAACACGACCAAAGTCACCACAGCAGCAGCATCTGTCACGTGAGACGTGTTACAAGAAGTGTTGTAACAGCGCTACAGTGAACAGACTATTATATGGAAAAGCAGCATTATCAAACAGAGGCAGAAATAGGAGGACTGAATTTACATTTGAACACTCATTTATTGTAAGTACAGATAAGTACAGAGACCATCACATACAAAGAAGTCACATGAGGTATTTCCTAAAATAGTTGGAAACGTTCATTCTTACATATTCATGAGGTTCAGAGTGATGAAAATCTAGCCCCGCTGCCATAGCAAGTAGTACCTCTAAATCAAAAGTGGGCAATTATTTTTTCCATGGGGCCACATGAGAAACAGAAAATATTGTGGAGGGCCGGGCCAAAATGCTTAACTCAGTTCTGCATAATATTTATATTTCTTTATAAAAAGCTGTAAATAGCATTGTTTTGACAAGCAGGTACTGGTAAGAGTTTATGTTATGACTAAGCAATGAAAAAGTGAGGCTGCCTTATAAAAAAAAATGTAATTTATAAAAAACACCTCTAAAATAAAAGCAATGCAGCTTTAGTCCATGCATGAGGTAAAATTTATAAAATGTGTTTATTTTGTAGTTCCAAATGATCTTAAATGGGCTGATCCGAGTCAACCAAAGGGCCATATGTGGCCTGGGAGCTGGACAATGCCCAGGTCTGATCTAAATAGTAGTAGAGTTTAGGACAATAGTATTTAGAGGAAGTATATCTGCAGTAGTACAAGTAGTATAGAATTTGTTTTGTTGTTTTGTAGTAACAGGTGGTAGTAGCATTAGTAGTAGTAGTAGTAGTAGTAGTAGTTGTAGTAGTAGTAGTAGTTGTAGTAGTAATAGTAGTAGTTGTAGTAGTGTTGGCTGAACTGTGTTGTGTGTGTATATATATATATATATATATATATATATATATATATATATATATATATATATATATATATATATATATATATATATATATATATATATATATATTCATTTATTTTGTATTTATTTATTTATATATATATAATATTATTGAGCTATACTGTACTTAAAAATAATTACTTAAAATACACATTTATTCAATTTTACACCACTACTTGAGTAATATCATATCACTTCAAATTATCATTACTTTCAAACTGATAGTAAATACAACTGTTTAACTTCACCACTTCGGAAAATACTTCAAATGACCTCAATCCTTTTATTAAGACTGTGAAGTATACAAACATCCACTGTGGCTATCAGTCCATCCATGGTATTACTATAAGACTATAAACAAAGTAATATCCTTTTACTATAGACAATAATGTGTTCTTGTTCAGTCATCACAACTTCACACTTCAGCATATTAGCGTTGCTAATGGAAACACAATATATTTCTAGTATGAATCATCTCTCCGTGGGAAGTATGGGGTTTTTCCACTTCAACTTTTTTGTAGTGAGCCCCTAAAATGTTCCTGCTAGCTTTAGTAGCTTTAGCTTTGTCCACGTGTAAGTCCTTTTTTCACAATTACTTTCTAAACCAAGACAACATCCCTGGTGGACCCCTGACATAGCAGGCATTCCTCACATAGAAGATACATACATCCTAGCGGAGCATGACTTCATATACTAGCTATTCAACTCAACCAAACTATAAGCTTTAAATTGGTACTTTAACTTAAAAAAAAACACATTTTCTTACCTTTCTCTTGACAGTTTTGTAGCTTTAGGTCTACTGAAGCTTCCAACATGTCCAAAGATTCTTGCTTTCAGCTTGTTCTCTCACCCATATCCTTTCTCAATAAACATAGGTACATGCTGTGTTCATTCTTTCATCATTTCCTGTTTGGGGCTCTCCATCGCTGGCTGTCTTGTGTGATGTGTAAAACAGGTCTATGGCTTGCACACAGCAGACGCCTTTGGGCTGGCTTTCAGTGAGTGTGGGGGGTGTGGTTTGCATGCATTTTTGACACATTACTTCTGCTATTGAGTTACAGCAGAGCCCGGGGAGTCAGCTTTGGGGCATTTGTTTTGTATATGCATCATACTGTGTGGTGTAGGCAAGTGTTTTTCAAACTGTGGTATGGGTAAGCTACATTTGGTAATATGGGGTCTTTTTTATGTTTTAGAATCAGTTTTGTTCACTTTCTTTCCCTATTGATGCTTTGCAGTGACATCACACTAGGGATGTTCTGCCCGTGTGTTTATGACACAATGTTCAGAAGGTGGTGACATAATGCAAACGTTAGCAAACACTGTTGAAAAAGTTTTTAAGATATTCTGAAAACTCCTGGTTTATTAATCTGTCTACATCTCCAAAGCTCAAAATGCTCTGTTTCACCTTGTGATGTCATGAAGCCTTAGTTTTCAAGTTAACCTTTGGTTCAGAAGTGCTGAAATTATCCAAATAATTCTAGTGAAGGTGTATGGAGTTTAAAAACACAGTGGAGCACTGCCTGTATTACCACATGACATCACAAGGTGGAACAGAGTGTTTTCTGCTTGAGAGAAGAACTCAGCCTAAATATGCAGGGTGTGTGTGTTAAACATGTGGACTGAAAAATGGTACGAAAGAGGTTGCTTAAATTGCAAACACAAATTTGACATGTCTTGACATGTTTGTAAGACATGTCTTACAAAGGTTGATTGATTGAGGTCAATGTTTTAATCACGCTGAGAAAACATGACTTTATCATTTCTGGTGAAGCTTATCGCTTGGGAATTCACCTCCCCAAAACCTTTGGAGGGAAAATTGAAATGCAGCAGGACACAGGACAGGTACAGAAGCAGAGGACACGCTCAGGACACAGGACAGGTACAGAAGCAGAGGACACGCTCAGGACACAGGACAGGTACAGGAGCAGAGGACACACTCAGGACACAGTTACAGGAGCAGAGGACACACTCAGGACACAGGACAGGTACAGGAGCAGAGGACACAGGACAGGTACAGGAGCAGAGGACACACTCAGGACACAGGACAGGTACAGGAGCAGAGGACACACTCAGGACACAGTTACAGGAGCAGAGGACACACTCAGGACACAGGACAGGTACAGGAGCAGAGGACACAGGACAGTTACAGGAGCAGAGGACACACTCAGGACACAGTTACAGGAGCAGAGGACACACTCAGGACACAGGACAGGTACAGGAGCAGAGGACACAGGACAGTTACAGGAGCAGAGGACACACTCAGGACACAGGACACTTACAGGAGCAGAGGACACACTCAGGACACAGGACAGGTACAGGAGCAGAGGACACAGGACAGGTACAGGAGCAGAGGACACACTCAGGACACAGGACAGGTACAGGAGCAGAGGACACAGGACAGGTACAGGAGCAGAGGACACTCTCAGGACACAGGACAGGTACAGGAGCAGAGGACACAGGACAGGTACAGGAGCAGAGGACACACTCAGGACACAGGACAGTTACAGGAGCAGAGGACACACTCAGGACACAGGACAGTTACAGGAGCAGAGGACACACTCAGGACACAGGACAGGTACAGGAGCAGAGGACACACTCAGGACACAGGACAGGTACAGGAGCAGAGGACACAGGACAGGTACAGGAGCAGAGGACACACTCAGGACACAGGACAGTTACAGGAGCAGAGGACACACTCAGGACACAGGACAGTTACAGGAGCAGAGGACACACTCAGGACACAGGACAGGTACAGGAGCAGAGGACACACTCAGGACACAGGGCAGTTACAGGAGCAGAGGACACACTCAGTGTGCTCTGTGTGTGTTTGATTCTGTGTTTTTTGTATTACTTGACTTTAAAACTCTTTTATGGACATTTGATGTTGCATGTTAAAATAATTGTGTTGGCAGTATTAAATTATATATATAAAAATAACACTTTTTTTATGATAAAGTAACGTAAAATAAATATGTGTATTGTGCATGATTTGACCACATTTCATCAACATGAAAAAGTTATGTTCATGTTCTGCGAAAAATATGTGTATAGGTATCAAATAAGTTTCAAAGCCTAAACATAATTTAATTGCACGCAACCACTTTCCATATATATATATATATATATATATATATATATATATATATATATATATTTATTTATTTATTTATTTATTTATATATATATATTTTTTTTATATTTTTTTTAAGCAAATCCAGCGATCTTTTTTTTCAGTTGTATCAGGTATGTTTGTGATGAGAAAAAAACATTATAACATAGATCAGAACATAATGTAATATGGGACCTTTAACTATATAAAGTATCATTTGAGATGATAATGTATTCTGTTCCCACATGGACTTGAACATTCTTATGAGCAGGTTTAAAGCAGAACTTACCAATCTACTCTGTTCGAGGCCAAAAAACTGCTAGTCACGAACATTACAATTAAGGAAGTAAAGGTGTGTATCTCATTACACACATTATGCTGTATTAGTGGATGAATCATTTTTCTGAAAGCATTGTGTTTCATGTGAATAATAAATGCCAAAGTTTTACAGAATTCCAAGAAAGAACTTGCTCTCATCTATTCCTTAGAATTGTTTGTTTGACTTGTATTGTTGACTTAATTAATTTTAAGGCAGTTGGTGTCCCCAGTGAGCAAGTGAACAATCACACTAGTATGCAGGTTCACTGCTCAATACACAGTCGCAAACAATGGGCTGTTTTTGGTGACTACAGCTTCACCTACTTGCCCAGACTATTACAGTTCTTATGCCTGACTTCTATTATTTTTAACTAGTTCAGTAAAATACCTTTATTCACAATGCAAAGAAAGTGTGTGATAAAAATAAGAGGTTGAATTTCCATTTAATCAATGATGTTTTGTTACTTAAGTAAAAGTACAGATACTGTAGCAAAAGTAAAAGTATCACATGAAAAAAAATCTACTTATAGATAAAGTGTTAAAGTACCTGTTTAAAAATGTATTTAAAGAGTAAAAAGAAAAAAAGTACATATTTTGAGATCTAATAAAGCTTCAAATGTAATTTTTTTTTAAATTATAATATACTATTATTTGTTCTGAATTTTGTTGTATATTTTTGTTTGCTTAAACTACATGTAACATGTTAAAGGCTTTTCAGCAGGTCTCACCCAATAATAATAATAATAATAATAATAATAATAATAATAATAATAAACTTTTACTATTCAAAAATGTAGTGAAGCAAAAGTAAAAAAGTATCCATTTTAAAATCTAATATTTATACTTTAGCACAATACTTTTACTTTTACATGGAAGCAGCTGCCTGTGACTGTCCTGGACAGATGTTTTTATTGACCAATCATTGTTTCATAGTTTGATTTTCAGACTTTCTTTTGATTAAATCAACACTGTTTTGACATTATGGGATTTACAAAAATAAATGGAGTTTAATTGTTTTTCTCTTATGGTCCAACATAAGTAGTAGTAGTAGTAGTAGTCGTCGTAATAACTGTAGCTGTAGTCGTAATATAGTCGTCGTAGTAGCTGTAGTCGTAATAGTAGTCGTCGTAGTCGTAGTAGAAGTCATGGTAGTAGTAGTCGTAGTATTTTTAGTAAAAATAGTAGTCACAATATAGAAACACTAGGCCTTTTAAATCATTGCTAAAAAACCTCTTTAAAATCCCAGGCATTTGATAGAAACTCTACAATTCACTGTTTTGAAATAAATATGAAAACTTATGATTTACAAATGTTGAAACTTAACATTATTTGTTTGGGATCAGCTCCACAAATTTTCCATATTTCTTAAAGCTTAAAGTTTCAACTGTTTCATGACACCAGTCACGTATTTAAGGTTGAGTAATAGCAAAACTTTCTAAAGCAATTGTTAAAAAAAAAAAAAAAAAAAAAAACTTCACTGTTTATTTATACTGACAGAGAAGACTTTTCACCAGTTTTGGTTTCAGAGGGATAAGCCCAGAAATAACCATAAACCACCTTAGAATTCTGACTCATTTCCTCCAAATCACAGGACCTATTCTGCACATTGTGTCGCTAATTTTTGTACCGTCTTCATGCATGCAGATTCAGTATAAAGGGGGTTTTCCCCTCCTTTATTTCAGTTTATCATACAGGTGTGTGTGTGTGTGTGTGTGTGCGTGTGTGTGTGTGCGTGTGTGTGTGTGCGTGTGCGTGTGCGTGTGTGTGTGTGTGTGTGTGTGCGTGTGGTGTGTGGTGTGTGCCTTCTGTTGTGTGAGGAAGTATAAGTACAAGAGCAGCCACCTGTTTACAGCCAATGACAATACAATAACAACCGCAAAATAACTTTATTTCCATATATTTACAATTCTAAACATAATGCATTAGACTAAATACTGAGAAGTACAAAAATGAGAAGTGGCACTAGTACAAAGATAGCTTAAAAATGTATGTTTATTTCATTACAAGATTAGTATTTAGTTACTCTTTTTAATGCAGGGTAACACTTGTGGCACAGTTTGGGATTTTGAACATCTTATATTTTATCTCATGCATATGGATATCTGCACTACTATTGTGTATTAACTACCATAACTGTAAGATCCATAGATACACTAAAATAATATAGAACAATTTCAACACCATAACTGCAAACTGAGGGCCAGAAATGTCTCTACCACAGAACAGAAGGATGAGCTTAAACAGATGAATTGTGTCACTTTTTCCCCTATAAATATTATATGAACATAAGCCTATATATTGTAAGTAGAGCCATTTTAAAACTAAATTATTTGCTTTGGATAAACATAAAACAATTACACAGAAACAGTGACACAATATATGGATTTAGGGACACCATTTCTTTAGTTTTGTAATTAAGTACTGGCATGAAAAACTTTGGTTCAGCTGAATTCAGATCATTTTATTTGTCTCTGAGGGACAAAAATATTAAATAGTTATCAGATAAATGGATGATAAATGTTACAATAGCACAAATTCCCAGAACAGGACCACAACTCCTCTTTTATTTTCACTCCCAATCCCATGTGTGTTATTTCAAGTGAAGTCACAAAATCGACTCAAATGTTGTCTTCCCAGAATAGTTGGGTTTGTGACGAGTTGGTAATGCTGATACAGTGAAGGGTTAAATAGGAAAGGGCTTTAAATTGGGAGTTTTTGATGGATGAAGTGTTTTATTTTGAGCAGTGAGCTCTTGGGTTATGGGGTCTTTAACACTGAGGTCACTGATCTCTTCGCAGTTCAGACTCAAATGTGGAAGTGTTTTGACATTGCAGACTTCTGTTTACACGTCTTCAGCTTTCCATAGTTATACTGAACTTTGACTCATAAACCATATTATCTTAAAGGTTTACACAAAATTTATTCTTGAGGGATTTCAGCCATGTTACCATAATGCTATTGCCTCATCAGAAACATACCTGGAGTTGTGTTTTGTTTCATTCAGTAGTAGATATTGGCAAGTCCAACGCTGAAATGATCCAAATGATTCTACTGAAAGTGTATGGAGTTTGAAAACACACTGGAGCACTTCCTGTATTACCACATGACATCACAATGTGGAACAGAGTGTTACCAGTTTGAGAGAAGAACACAGCCTAAATATGAATGAAACAAAACACAACTCCAGGTCTGTTTTTTAAGAAGGTAACAACATTTTAACATGGCGTGAAGCTCACAAGAGTCAATTTTGTGTGTGCCGTTTCACAACATTTGTTTTTTAGAATAGAATTTAAGTCCTTGAAGCATTAGAAATTGGACAAAGTACTATCCATACGTTTTGGCTTATACCTGCCTGAACTATATTTTGGAGAGCTGAGGGGCGAGGAGAGGAACGTTTCTGAAAAGGAGGCGGTCTGCTGCGTAAAGTGCATCCGAAATTCAGCTGTTAGGAAGTAATATAAGATTGGATTCAAACAGCAACTTAAATTCGCTATGCACAAAGAAATGGGGTGAAACTGCCTTACAGCTAATATGACTTGGCAATCTGTCAAAAAATTCTGTGACACCAATAAGTACAGCAGGAAGTTGACGTGATACGGACCAAAACAAAACAGGAAAAGACCAGTACAACTGAGCACCATCTTCAAAGCTCGACGTTTTTCACCTTTTGTTTGTTTTTCCTGAAAGTGAACATCAGTATTTGAAGTGAAAGAGTGCAACCTGTTTCTCATTGAGTTTTCACGATCTTCGATTTTTTGTTTTTGCGTGAGGGAGTGCACGATCCGAAACGAGCTGTAGCTTATGCAGAGAAAAGGTAAAAGGAATCCGAAAAGTTCACCCATAGTTATCATAATTATGGCGGTAGACACTGAGACGTGCCTCATCGGTAAGTCTTTGAAGCATCCTTTAGTTTGTTTTTTTGTATATATTTCACTGTTGGCCAAAGATGAGTTCAAGTCCTGAAACTGGGTCAAAGTGGAGACTGTGGGTTGCTGGGTCGAAGACGAGCGCATCAATATGAAAGGAGAGCAGCCCAGGCCCACCACCACCCACACAATGAGACTGATCAGAACATCAAACCGCCTTCTCCATCGTCGCGCCGAGAAAGGTTTAAGCAAAAAAACACATCTCTGGACGCTGATGCACACCTGGACGAGAGAGTCAAAGAATTACAAGTACTGAAATGACTGGGAGATAATATTGTATGACGGCTTCATCATCTTTGCATTGTTTGTATATGACCTCTTGTATATAGCTGAGATAGTTTGTTACTTATTTTCTATTTTATTTTTATTTGTACATTTACTTTTATATGATTAAACTGATGTAATTTCCCTTGTGGATCAGTAAGTCAAAGTGTCAAAGTTAAAGTCGAAGTCAAAGTCGAAGTCAAAGTGTATAAGAAACATATATTCAACCAGGTATTGATATTTTTCAGTAATATCATGCTGGGGGTGTTCACATTGCAAAAAGTGATACCTGGGCAAGTTAAAATGACTTAAATTAAGAACATTTAACTTTATTTGAGTAGATTCAACTTGACAAGTAAAATGATTTACCAATGGAATAAGTGTGTTTTTCTTAATTCAAGCAACATTCAATTTATTTCCTTATTTTGAGTGCAAAGAATTGTTGTTTTTCTTATCTTAAGTGAAGCCAGATGTATTTTCACATTTTAATTTAAAAAAAAAAAAAAAAAGTCAAAAAGTCTTGTTCCATTGGTAGATCATTTTACTTGTCAGGTGAAATTTACTCAAATCATGATAAAACTTTCTTAATTCAAGTCATCTTAACTTGGCTAGATTTTAGTTTTTGCTGTGCAGTGATATAAAGAATACTTTGAAAATGTATTTAGTTACAGTATACTGAATATGTGTATTAACATGTATTAGGTCATGTATTTCATTACATGGTCCAATCAGAGTACTATATTATGGATACTTAGAATACTTTTACATCGAGTTGTATTTAAATTATAGAGTAAAGACATAACATAGTGTTAATAACAGCTTTATGTTTGTTTCCTTGTTTTTAAAGTATTTCCCATCACTGACTGCAGAAGTTAAAATCACACATGCCTCACCACAGGAGCAGTGTTGTTTATTTTTCTCACTGATTCTGTGCAGTTTGAAGCCGAAATTACACGATCAAATCAAACTGCAATTATTCTGAATATCACCAAATGAAAAAGTAACTGTATTATTTATTTAAACAGCATATTTCCAGGAGCCTGTGATCTATACTAATGCTAGCTAGCTTGTGGCTGTACTTATGAGAGATTTGTTTAAGTGCACAAATCATAATCATAATACAAAATATATATATTGTAACTTGAGTAACAGAACTTCTAACAGAGTAGTGCTTTCAGTTAGCTTCACACCCCCAGGGAATGTTGATGACATGAGCTGCAAAGTATGAATTGTTCATGTCACTAGCCATTACAGGAGACTTTTGTAAAATCAACTTGTATTAAGTTTAACCATGGTACAGTTCAGTGGTGTCACTTCATCATCAGCTTCCTCAAAGTTGCATTTCCATTGATTCATGCATGTTTGAGTGATCCGGCATTATCTCCGCCAACTGCTGTCTTCTTAGCTGTGATTATTAAAAAAAATCTGACTCTGGATCGCTCACGTAGAATTTAAAAATGTTGCGTAGCACTTTCTCAGCGTGCAAATGAAAAGCTACCGTTTTTTCAGTGGGGAGACACAGAAAGGCCTCACTCAGTTTGAGAACTGAACTGTGTAACTTCCTGTAGTCGGGCAGTTAGGGAGCGCAAACCACCATGACACATTACAACTTATTGCCGTTTTTATTTGTATATTTGATGTATTTTATGACCTTGCTAGCTTTTGTATTACACTTTAAATGTATGAGAGCTAGTGGATATTTCCGCTCTTACCAGAAACATGATGGCTGCGTACATGTTGAGGTACTTAAGGTAAAAGCAGAGCAGGCAGACACTGCGTCCAAAAGGCCAGTGGTGGTTGAAGTAGTAGTAGATCCTCAGAGGCAGAGACAGGATGTGGGCCAGATCAGCAAACGCCAGGTTTATCATGAAGATCACTGCTTTGGTCTTCTTACTGCAAGACATAGTCCACAAGTAACGTAAACGTCACTTAATATATTATTTAGGCAATGGTCGTGGTAGGCAAGGCAAGGCAATTCGTACACAAATTCAAAGTGCTTTACAGAACAAGAAAAACATTAAAATCACAATACAAGCAAATCAAAGCACAAATAATCATCATAAACGTAATATTCAAATATGGAAGGTGTGGTCTTACTCCCAAACCATAGATTGTATAAAGAAGTGAACAAAGGGAGTGTGACGTCACCCATAGCTTTTTGCTCCAGTCAAATGAAGCTCACAAGGCCAGCAGTTACAGGAGTGAATTTTGAGCATAGTTCAGTATCAGGAACAAGAATTTATTCATGGACAAAACAGCGAAATAAAAACACCAGGATCACGTGACGAGGCCGCGGTGACAGAAGGGCGATCATTTTTCAGTGCTATGGAGACACAATGCACACATTAGCAAACACTGACAAATACGTATGGCATCAAACCTTTCTATCTTCATGGAGACCAAAACAGATCAAGTTACAAGTCAGATCTGTGGAGAGGCAAACCCGCTCACCGTCAGAATGCTTGTTTTTCTGGGTGTTTTTGTGCTATAATACCACTTATAAATATAAAATAGAGCTGTTTAATTTCATACTGTGGAACATTCCAGGCAGAGCAATGACATATCCATAGAAACAAGCAGGTGACGGACGACCAGCCAGAAAGTTACACAATGCACCTTTAATAATAAATCAAGAACCATCAAACAACAGTAGAAAACGAGTGAGCAGTTAAAGCTAAACAAAAGGACAAGTGTAGACTAAATACACATTAATCACTGATACAGACTTTGGGGTTAAGCACTGTTGACCTGAACATTTCTCTCCTTGAATGTTTTTGAGTCTGTGAGTTGTGGAAATGATTATTGTCAAGAAAAAACAAATGCTCCATGAACAAAAATAAGCCAAAAGAAGCAAAGAAACACATTTTGTCTCTTGTGCTGTCCATAGTTCAGCCTCAGGAACATTTTTTTGTGAATAAAATGATATCAGTGCATAACTTCTATTGATATCATTGGTGGGGGTGTTCTACATGTATGTGTACGGCGGAAAGTAACCATGATGACACAATGCACACAAAAGCAAACACTGCCCAAAAAGTTTTAAGATGATCTGAAAACTCAAGAAAAAAATACAAAATGGATTTAAACATCACATTCTTAGGAGCCTGTGATCAATACGAGCATTTTTTATGGTCAAATTGTGTTTTAAAAATTCTAATAAAAAATTCTAACAGAGCTTCAAACAGAGCAGTGCCTACACTTAGCATCACACCCACAGGGAATGTTGTTGACATTAGCTGCAAAGTATCAGTATTTGGTCCTGATTATGTCAAATTTGTTTGAAACTCACAGAAGAAGTGAGAGCCAAGAACTGCGTGTCTGACCTACGGACCTGCAGTGTGGGGGCGCCCCAGGGCACTGTCCTCGCGCCCTTTCTTTTCACCCTTTACACTGCAGACTTCAGACACAACACGGACAGCTGCGTCCTGCAGAAGTTCTCTGATGACTCTGCCATCATTGGCTTCATTAAGGATGATGACGATGTGGAGTACAGAGGACTAGCGCAGGACTTTGTGGACTGGTGTCAGCAGAACCACCTCATCATCAATGCAGGGAAGACCAAGGAGATGGTGGTGGACTTCCGCAGACGCCACTCTACTGTCACCTCAGTGAACATCCAGGGAAGGGACATTGAGAGAGTGGACTCTTACAAGTACCTGGGTGTTCATCTGAACAACAAACTGGACTGGACTCACAACACAGATGCACTGTACAGGAAGGGCCAGAGTCGGCTCTATCTCCTGAGGAGACTCAGGTCTTTTGGAGTGAGGGGGCCACTCCTGAAGACCTTCTATGACTCTGTAGTGGCATCAGCCATCCTGTACGGTGTGGTCTGCTGGAGCAGCAGCATCACAGAGAGGGAGAGGAAGAAGCTGGACAAGGTCATCAAGAAGTCCAGCTCCGTCCTGGGCTGTCCTCTGGACTCAGTGCAGCAGGTGGGGGACAAGAGGGTCCTGGCTAAGGTCATCTCTATGCTGGACCATGAGTCTCACCCCCTGCAGGACGCCCTGTCTGCTCTGGAGAGCAGCATCAGTGACAGACTGATTCACCCTCGCTGTGTGAAGGAGAGATTTCGCAGGTCTTTCCTTCCTGCTGCTGTCAGACTGTACAATGAACACTGTTAACACTGAACATGTGTCATTCAACTGTATCTATGTGCAATACTGAAGACCTCCAATACAATTCACTTATGTCATTTACTGATATTTATCCTGTCTGTACATAAACATAGTCATATTACTGTAAATAACATAATATACTGAAGTCACTTTACTGAGATTTACTCTGTTCATATGCTGCACTGTTACTTTTATTGTACATAATAGTATTTTTGGTATTTTATATTTTATATTTTGTATTTTATATTTTTGCTCCACTGGAACAAAATTAGAGTCTATCTTTAAGTCTATTTCTAAATTATTATTTTTTTAGCCATTATCTATTATCTTGTTTTATTGCATGTTCCATTTTCCTGCTGTTCTTGAACTGTGCGTTGCAACACTGGAATTTCCCCACTGTGGGACTAATAAAGGCATATCTTATCTTATCTTATCTTATCTTAAGATGAAGCTTATGTAGTTTGTATTTATGATTTCCAAGAAAAGTGCAGGCCTGACTTGTTTCGGTTCACTTTTGTTTTAGGATAAATATAGATATGATGAAAAATATGAAAATGACTGTTAGTGACACTTTGAGGTCAGAGAGGACATTTAGTGTGGCTTTGAACTTATTATCTATCACCTGGAACATTTCCAGCAATTCCATCTTAATGGAGATAAGCATGTGGCCCCAGAGGAATAGTGGAATAGAAATCTAGAGATTGATGATGCCAAAGCTACACAAATGCAGGAATAAAAACTCTGTACTTTCTTACTTTTTTATTGGCAAAAAAGGAGAAAATTTAATTTGTCAACTGGACATAGTTTATTTGGTTGAATACGGTGTCTAGATGTCTCAGAGTAAAATTACTCTGAGACAACACATCATATGTGTTGTCTCAGAGTAATTTTCATTGTAATTAAGCTCCTCCCTTCAGGCAGATATAAAGCAGTGTCCACCAGCATCTGGCCAGAACTGAGGAAGCAGCTTGGATGAGCTGCGAAACGTATTCGACCAAATAAACTATGTCCAGTTGACAAATTAAATTTTCTCCTTTTTTTTTGCCATGGATTCTACCTGGACGACTGAGGGATTTTACTTACTTTTTTATTTTTATTTTTAATTTAATGTCCTTGCTACTTTTACACTTCAATTTCAAATGCATGAGAGCTGGATACACTGCAAAAAGCAATATCTGGGCAAGTTAAAATTGCTTAAATTAAGAACATTTGACTTTATTTGAGTAGATTTAACCTGACAAGTAAAATGATCTACCAATGGAATAAGTATTTTTCTTAATTCAAGCAACATTAGATTGTGTTTCGTCTTTTAAGTGCAAAGAGTTGTTATTTTTCTTATCTTAAGAGTAGCAAGATAGTTCAAGTACAAAAATCTTGCTAGATCATTTTACTTATCAAGTGAAATTTACTCAAATCATGATAAAACTCTCTTAATTCAAGTAATCTTAATTTGGCTAGATGTTAGATTAGAAGAAAGAAACATGGCTGCAACCCAATTTTGAAGACCATATGAAAGTGTTTACTTATATCCAACAGGCTCTCTTCTCTCAGTAGATGTTGTAATATCTCAGGACTAAGGAGGTGGAGAAACAGAACTGGTCTACTTCATGTACAATTACCTGATGTGTCTGCAGAGGACCCATAGGGCGGTGGTGTTGAGGAGCAGTCCGGGGAAAAACAGCAGCAGGTAGAAGTACGTGTACATCTGATCTATCTGCTCCTCCCACCTGCTCAGGTTGTTGTCAGGGCAACGGTTGGATGAGTTCAGCACGGCGACGACCCATGACCCGGAAGTGTTCTGGACCATCTTTATGTTAGGTATTCATCATTAAAATCTCAAAATGTTCTTTACAAACAACATGTTGTTCCCATAGAGACCTGCACAGACACCAGAGTTTGGTGAGGAAATACAATATGTAATTTAGACTTAGAAAAACTTCCCTGATTTGGATACGGTAGTTCACAAATAACAAGAACACACAAACCCTGCATATTTAGGCTATGTTCTTCTTTCAAACTGAAAACACCTTCTGATGTCATTTGGTAATACAGGAAGTGCTTCACTGTGTTTTTAAACACCATACCCCTTCACTAGAATCATTTGGATAATTTCAGCTCTGCAATTGCCAATCTCAGACATGTGTGAATGAAACAAAACATAACTCTGGGGGTTTTTTTTTTGTTGAGATAACATTCTAATGTGGCATTAAAATTACACATAATTTATTCCATTACAGGTGTTTTATTGCTCAAAAATACGTTGAAAACATGCATTTTTACACTAAGCAGGATCACCACTCTGCAGATCTGACCTGAACCTTGGTTATAACATTTCCATGGAAACTGTATATCTGTGATCTTCTGCTTGTGAAAGTACACGCCACCCTTCCTGTGCCCAACCCAATGGAGGAACAGAGACTTAAACCATAACTGTCTGATATGAATATGTCTGACCCTTCACCGCAGAGTGTGGCCCTGTATGAACCAGATTAAACAGACTGGCCTGTTGCACAGTTTGATTTGACAAAGTTCAGAGGTACATGTCTCAGTTTAACTCAGAGGAAGGTGAGGCTGGTACACACACATTCATACAAGTAGTTTCAAATTGAATACACGTATAAAGACATGAGATGAAGCAAGATAGATGTGAATCCAAAACTAAGTTGTATAGATGCACAGTGTAATCTTTTGGGTGGAGGGTCTGCCACCTGCTTGTCTCCACTGAGATGTAATAACTTTGCATGGGTTGTTTTGCAGTATGGCATTAAACATATCTTTCTCCATGGAGACAAGCTAGTGATGCCAGTAGGTCAAGTTGCTTTTACAGTAAAGTATTAAAACATGTTTTTCAAAGCAAATACCTTTATCTAAATATAAATATAGACAAGTTTAATGCCATTATGTGGAACATTGCAGGAAAAATAATACCTCCATGGAGACAAGCAGGTGGAAGACCTTTGACAGAAAGTTTAATAATGCACCTCTAAAGCTCATACAAAAATAAAAATCAACGGAAATGATTAATTATCAGTTGTACAGTTGTGTTGATATGTGCACTTTTTATTGACTAAAGCTTTAAACTATTATAATACTACTATAAGTTTTACGTGCACGAAATATTTAGTGAAGCGTTGCATGACAAAGTATCCACCAAACTAAATGAAATAGCAAAACCTTATCATAAAATCACACATTACCTGCAGTGTCATCCTATCTGCCAGAAGATGCACAAACAAAAGCTTAAACCCAGACAGATAAACTCCAGTGATCTAAACTGATACTGTACAAAGAACGCGGCACATAATTATGCCACTGTACGTGTGTGCAGAGGAAGACAGCATAAAAATGCGTCACTGTGGTTTTGGTCTGATTTCAAATGCACGTGTCACTCTCATCTGTCAAAACTGCAGTTACGAAAAAACAAAAAACAAAATCTGCATATGACCAGTTATGACATACATAAATAAATAAATAGACAGAACATTAAATAAATAAACATTAAATAGATAAAACTGTTTGATAAAAATGTAAACAAAAATAAATAAATATGAAGGATTAACTAGTGTGAATATTTATGCACAAGGAACACATTTTCTGGATCTCAAATATTTCTGTTTATAAAATAATATTTTTTAGCTTTGGCCCTTGAAGCCCTTGAACATACCAAGCAAAACAATAACATCTCCCTAAAGACAAAAAAAGGTGGCATACCCTCCCCCAGAAAAGTTACACAATGCACTTTTCAGGAAGCGGCCTCATTTTGTTTCCAAATCAATGACACTTTAAGATAAAGTTATTTCTGTAAATGACCCCCATGTGAAGTGATTTTTTTTTTTGTATTCTGGGGGGAGAAAAACATGTTTATTTGTGTTTTTTATTATTATTAAATAAAGTAAGATTATATTATTATTAAATATTTTTTTTTTAATTTTATTTATTACATATAACAATGTATGTGGCCATACCGGCTTGTCAAAGCCTGATCCCGTCAGATCTCAGAAGCTAAGCAAGGCCGGGCCTGGTTAGTACTTGGATGGGAGACCACTGGGAAAATCAGGTGCCACAGTGGGGCGCCAGTCAAAAAAGCTGTCGTTGTGTTCTTAGGCAAGGCACTTCATCCACATTGCCTAGTATGAAAGTGGTGTGTGCGTGAGTGATGGTGGTGGTCGGAGGGGCCGATGGCGCAGATTGGCAGCCTCGCTTCCGTCAGTCTGCCCCAGGGCAGCTGTGGCTACAGTAGTAGCTTACCACCACCAAGTGTGGAATGAATGAATAATGCCCTGTAAAGCGTCTTTGAGTGTCCTGAAAAGCGCTATATAAAACTGATGCATTATTATTATTATTATAATCTTAAATTTAGAGTGTGGTGACCTTTAAATGAACTGCATGTCTTATAACCTATTTTTTATTTAAGTTGATGGCTGTTTTTTATTTCCTGTTTGAAGCAGCATACTTCCTCACGTGTTGTTTAACCGCAGTTATTTGCTTCATCATGTGAGTTAGAGGTGTGTGCAGTAATAGGTCTATAAAACTAGACTCAAATTAGATTACACACTAGACTCAGATTATAAAAAAGTAAAAGTAAAAAGTAGTAACCATATTATTTTTAACATACTACTGTAATTTTCATTCTGTCTGATCTATAATGCTGTAATACTCAAAAGGCCACAATAGTGCAAAATGAAGTCAATAATAATGTTTTTCTTAATATATGGGGATTGTAATAAATAACAACAAACAACAATATCATATCAGAGGTTGAGAAACATGCATTTTCAAATATGTTTTGTCACTTTTAGATTTAAAAATATCGGGTAAGTGCAGAAAGTATCAGAGTTACACTATTTTCTGATCTGTTATAATGTTTCCTCATCACAAACAGAGCTGGAGTTGTGTTTTGTTTCATTCACACATGTTTAACACCAAATCCTGCAGATTTAGGCTGAGTTCTTCTCTCAAACAGAAAACACTCTATACCGCCTTCTGAGGTCATGTGGTAATACAGGAAGTGCTCCTCTATGTTTTTAAAATCCACACACCTTCACTAAAATCATTTGGATCATTTCAGCCCTGGAATTGCCAATCTCTACTGAACAAAAGGTAAAGGGTAGCTGTTAACTTGAAACTGCATGACATTAAAAGATGGAACAGAGCGTTTTAATAATAAAGACTAAGGAATAATAATCAAACATGTGTGAATGAAACAAAACAAAACCAGGTATTTTTTGAGGAAGTAACATTATAACATGGCTAAAAGTTCACAAGAGTTAATTTTGCAGAATATAGGACCTTTAATGCTACTCACCATAAAGTAAAAGCTATTGTGTGGTATACACTGTGTAGTATAAATTCTCCCTAATTTACTGAACTCTTGAAATATCTTGTTTTTTAATATAATTTTAAGTTTCCAGTAATAGAGAGATGGATGTTGCACAGAGAAATATTTTTTTGCACCCTCCATCTGTTTAACAGAAACTCACCCCAGGGTGTGGTAAAGTGAGACTTCCTGTTCACTCTTTCACATCAGCAAATTTATTACCGCCAATTTCATATAACTGATGCCACACCACACCACACCACACACGGACATGAACACACACACACACACACACACACACACACACACACACACACACACACACACACACACACACACACACACTGCTTTAAAGGTGCACTACATAACTTTTCAGGTAGAGGGCCCACCAGTATTTTTGAGCAATAAAAACACCCATAATTGAATAAAATATTGTATAAATTTAATACCATATTGTGGAACATTACAGGCAAAGCAATAGCATTTTCATAGCAGCTGAACCCAACCTGAAAAGTGCACCTTTAACCTTCTCTGAGCACACAAATTCACTCCATGGGAACAGACGCATGCAAAAGGGTGAAATGTCTTGCCCAAGGACACCACAGCAGTATATGGATTATGAATGAGGGATTAATGCTCAGTTTTCTGGTTTGTGATCATCTCAGCTAAAATAATTGTATTAGTCCAGTAGACAGTGAAGCACGGTGCTTTCTCCTTTGTCAAGTTAAAGTTCATTCATTTACATGTGTTTTTGTCTCTAAAATGTATTTATCTCTAAAAAGTATTTATTTATTTATTTGACAGGGACATTGCACAATAAATGCATTTCACAAACCAGATGTATCTCCAAGCTTATGTTCATCTGTAGTTCCTGGGCGGAGGCAAAGTCACAGCAGATAACAGTGTGCAGGTACTTCATAAAATGGTCCACGCAACATTTAAAATACAGCTAAAAAACAAACACCAACCACCCATCACCAGCAGAGGGAGCAGCTCATCAACACTCCAAATAATATTTACATGCATTATTCCTGCAGATGATCACTAATGGCTTCAGCCCTGACTCTTTAAGCCACTTCTTAACATTGAATTTCAAATGTCCCAGAGTGCTACACTTTGTCACAGATACAGGTGGGAGTCTCAGGCCCCTGCTGTTTTGACAGAGAAGCAGTTCTGTTCAAACGTGGTGGACCCAAAGTTCACAGAACAGTCTCCTCTAGTCCTCTAGACTCTAAACTGGAGGAGGCTCTCATCCTGACTCCTGTTTCTTCACATGATCTCACCTGGTTGTGAAAGTTTATACACAAGACTAAATTGGTCAACAGGATGACATTCTGAAATGTTAACATTTTATTTTTCTTAACAATATTGCAATAAGGATGTGACATAGGTTTCTTATCCAATACCCCAAGCTTTGAACAGGTTGGGTTGCAGAGTTTGTCGCCAGTGACCATGTTGTAATGCAGTAAGCAAAATGTGAAAATATCACTGAATGCATAAAAGCCTGACGGCATCTGTACTTATTTGGAGACAAATGAATCTAAACTTAGACAAATTACATTTCACAGTTTTAATAATCTTAGATATGTGTTTTTCAAATGAAAGTTTTCTGTCCAGTTTAGCACTTAAATATTTAACAGAATCAATTTGCAATTTTTCTCTCCTGATGGCAATTTCAGAAGCAGAAGGAAGATTATTCCTTATCAGCAAGTACATGCTGACAGTTTTATTGAAATATAGAGTCAGACATGAGCGTGCCATCCAGTCTGAGCTTTGTTTCACTGCGCTCTCGAGCACAGATGCAGCTTTTTGGCAGGATTTGGCATGGACATCTATGACGGCATCATCAGCGTACATCTGTGTGCTTACTTCTGGACAGATGGACGGAAGGTCATTGATATAAACACTGAACAAGAGGGGGGCTTAAATGGAGCCTTGTGGCCACCCAACTGAGAATTCTTGTACATTGTTTTCTTTCTTGCAAGTATGATCCAAACCATCGCAATGCACCTTCTGAGAGATTCTGTCTGGATCATTTGGATAACAAGATGTTATGGTTTACTGTGTGGAAAACAGGGGATGTTCTCCATAATTTAAGTGATCCATAAACTCCACTTTTTACACTAGCTTAGATATTACAGGTAGGATGCTCACTGGGCTGTAGTTGGAAAGTTTCTCTCTCTTCCTTTGTGCAAAGGTGTATCACTGCCTTTTTCAGACAGTTGCTTCTCTTTTTCTTTTTGAGACCATGTAAAAATGTTTGGACTTCTTCATCTGAAACCTCACATTTCAGTTGACCTATTTCCAAACATCACAGCAAGCTCAAATAAATAAATAAATAAATTATTATTATTATTATTATTATTATTATTATTATTATTATTATTATTAATAATAATAATAATAATAATAATAATAATAATAATAATAATAATAATAATAATAATAATAATAATAATGAAAGCACTGGCTACCATTGTTAACTCTCTTGTGTGTCTCCATGGAGGTTGATAAGTTTAATGCCATACTGTGGAGTATTCCAGGCAAAGCAATAACTAGTCATTGGTAAAGACCCTTCTACAGAAAAGTTACATAGTGCATCTTTAATTTATTTTAACAACCGCAGTTGCATTGTCCACTGAACCTGGGAGCATGTGCATTGTCGCTTTCACTTTTGATCAATGTAATTCTGGCTTGTAACCACTAGAGGTCAGCGCAGCATTGATATTCAAACCACCTTTTAACAGACCATGTACTGATCTGGTTTAGCGTCTTTTTGTGACATTCCTGAGTGGACCAGTGGAGCGGCGGGTCAGCTCTAAGCACAGCCCTCCCACACTACACAACCATTTAACTGTCAACAATGTTCCCTCACCCCTGGGACTGTTAAGATGTTGGTATTTCTGTTTGTACATGAAACATCTTAAAAGCGAAAAGTAATAAGCTGAAGAAATGTTATTGTTGTAATAGTAGTAGTGGTAATAGTAGTAGTAGTAGTAGTAGATGTAGTAGTTCTGGTCTGTGCGATACATTTACTGTGCAATGTCTCTGTCAAATAAATAAATACATAAATAAATAAAGTAGTAGAAGTAGCAACAGTACTAGAAGCAATAGTTGTCGTAGTAGTAGTAGTAGTAGTAGTAGTAGTAGTGTATATATAAATGGACATAACTAACCCTGTGCCACCTGCTCCAAATAGGAAGTGATCACGGGGGCGCTTCCGGCTCCACTGACTCTGGCTCCAATTGACTTTACACTGAAAAAAAATGTTCGTATTAATCTGCTCAACATGATTCTGATGTTTTTATTTCACTGTTTTGTCCATAAATAAATTTGTATTCCTAAAAATTCGCTCCTTTAACTGCTAGCCTCTGTGAGCTTCATTTGACTGGAGCCGAACTCTATGGGTGACGTCACACTCCCTTAGTCCACTTCTTTGTACAAGTCCATGATTACAGCTTATAGCCTAAAAAAGTATTATATTTCACTGTACATGCAATTATTTATTTTACAATTGAAAAGATGTATTCAGTTTTATATGAAAATAATTAAGATATTGCATTATTATTTTATTATGTTATACAGTGTATTTTCCTACCCAGTAATTTCTGTACAAACCTTGATCTCCAAAACAAACCTATAGGCAGGTTCTACATTCCAGGTGAGGCCAGGACTTCCTCGTCTCTGTGTGGAAACATGAATAAACAAACTAGACTAATATTTTGAAGTGCGTCTGGGGGAATATATGTGTTTGGGCCGAGCCTGTAAAAGTACGCACACAGTATCTATACAGTATCTGCACTTTGTCTGGTCCCACACAGCAGGAAGTGCCTCTGCTCATTCCAGTGGACACAAAAGACAAATGACTAAGATGTATTCAAGTGTGGACATTGATGATTTTAGGATATTGACGACAATGAATTTGAGTATTTTTAGAAGATAATGATGAATTTGAAATCTTGTATTTACGGAACTTAAAATGAATTAATTTTGATTGTTTTAAATGTTTAATGATGACTTGGATTGTGATTATTTTAAGGAGACACTGTTACTGATGAAATGTTGTTAGAGGTGGTCTAATGTAAATAGTTTCTTTAATGTATTTTGTACCTGCCCAAGACTGTAGCTAAATCTGGCGCAGAGCATCTTTTTTCTCTGAGATTAATGTTTTCTGTGCACTGTCCTTGTTTTAAATAAAATAAATAATAATAAATAATAAAGAGCCTATATTACATTATTTCCGGTTCATTGGTATGTTTTCTCATCACAAACATACCTGGAGTTGTGTTTTGTTTCATGCACACGTTTAACACACAAACCCCTTCTTCTCTCAGACTGAACAGACTTGTGATGTTATGTGGTAACGAAGGTAAGGAAGTGCTCCTTTGTGTTTTTAAACTCCATACACTTTCACTAGAATCATTTGGGTGATTTTAACCCTGGAATTGCCCATTTCCACTGAACTAAAGGTAAAACGTAGCTGTAAACTTGAAAACTACAGCTACATGACATCACAAGGTGGAACAGAGCATTTTGAGCATTGGAGATGTAGACAGACTAATAATAAAGGATTACTCAAACATGAATGAAACAAAACACAACTCCAGGTATGTTTTTGATGAGGAAACAACATTATAACATGGCTAAAAAAAAAAAAAAAAAAAGAGTCAATTCTGTGTATTATATCACCTTTAAGTATAACCAATAAACCTGAAAGAACCTGTCTGCAAAATCAAACTGCAGACCTGCTGACTCGACGTTGCCTTCATTTTGGACTCATCTGAATTCATTGTTTGCTGAATTTGTATAAGCGACTGTACAGCAGTGTAAGAGACTTGGTTTGATCCCAGTGTAAAGCAGATTAAACAGAGAGAGCTCATTCACAAGAAACAATGGAGCATTTCTGTTTCATAATCAGCATTTGGCCCATGACACAGCAGCTCCTCCACAAACCCACTCAGCTCTCAGAAAACACAGAGACCCTCACACAGACTGAAGGCACAGGGGAGGCAGTATCAAGGCAGTTAAAGTGAATACTCTCTCAAATTTTGACTTAATTTTTTTTTTGTTATAAATATACATTATAATTTTAGATCAATCAAGAAGCAATTCTCAAAGAAAAGTTGAAAAATATGTTGAAAATGACATCACACTGGGAGGATTCTCTCCAAACGTTGACACAATTTACACACAAGAAACACATTTTTTCCAATATTTTAAACATTTTTTTCAACAAAATAAAGGTGTTTTCTTATATTTTTACTCATCACATAATAATTTCTGTGTATGTTTGAGGAGTTTTGAAATTCCCTAGGGTGATGTCAGGATTTCAAAACAGGAAGAAAAATTTGAAACCTAAAAAAATGGCCAAACTGGGGGAAAAAAAAAAATATTAACATTCTTAATAAAATGTTAAATATAATGATCTTAACTGTGTTTTAGTAAAATGAGTGGTCTAACCTGTCATAGGCACTTTAAGACCTGAACTATAGTGAAAACTTACTGAAGGAAAATACTGAAAACGCAGAAGACGGTACATTTGTCATACGTCAACATTCATGTAGCAACAAAGTGGAGTTGTAGATTCTTAGTCGATGAATCATTTTATTTATGCAAAGAATTAGACTTCTTTAAGCGCACAAACCATCTCACCTGTTGTAGTTCCAACCAAGTCAGCTCTTTCTGGTCAGACTGTGGTACAATAAAGTAACAGCGATTCTAACAGAGTAGTGCTTTCAGTTAGCTTCACCCCCACATGGAAAGTTGATGACACCAGATGCAAAGTATCAGTTGTGTAAAAATGTACAAATTCAGTGCTCTCAAAGTTGCTTTACAGTAATGTTATGTGTTTGTTTGTTTGTTTGTTTACCTCCCATTTGCCTGGCACAGACATAATCATTACAACAACAACAACAACAACCGTATCCAGTGTTTTTAGCATTTTACTCATTCATTACTTTTCCATATAAATTAGCTTCATTTGTTTTACCTCAGTACAAATTTGTTTAAGCAGCTCTTAAGGCAGAAATGAGATGGCTGTGTGAGGTCTGCATCTCATTATAAAGTGTTTTATAATACAGTCATAATCATTAAAGGGATTTAGGCTATTTTCTGATCTGTTATAATGTTGTATTCTCAAGTTGTGTTTTGTTTCATTCATTTCATTTCATGCTTCACACACAAACCCTTGAGTTCTTCTTGCAGACAGAAAACTCTCCCACACAAAGAGTTCCACTGTGTTTTTAAACTCCATACACTTTCATTGGAATCATTTGGATAATTTCAGCCCTGAAATTCAATCTCTAGCATTTTGAGATTTGGAGATCTAGACAGATAATTATAAAGTATTACTCAAACATGTGTGAATGAAACGAGACACAACCCCTGGTATGTTTTTGATGAGTTAACAGCGTTCTAACATGGTTTAAAGTTCACAAGAGTCAATTTTGTGTAAACTGTTTAAAATGAACTAGTTCTGTTTTTTTAAAGACAGTAAAAATGAGATCAGGTACAGCGCCTTTAAGAAGAGCCTGTTAAATATATTGCACACCCCTAGTGAAGAGGCTGGAGAAGAAAGTGGACTCGAGAGCAAGAGGCACAAGGCGACGGCAATAACAGACGTAGCCACGGCAACAATTCAAAACATTTAACTTTTAATGGCCTGGAACTTCAACATGAGACACGCATAAACCAGCAGGTCGGTGCACCGCTGCTGCACAAACAAGTAGAACTGAAACAGAGAGTGCGACAGCCGCCGTATGAAATTATGTGCAGAGTTTAAAACAACAACAACAGTTAAGGCTCAGGGGGTTCTCAAAGTACTTCCAAATAAACTTCAGAATAACTTTGATCCAGTGCATCTGTGGGAAGTTGGTGGAGAACAGCCTTTTTTAACAATAACACGTCTTAAAGTTGCACTGCGTAACGTTCTAGTGGAGGGTCCGTCGCCTGCTTGTCTCCGCGGAGATGTTATTGCTTTATCCAGAATGTTCCACAGTATATCTATCACGAGGGAGACAAGCAGGTTACAGCACTTTGCTACATTACAAGTCAGATCTGTGGAGAGTTCGTCCCTGTTCACAGAAGGAATTGCTGTATGTTTGAGCAATATAAACACTTGAAATGAATAAATGCTAGACGGATTTGTTTAATGTCATACCAGGGAACATTTCAGTCAAAGCAATAACATCTCCATGGAGACAAGTAGAGAGGACCCTCCCCTAGAAAAGTTGCGCAGTGCAATTTTAATTACTATATCGACTTATTGTGCAATATATGAAAGCTGGAACAATATGTTTTGGCTCTGTTTTTATCATGTGAGCATTTTCTTTACAATAATGGAAATATTTGTGTTATTTTTTGTTATAATACAATAAGATCTGAGCTGTAGAGGGTTGAATAAGTAACTGTAAATGGATAATTATAAGTAACTGTAAATGGATAATTATTGCTTGATTCTGCTATTTATTTGTTGCAGTTCGTGCCTTAAAACCATACTGTTATGTTTAGTTTACTGGGATTATCCTGCTTCATTGTTCTTTTGTCAGTTGTTATAAAATAGTTTCAGTATGATCATTTTATTGTACTTGTCAAATTTTAGTGTTAATTACTAATCTAAGTTTACCAAAGTCATATGAAATGTAAACAAGGCATAGATGTCCCTGCTGCCTTTTGCACATCGTCACAGTATCTCTCTTTTTTGTTTTTCTTTTCCTTTTTTCAAAGTATTATCATTAGACCTGTCATAATAATCACTATATCGACTTACTGTTCAATATAGGAAAGCTGAAAAAAATTGGGGGTCAATATTTATCCATACATTTTCTTTGTACTACTGGGATTTTTTTTATTTTTTACATTTTTTGGTAATATGAGAAAATTAGAGTCGTAAAAGTTTGAAATAACAGCTCCTATGACTCATTACAGATGCAAACTAACTACTAAAAGTGTTTCATTCTGTTGTTTATTTATTGCAGCTCATATTTTTTAAGAATGTTGTAGATTAAGAAGAATTTTTTTGGTTTAATCTGCTCTTGGGTCTATATTACTTCATCAGTATATCACATTTCAGAATTTGTTATCGTGACAGGCCTAAATATCATTGGATTGACTTAACTGGGGTGAATTCACTGTTTATGAATACAGATAATTGCACATATTTCAAAATAAAAGAAAATTAAATAAAACATGTATAGTTAGCTAGTATAGTAATCAAATTGAATGCTACTTAATACTAACAGGTGCCTTACTTATAGTAGTTTAAATCAATACAATGAACAAATGTTGTGCTATGTATTTTTTGCAATTGTGCTATGTAAACAACCAAACGTTACTACAAATTAAAATAGCTTTGACCATCTCCAAGGCATTTACCATTTCTCTGTGGATTTAACTAAGATATGACCAGAGAAGGGCATCTTACACAGTCTCTTTTAAAGGGCCTATATTACACTATTTTCTGATCTGTTATAATGTTTCTTCATCAGAAACATACTTGGAGTTGTGTTTTGTTTCATTCACACATCTTTAACACCTTGAATATTTAGGCAGAGTTCTTCTCTCAAATGGAAAACACTCTGTTCCACCTTGTGATGTCATGTGGTAATATAGGAAGCCATCCACGGTGTTTTTAAACTCCATACACACCTTCACTAGAATCATTTGGATCATTTCAGATCTGGAATTGCTAATCTCTATTGAGCTAAAGGTAAAATGTAGGTGTTAACCTGAAAACTACCCTTCCTGACATCACAAGGTGGAACAGAGCATTTTGAGCTTTGGAGATGTAACGCAGGATTACTCAAACACGTGTGAATGAAACAAAACACAACTCCAGGTATGTTTTTGATGACGTAACAGCATTATAACAAGTCTTTAAGCTCACAAGAGTCATTTTGCATAATATAGGACATTTAAAACCAGTTATGCAGCTATCAGTGGCTGATTGTTTTAGTTATAAGATTATAAAAATGCTATGTAAACAGCTAAATGATCTGAGCTCTTTGTGATCATGGTCCCTCACAATACTTACATCAGACTTTGTGGTTTGCATGTCATTTACATAATCTTAAATGTCCAGAAATCAGACAATGATCAGATTTTGGGGTGTCTTTGAACATAGCCACTGTAATAATAATAATAATAATGCCCATTCAGAATACTGTTAGCATTTCTATCAAATTACATAGCATGGTTTAATAATGGACTTGTCACATATGAACAATTTTATAAGCGCTTTCAAGGCAGCCATTTTGACCCAAGGCAGTCCTCTTCTGTCCAAAGTAAAAGTGCTATATCTCTGGTTTTTCTCATCTCAAAACTCCCATTGGTCCAGTATAGAATTAATCCTTAATCCCAGGCCATATCTTGGGACTTACCTCTTTGGACCTGCCTAATCTGCTGAGCTATGTGTTTTCCACTTGGTGAACAAACATCTGATTACTTTATTTTGGAATTCAGGTTTAGTCAAATCCGCTCTGAAAATAATTATTCTTTTTCCATTTCCAAATTCATAACTTGCTTTCTGACACTTCCTTCCCGTTGCTATGCGTGTCTTTTGGAAGTGCGTTGCTAGGGTCTTGAACATCAGTATCGCTCCGTGGGATGCTTTCCGCTCTAGATCCTGATCCTTTAGCTCCCAGCGTTAGACTTTTCTGAAAACTTTCGGATGTGAAGTAATACACCACAGGGTCCAAGCAGCAGTTCAGGCTAGCCATGCAAAGGGTTATGGGATACAGAGTTCGTGCAAATCTCTCCACGGCACAGTTAGCCAACGCCTGGGTCCGGACCAGCGCGTAGAGGAAGAGGATGGAGTTGTAGGGGACGAAGCAGATGATGAAGATGCTCAAATGGACCACTATCATCCGTAAGACGCGCTGTTTGTTGTCGCTATGGCTGATGGTTACCGGGCGACGGAGGGTGCGGAGGACCAGGGAGGAGCAGACAAGATTAGCCAGGAGAGGAAACAGGAAACCCACAATCTGGAGATACAAGAAGAGTGAAATCATACACCGGATGATCCAATAAGAATTACATTAGTGTATTTGAACACACAAGACTCTACCCAGGGCTGCAATGATTGACTTTTAAAAGAAGTGTATTTCAGTAGTTCTCATTGTTATCTTGACTCAAAACACCAAAAACAATAACAAAGACAGTGGCATTATTGAATCAAAATGTCCAAAAAGAGAATAAACAATTTCTGATTTTGATCAATAATACACTTTATTTGTAAATATTCTTTCCAAAAAAATTACAAGCAAATCGCAAATAATAATTTCACAAGTTGAAAAAAATTATAGCGGACTAAAATGCTTGTTTATTGCAGCTCTAGTTCTGTCGTTGTGTTGCTGTTTCCTTGGGCAAGACACAGTGGAGGTGGGAGGGGCAGATGGTGCAGATTGGCAGCCTTGTTTTCTACCCCAGGGCAGCTGTGACTACACCACCCAGTATGGAGTGAATGAATAATGACTACAGGAAATGTTTGAGAGGATTGTAAAATTTGTATATCACAATACAAATATAAGGCACCATCAACGTTATCATAAAAATAAACAGTAGTGGTATAAGTGAATAAAGAATGAACGGCGAATTTATTGTACACCATTAAAACGTCTAAGAATGAGAAGATGTAAAACAAAATATCAAATCTGAATCTGAAACTTGGATCTGTTAAAGGGAAAGTCCCAAACCTCAACAATGTGGTGAAAAATAATAAACCCAAATGTGCTGTTGTGATGAGAGAGTGAGAGAGTTCAGTAACAGATGAATGCTTATAATCACATTACTGTAGACTGTTTCTCTCTCACTGAGGTTAGGGTCTTTCCTTAAACCACAAGACTAAACAGAATTTCTCTCTTTTCAAGAAAACATCGCTGACCACATTTGATTTAATACAATATATTTTTTGTTTATTATTTAAGGTAATTATATGTGGTCTACATTATATTCTGTTGCAACACATAGTAGTGGTTTTCACATTATCAGCTGTGGTCATGTAATACTCTCCATTTTCATTAAAGGTGCACTGCGCAACTTTTCTAGTGGAGGGTTCGCCACCTGCTTGTCTCCATGGAAATGTTATTGCTTTGTCTAGAATGTTCCACAGTAGAGATTAAACGTATCTATCTCAAGGGAGACAACTACAGGCTACATTACAGGTCAGAGCTATGGAGCGGCAACCCTATTCACAGAGAGAATGATTGTATTTTTGAGCAGTATTTTTTAGTGTTTAATGTCACACCATGGACCGTTCCAGGCAAAGCGACAACATCTCCATGGAGACAAGCTGGTGACGGACACTCCACCAGAAATTTATGCAATGCTCTTTTAAGAAATATCCCGTAGAATATTCACAAATGTTGAACCTGATCCTTCAGAATATCAATGACAAGAGTCCCAATACAACAAAAGCTGTGTATGGACAATGACATTTTTACCAGCCTCCAATCTCTACTTTTATCATAGGCCATAAAGGTGCACTATGGAACTTTTCAGGTAAGTGTCCAGCACCTGGTTGTGTCCATGGATATACAGTATGCTAGGGAGACTGCTTTAGCTGTAATGTACCACAGTATGGAATTAAACTTGCTTAAATTGTTTATATTGGCTTGTTGCTTGTCTCTACAGAAATAGATAACTATAATATCCAGGCAATGCAACAACATCTCCATGGTGACGGACCCTCTACCCGCAAAGTTACACAGTGCACCTTTAAAAAAAATTGCAATACCAACTAAAACACAGCAGAAGTTTGTTTAATTTGAACAGTGGGTATGTTCACATGCAAAAATCACACAGCAGACAACCCAGTAATTAGGTCTAATGTTTAGTGTGTGTTTAGATTAACAAAAAACGAAATCTGATAATCAAAGTATCAGTAATGGATTGATTAATTACATGGATTTTTGTTGTATATGGAAGACAAAGTGCAATTAACTTTAAAATAGTAGTTTCAATCTGGAACATTTTTTCTCCGTTTTTGCATTTGTTCCATTAGTTAATTTCCACTGTCATTTAAAAACTCCAGAAATCAGTTATACATTAGGGGATTTCCCAAAAACTAATAACTACAGCTGCAGGTAGAGGTGAAGATATGTAAAGTTTGAATATCGTGTATATTTTTTTTTATAATTAAAGCAGCTGTTGCACAATGCCCCTTTAAAAACATGTAAAATAAATAAATAAATCAAGATATTAGTTTAATTGCTGATATCTGCTAACTGTTCCTTTCTCTCACCTCGATGAAGATGGTGATTTTGGACAGGTAGGTCTTCCAGGTGCTCTTGGAGAACCCCTCGAAGCAGGTGGTGGCCTTCTGCTTGCTGTTGATGGTGGAGAAGAACGTAACTGAAATCCCTCCACCGACGATCGTTAACCAAACGGCCACACAAACCAACGCTGCATTTCGCCGAGTTCGGATCGACCTGGACCGAAACGGGTAGACAATCGCCAAAAATCGATCCACGCTGATACAAGTGAGGAACAGCATGCTCCCATAGATATTAGTGATAAAAGCAGTGCCAGAGACTTTGCACAGCCCATCTCCAAACGGCCAGTGACGATTGACGTTGTAGAAGACCTTAAATGGCAACGTGAACACAAAAACTAGATCAGATAACGCTAAGTTAGTCATAAACATCGTCGTTTCGTTACGCATTTTCATCCGGAAGCAAAAGACGAAAAGCGCGGCACAGTTAGTGACCAAACCCAACACGAAGACTATACTGTAGACCACTGAGTAGAGGCTGTACTTGAAGGAATCATCAATCCCACAATCTTCCATTCCTGTCTCGTTCAGAACAAGACTCGCCATGTTTGTAGTTTATTTAGAAGAATCTGTGAAGAAGGAATGTCAAAAGGAAAAAACAGAATGGATGTGTTGGAGTTGTAGGGAGATCAGCAGGGGACAGGAGCAGCTATGTCCAATCCAAAGCCATTGTGAAGAGTGGTTGTTGTTCTTAGATGGAAGATGTCAGGACTCAAGGCTGCAGCTCCTACAAAAGAGAGAGAGAAACAGGAAAAACTCTGTCACTTCCTCACAATAAAAGTTCACAGCGAGGAACAAACAACTTCACAGCCACAATGGAGGAGTCCAGCTGACAAAGGTCATAGAGTATTTATTTAAATGTAATTAAACTTATAGAATGATACTTTGCTTTATGTGAAAACAAATCAGACACCTAAACAGGACCATGAACGCTCTTATTGATCACAGGCTCCTGAAGTATAAGCTGTTTTGTATTTTTTATTGAGTTTTCAGATTATCTTAAATTTTTTGATTGTGTTTGTTAATGTGTGCATATATGTCTACAATAGTGAGTCTTTTGAAATGAATGGACAGTTTCCTTGTACATGGCTGTGTGTGGCCTGCCCCTGATGTGCCCATGTGTTATCTACTTTTATAAACGGGTCTCATGTCTTTGAGCTTCTGCCCTGGGACTGTCTGTGTCCTGAAGAGGGTGAGATAAACCACAGGAACATACTGAAGATTACAGCAACCTAAACACTACTGTACCAGGCCCGTAATTTAACATGTAAGACATAAATACAGCTACACTGTAATTACAAGGCTTAAAACCGAAGGCGTGTTCAATATTATATAATTACAGTGCAGTATGTTTGTGGTTTATTTTATTTTTTAATTGTGTTATAATTACATGCTCTCCGAAGCACTTCTTTGGTTAGTTTGATGACATAAGTATGAGCTTGGACAATGAATGCTACTTGTTAATGTTTACTTATTCAAATATGTATTTTGAGTACAATTAAACACTGCTAAACTGCTGTACAGTCTGTTCACTTTGCATGATTTGAACATGACAGTTTAAACTCCTTTATTCTAAAATAATAAGTACCCCCTTCCAAGTGCCTGGACTCTCCATGCGGCCCAACGCGTCACTATAAATTAATATAAATTGATGTTATTATTATTATGTATTGTTGCTGCCTGAAAAATGAATTTCCTTCTGGATAATAAAGTAATATCTCTATGTCTATCTATCCTTTGACAGCTCATATTCCCAGTGACCTATCCAAATGACATGTAAAACAATAAAACCTATTTTTAGTTTTTGTTACATAAATACGAAACACTCAAAACTTTTTTGGTTTTGTTGAGGTAAGGACAGTGTTTGGAGGAGTTATATTGTTTGTGGTGCCAGGACACCCTCATCTGCTCTTCTATGTTGAGTTTCTTCAGCCTGAGAGACTGAGAGTTCTAAGAGAACTTTCTCTAGATCCAGATTCTTCTTCTGTAGGATCAGACTACAACTCCGTTTCTCTTTCACTGTTAGATTCAGAGTTGATTGGATGGTTGGAGTTTCAGAGTTCAGTTTGTCAGTTGAGGCTCCTCCCTCCTGATCCTTCTCTATCCTAATGGTGGAGGCACATGAGTCAGTTGTGTCTTTTATAGGTCTTTGGTCTCGCCCTGGTTGTTCAGTTTTTATTTCAGCTCGAAAACTTGACAGAGGGCACTAGCAAGTTCCTGCTTCAAGTTTACGGTATCCCTCACAGATGTATTGCAGATACAGCACACTGAGCTGATGTTGTAGCTTACTTTCTGTATCTTGGACAGTTCCTGTATCTTCTTTGAGCGTAGCCTGATCGTTCATTTTTTATTTCAGCTCAGCACTTGCAAGTTCCTGCTTCAGGTTGAGTTTCTTCCACACACAGGTGTTGTAGACATAACGGGTCTCCTTGTAAGCAGCGTTCGGATTATGCAGTTTACTTTCTGTATTTTGGAGAGTCTTTTGAGCCTCTTTTGGTTGGTCAGTCTCTCCTGGGTTTTCAGTCTCAGTTGTTGGGACTTAGTGACCTGAACTTGCTCATCCAGTTGAGCTTTCATTGTGGCCAACTGTTTTCGGAGCTCCTACCTATGCTTAGTAGGAGACAGAAGATTTGATTTGCTGTGGGATTTTTTTTTTTATAGGAAACTATGAAGTCAATGTATGAAAAACAAGGTTAATTAAAACTGTTATTGCACTATTCTATCTTAGGGCACTGTTATGATACTGTGCTGTCCATGAAAAAATAGGATAGTTGCCATAGCAATCATCTATTATGAACTACATGTTCATCTTGTAAATGGGAAATAGTCCTCAAAATGACAACTAGAACCCGGAAGTTGAATACACACACGTAAACTGTGGTATCTTTGGTATTGTGGCCATACCGACTTGTCAAAGCCTGTTCCCGTCAGATCTCAGAAGCTCAGCAGGGCTGGGCCTTGTTAGTATTTGGATGGGAGACACTGGGAAAATCAAGTGCCACAGTGGGGCGCCAGTCGCAAAAACATGTTGTGTCCTTAGGCAAGGCACTTCACCCACATTGCCTAGTATGAAAGTGGTGTGTGCGTGAGTGATGGTGGTGGTCGGAGGGGCAGATTGGCAGCCTCGCTTCCGTCAGTCTGCCCCAGGGCAGCTGTGACTGCAATAGTACCTTACCACCACCGGGGATGGAGTGAATGAATAATGCTCTGTAAAGTGTCTTTGAGGGTCCAGAAAAGCGCTATATAAAACTGATGCATTATTATTAAACTGAAATGCAGGCTTAATTTTATGGTGCCTTGTTTATTTTCACAGTGCATTCACAAATCAAGAAATAAACCCTTTGACTGGACCTTTACCATTCAAATCTATTCTCCAGAGTCCTTCATCTCTCTATAGGCCAAACTCTAAACGGTGCTATAACTTATTTAAACGTCCGGAGAACTTTAATGTGTTTATTATGGTTTAAATGGGTTTGCTTGGATGGGAGTCTCCATGTGTTCTGTCTCTCTGCCTCATTCACAAAGACTCTGGTGTGAGTGTGGACAGTCCATCAGTCCTGCTCTGTGCCAGCTGCGGTGTGACATCTTTACTGCAGTTTCACACGCCCTCCCTCTCCCCAGGCGCCTCCTCCTCCTTTCCAAGTCTTCCCACCTCAGTGCACAAAGCCCTACTGTAGCCATATGTAACAAAGGCAAGCCAACATCCAGTACCAAAGTGGTGTGTTCAGACTCCAAACTGATCCAAAATCTGGAACATCAAATAAAGTCAAGTGAACTGAAGCATATGATCATGGTAGAGTGGTTATCCTGGTGTTTGTACGAGAGATACTTGTATCTCATGCATACAAATTCAAATCAAAATAACTTTATTTATTTATTACGAATTTCAACTGCAAGCAGAGCGCCACCACAAGTAGGGACACAACATTTACATCCATAAAATACCATAAAAGGCACATTCATCAAAACATATCATTTGTATTTACCTTGTTTTTTTATACGCAGACTTTTATTATTCTAATATAATCTCATTTAAATTATTAAAATAAAATCAACCATATATATCTGCCCTTATATAGTGACAGAACTTGGCCATGAAAAAAAATTGTCGCTGTCTATTTTCTAGAAAAGCCTGTCAGGATAATAACTATACTGGCATCATTCAAAACATTTAAGACGGAGCAACTTTTTCTTCAGCTTTTTTGTAGTGTCATAAAGTGATAATGTAAGATAGATACGTTTTATGGCATATTGTGGAAAATTCCAGGCAAAGAAGTTATATTTCCATGGAGAAAATTAGGTGGCGGACCTTTTACTTTTACTGATTAACCTGCATTCTGGTTATTCTGTCAGTGGAACAAAACAGTTTTAATATTTCCGTGATATTTTCTGTAAAAATACACCTCCCTCTTAAATATGTTACTGTGACCTATTTGAAGTTTATTTGTATTAATGTGAATTATGCTCATGCTCCATTTTATCAGAGCCCACAAACAGTTGTTAGTTAGATAATTCCCGACTTTAAACCCTTGCACAATATACGCTAATCCTCCAGCTACAATAACTACTGTTTTGGGGACTGCAGCTGACTGTTGACTGCTCTGCTTCTCTAAACATTGGACGAATGGGTCAAAGAAACAGAATACAGCATCTATCAGGCTATCTGTCTCTGGAACGAAAACACAACATACAAGTATGTGCACATTTGACAAGTATTGTGAAACGGCTACATATTTGGGTTAATCAAACAAGTATCCCTGTAGAAAAATGAAGCACAGCGATAGCTTGATTACACATAAATCTGGACTTGTTTTCAGCTCAAATTTGTTTCACTTTTTGTCCTTTTGTAAGATTTGTGATTTATGTTTTAATAACAGGATTCAAAGTTTACAGTTTACATTTTAAAGGTGCATTGTGTAACTTTTCTGATGGAGGGTCAGTCAAATACTTTTCTCCATGGAGATGTTATTGCGTTGTTTTTCACAGTATGGCATTAAACCTTTCTGTTTTCATGGAGACCAAACCAGATAAAGTTACACATCAGATCTGTGGAGAGACAACCCTCGCTCACAGTCAGAATGCCTGTTTTTCTAGGTATTTTTGAGCTATAAAACCACCTGAAATTGAATAAATGTAAGGTAGAACTGTTTAATATCATACTGTGGAACATTCCAAGTTACATAGTGCACCTTTAAACACATCCAGATGAAGTGACAAAATGATTGAAATATGAACTGACAAACTAATACAACAATCACATATAAAACAGACAGAGCGGTTTTTATGCAGAATAAAATAAGATTCTTGGTTGTTTGTGAGGAAATTATGGTACGTCAAAAGTGGCAGCTAATTGTGTCCATTCAAATAGGAATTTCTATTTGATTGCAATTAATCTTATAATTTTTCTGGTGGAGGGTCCGCTATCAGCTTGTCTCCATGGTGATCTTGTATTTATTCAATTGCAAGTGTTTTATTTCTCAAAACATGCATTATTTGTGCGAGCGGGTCCACTTCTCCACAGATCTAACCTGTAACTTGGCCTGGTGATGGACACAGGGGGCGGACCATCTACCAGAAAAGTTACACAGTGCACCTTCAATCTTGCAAACATATTTTTTCTCCAGTTCAGTTTTTGCGAAATTGACACACTGCTCCTTTAATCTTCCAGTCTAAATCATGTCTATATACAAACACAAGCATTGCACTGTCCTCTGCCTTGGCCCCTAAACAGCTGACTCCAGAACCCCATTTACATTTACTTTGGCCGTGGTGCCCTCTCAGTCCATTCACATAAGCAGCAGCTCCACTTGCACTAAACAGGACAGATATTTAAAGGTCCTATTTTCCACTAAATTGACTCTTATGAGCTTTAAGTCATGTTAGAATGTTGTTACCTCATCTAAATCATACTCGGAGTTGCGTTTTATTTTATGTTTTACATCTCCAAAGCTCAAAATGCTCTGTTGCACCTTCAAGTTAACAGCCACCTTTCATCTTTTGTTTAGTTGAGATTAGCAATTCCAGGGCTGAAATTATCCAAATGATTCTAGTGAAGGTGTGTGGAGTTTATAAACACAATGGAGCACTTCCTGTATTACTGCATGACATCACAAGGTAGAACAGAGTGTTTTCTATTTGAGAGAAGAACTCAGCTTAAATATGCAGGGTTTGGGTGTTAAACATGTGTGAATGAAGCAAAACACAACTCTGGGTATGTTTGTGATGAGGAAACAACATTGTAACAGATCAGAAAACAGCATAATATGGGCACGCTGAGGATTACTAGTGGGATTTGAGTGAGTCTAACTTTTCATGCGCTTTGGCTGGACAGCTGCGCAGGCCCAGGCTTTACCCCCTCCTGAGGAGGTCATGGGACAGGCCCTTGGACCCTCGGACCCTCTGCTCTGGAGGATCAGGTTCAGGATCGGCGCACGGACAAATGGACAGCTGTTGCTTTCTCTCAGGCAGGACTCAGGAAGGAGGCAGAGGAAATCAGGCATCTTCAAGTCTGTCTACATCCTGTTACGAACTGTCATGTTTGGGTGAGATTTGTTCAATAAATGTGTAATATAGAACGTGCATTTACATTGACAAGCTTATTAAGAGGGATGGATAATAATATAACGGTGTGAGTAATGGTACTTCATATATTTGTTCTCTGAGTATCAAACATGTGTGAGTTAAACTAGAAGCAAAAGGCAAGGCAAGTTTATTTGTATAGCACAATTCGTACACAAAGGAATTCAAGAAGTAATTCACAAGAAGAGCAAAGAAGAGGTGGCTGTATGTTTATACAAGATCATAAAAAAACGCAACAAATTTAGTTTAAGTTTAAGTTGAAAAGTTAATTTGCGAACTTTGAAAACAAATATGTGAAAAATAGTGGTAACTGTGTCATTCTAAAGCAATCTGTGAGTAATTGCATAATATGATTTGGATAAATTATTTATTTGTATAATGGACATTTTGTCTGAATGCCTGACAATAGTTTTTGTAAGTTTTGCTATATGAATGTGAATAAAAGTAAAAATAAATACCATGAATATATAATGTTGTCTTTCATAAGTGTGCCAGTATTATGAGTCATGCACTTGTACATACAATATCAGCAGATAATAACACAAGTATAAAGTACTAAAAAGTTGTTGATTTTAGTTCAGCTTCATAAACCTGTTTAAATGTGTCGTGGCTGTTCTGCCTTTAATCCAAACGCAACAAATCAGTATCCTACTTTCTTTCGACTAAAATGGCAAAATTTAAACCCAACTAAAACTAACATTCCCCATTTTGATAAGCGCACGGGTCTAACATGTCTTAAAATCACTGTTAGGTTAAGACTTTTTTACTTGTTGTTACAGCCTGTTAAACTCGTCACTGCAAAAAAATATATTAGATGAACTTTTTTTTTTAACGTGAGAAATAGCAGGTGGTAGATTTTCCTTTAAACCATGGACTGTAGTTTTGAATTAACAGCTGGTTCAACTCAAACGGGTCACATCCAGAGATCCACAGCATGAGATCAAAATAAAGACAAACCGAGGGGACTTACGGGCAGCCGGTGACAGCTCACTCCGGGCACCGCTGTTTGTCACGAGCCGTGGGCAGCTGTCAAAAGAAACATCCCAACGTCCGCGCAAAGTGCATCCACGTGTAAAGATTACGCGCGACCTCCAGCTTCCACGATTAAAAAATAAAATAAAAAAAACATCAACCGATTGCAGTGCGCCGTTTCTCGCAGGAGTTGTCCAAAGTTGCGCCTTGTTGTCGAAGTTTAGTGAAAGAAATTACCACTTCACTTCACTTCACATCCCATCCCCTGCCTGCTGCTCACGGGCTGTGTGCGTGAGCGTGACAGTCCGGTGGGCAGTGCGCGCAGCCGCCACAGGAAACGGGACAATAGCACCTCGAGCGGCCGGTGGGAGGGACGGGGCTGACCCGCTTTGAATAAAGGACCGTGGACAGAGGGAGGAAAGGCTTGAGACAGATCCCAGGCTGTTATGACACAAGGACACTTGGATTAGACTCGTACATTATAGAGGGACATATACAATGAACTTCCAGTGATTCTCAATGTGGTTCAGCTGTGTATTTTATTTCTTTAAAAGTGCACTCCTATGTTTGGGAGATTCATGTTGTTTAAAGATGCACTGTGTAACTTTTGTGGTGTCTTGTCTCCATTATTGCTGTGCCCGGTATGTTCCACAGTATGACATTAAGCATATAAAGGAAGAACAAATGCTAAATCCAAATGTGTTTCAGTTATTGGTGTAAAGTTATGGAATGAACTAAATAATTCATTGAAATAATGTACTTCTTTCTTAAACTGTCAAACATACAATTATCTGTGATTATCAAAATGACATCTGAGAGCTCTACTTTTGTATATTGCTAACAACTTGTGTTTTGCTTACAATGTGTTATTGTAAAACTGTTTTGTTTGTTATCTATTTCCATGGTAACAGGCAAGTAACGTCATCAGGCCACGTTATAGGTCAGATCTGTGGAGATGTTACCCTGCTTACAGTATGAATGCATGTTTTTTGTGAACTTGTGAACAATAAAAACACATGATTGTATAAAATTGAATAGCCTATTTAAGTTTAATGTCTACTATTGAAAATACCATCCAAAAATAAGGCCATGGCAAAATGATCTCCATGGAGACAAGGATGTGGTAAACCTTTCACCTCAAAAGATTCACAGTGTGCCTTCACCTATTAGAATGCATGCTTACACTAAGTGTTGTTGTAAATGTGCTTAATAAATAAAACTGACACACACGTGCAACAACTGAAAATGATTTCAGTCAGTCTGGAGTTTCATCCTCTTCTTTATTTTGTTTTTAATTGGGCTAGTTGGTTCACAAAGGCCATTATGGTTGGTTAAGTTGTTTATTGATGCATGGCACTGCAAATACTTTTGGTTTGTCAGAAAAGTAGAAAGTGGTTTGTCAGTGGGTACAGTTAGAACATAGGCTGTATATATAAATGAACATAGCTAACCTGGTAGCCGCCACGTTCCAAATATAAAGTGAACATCGACTCTGGCTCCAATTGAATTCAGAACTAAACCTGGACTAGAGCAGGACCAAACCAAGTCTACATTAGGATTAAACTGGGCTCAAACCAGGACCAAGTGAACTCAACCTTGTTTTTGGCAGTTGTTGGAGATAATGTGATATATTTCTTGTTTGGTGCATACACAGAGCTGAAGTTAATTGTTAACAAGTGAGTCGAGACTGAGGCTGTTTCTGAAATTGAATTAGCAACAGTTGCATGCCTGTTCAATGGGTCCACTGTCAGTATTGTGTAAGGGGTCATTTAGGGGTCACTGGGGTCAAGAGGTCAACTGATGGTAGCACTGATTAGTAGTAGTAGTAGTAGTAGTAGTAGGACTCCTAGTAGAAATCATGATTCCTTATTAGCCATATAGTAGTAGTAGTGATAGTAGTAACAGAAGTTAGTATTAGTAGTGATAGAGGGCCCTTGGCTGCTACATAGTACTAGTTCAATAATCTGCTTTGTAGGGTGGTGTGATGTAGCATAGAATTTATGTCAGATGCCCTTCCAACCCAAAGGCACTGTCACCCAAAGCTTAGTTTAATTCTCTGTACCGTGCAGTATAATAATAAAATAAAGGAAGTTAGTGTTCAGACAAAAAGAGTAAAAATAACATAAGAGAGACGAGCACTCCCTGATCTGTCCTTCATAAACAATAGGTCATTGTCTGTTAAATCATAAAAATAGTTAAAATATGTGTGCTTATTCAGCCCAATGGGATTAACACAAAGCAATCCAAGTATTTTCACAAGATTCTCCAGAAGGGCAAAGTGGAGCTATTTTCACCCATCAAAGTCCATTGTTAAGATAAAGTGTAGGTGTGTAGAGCAGTGTGGTTATTTTTAGCAGGTGATGGGGCGGCGTGGGCTGGTTCCTATTGTGTTTGTGCTGTCACTGTTTCGGGCAGGGGCAATAGGGACCCACCGAGGGGCACTTGGACCCAGAGGAAGTTAGTTTGAGGGGGCAGCGTCTGGCAGGCTGACCACTGCACAATGGAGCAGGCCTGACAGGACATCCTGCCTCTAGCACCAAGCGCACTCACTCAGACATACAAAGCGCGCACACACACACATACACCCACACACATGCACACACACACACACACACACACACACACACACACACACACACACACACACACACACACACACGCACACACACACACACACATATATACAAACACACAGATGCACACATGCACACACAAACACACACACGCACAACTACACAGACACAAGTTTAACTGCACTGATGCCCCCCTCCTTCTAAAAGACTTTCTGGATGCTTCTAAAGTCGATCTGTGTGACTCATGTCTTTCTCTGTTTAAAAGAAACGTGTCTGCAACCTGTGACTGGAAAATGTCTAATGGTGTCAACATTTTGCCTGGAAATTTTACTTTTTTTTTTTACTTTATTTGTCATATACAACAACATAACTTAACATAACATAACATCATTTGCTTGGAATGTCCCACCACATGGCATTAAACTTAAGCAGTTATAGGCGTTTTATTGATAATTGAATACATGTGTTATTGCTCAAAAATTTCACATTATGGCTTTAAGATTATCCATCTCCATGGAGACAAGCAGATGAGGCAACTAGGCCAAGTTACTGGTCAGATATGCGGAGAGACAAGCCCCCTCAAAGAATGTATGTTTGTCAAGGTATTTTTGACCAATAAAAACATTTGTTATTGAATAAGGGCAAGATCAATGAGTTTAATGCCATACTGTGGAACATTACAGGCAAAACACTAGCATCTCCTTTGAAACAACCCTCCATTAGGTACAAAGTTACATAGTGCACTTTGTACCTATGAAAATCCACAGACATGAGGAAATACTGCATGCAGAGGTGACATTATATTTGTACTGAATTTGTTTCCCACTAAAGGCCCAAAATTGGGTTCCAGGTTTGAATGAATAGATCACTTAAATGACTCAAATGAATTCACCTGACCAGGCAGAATCACACGCTTTGGCAAAACTTTACAAAGACGGGTGGATCTGGAGCTGTGTCCTGTCTCCCTGATTTCAGAGGGTGTGATTGACAGGCAGATTAACCAATCAGAGAGACGCATTATGGGTTTGCGCGGTGTTTACATGTAAAAAATTTGAAAAAACAACATAAAGGACTGAGAAACACTGTGGATTTGTGCAGAATGAACCACTGAAGCACCAAACTGTTACTGATCTCACGTTAAATAAGTTATATAGTTTTAATGTTTTGAGAATTTTCAAGAATTTTCGTATTTGAGAGACACATGCCACAAATTAGCAGCTGTGGTTGGACCGTTTCAAGTTTGGACAGAGGATTTTCACCCTCTATGGTCCGGTTCTGGATTCAAACAGAATGTAGAAGGGATTGGCTGGTCAGGCAACAAATGAATACTTTCTTGTATAAAAATCCAACAAAACACATTCATTGAGAAGATTAGACCTGGGGATGTATCTTGAAGCATCATATAAACTTTTACTAAAATGTTTTTGTAAAGGATTTATCTGAATGGACTATTAAGTAAACTTTGATTCAATGGAACAGTCAAAGAATATAAACACCTTTGAGATAGTGCTATTAAACGTGCACTGTGTAACATTTTGGTTGTGGGTCCGTCACATTTTTGCTTCTATGGATATGTCATTGTTCTGCTCCGAATGTTCCACAGTTTGACATTGAACAGCTCTACTTTACCTTTAAATTTCTCTTACTTTCCTTCAGTCTTATGCTTTTGCAGTTGTGAGTTAGACTGAGAGCTGATATGAGTTCAAAGACATGCCTGCTAAAGTGTTGACTTGAGGAGGGGCTAAAGAGATGATCCGGGGCAGATCAAATGGTTCATGTGACCTCCTCTTAACAAACTGGAGGAGATGAAGACCAGCAGAGAGCTTAAAATAGTCACAGTATAGAACACTAATTTTAACCGTCACGGATAAAGAAGTGATAATAAAGGGATGTCTCACTCTTCACACTGTTCACATGCACATGAAAATTATCTTTATCTGATTTCTGGAGTTGAAAAAATGTGTCATATGTGCGTAATCTGATTTCTGATTTTTGTTTACACCTACAGATTTTGGTAATAATAATTAAGCATTAAAGACTGAAAGAGTTATTTCAAATCTATTGTACTTTGTTTTCCAAATGCAATAGTTACTCTAAAAAAGTAAATGAAAAGTACCACGAGGTATTCAAAAAAAGAGGGGGTAAACACTAATGTGGTAAAAATATATAAATGAAATAGAAAATATTAAAGACTGAAAGAGTTCTTTTAAAATTCTTTGTGCTTTGTCTTAAAAATACAAGTTACAGTTACTGTAAAAAAGTAATGGAAATAGAAATGACACATGCCCACGAGGTAAGGACAATTCTGCAAAAATAGGGATAAACTAATGTGGTAAAAATAGAAAAATGAAAGTTTTAAAAGGTAGTACTAAATTACTCACATGTCACCGGGTGTTTTTAGGATCAGATTTCCTTCAAGCTTGTAAACCCACACTACAAATCAAATTATTTTGTGATCTAATTATTTTGGAGCCAGGCATTTGTCAGTGAATGATGCTTCCAAACAAGTGAAATATAGTGTGGCATTTAACCGCTTACTGTCAGTGGTGGTCTCCTCTCCATAGATTTGACTTGTATTTTGGCCTGATGGGTTCACCAGCTTGTCTCTGTGGGGATAGATACGTTTTAATGCTGTACTAGCAAAAAATTCCAGACTTAACATCTCAATGGAGTGAAGCAGGTGACAGACCTTCACCAGAAAAGTTACAGAAAAGTGCACCGTTAATATGATTATTATTACTAGCTGGAGAATGAGCTCCTAATTTGCATATTTGAATTTATTTGAGACTGTCTCATGTTTAATGAAAAACAACTGATTCATTAAAGGTCTTATATTGAGCATAATTGACTCTTGTGAGTTTTAAGCCATGTTATAATGTTGTTATCTCATCAGAAACAGACCTGGAGTTGTTTTGTTTCATTCACACATGTTTGAATAAGCCTTTATTATTAGTTTGTCTACATCTCCAAAGCTCAAAATGCTCTGTTCCACCATGTGATGTCATGTGGTGGTAGTTTTCAAGTTAACAGCTACATTTTGTTCAGTAGATATTGGCAATCCCAGGTCTGAAATCATCCAAATGATTCTAGTGAAGGTGTGAGGAGTTTAAGCCCAGCAGCGCTCTTCCTGTATGACCTGTTTTCTGTTTGAGACAAGAACCAAATATGCATAGTTTGTGTGTTAAACATGTGTGAATGAAACAAAACAAAACAAAACTCCAGGTATGTTTTTGATGAGGAAACAACATTATAAAATGACCACAGAAACATAGACCTTTAAGAAGTTGCATGCCTCAAATTTGACTCCTCTTCAGTTTTTGGTAACTATAGGCACTGCCTTGTACAAGTTTAGTGTGTCCCACCAACCAGAACAAAGCCCCTATTACATCCCCTGACCCACCTCCCCTCCCTCACCCACACACACACCCCCTCCGCCCTGGGACTGTTGAATGTGATGATGGGTATATTTCCCCTGCTTCTCTCCCCTCTTCTTCACTGGACCGTCCTGGGGTGTACGGGACCTGCCCACACATACCAGGGCCCTGACAACAGACAGGGACAAAAGGGAGCGGGTGGGAGGACAGGGGCTTTGAACTGTGCTGGCTTCTTTTATATGAACATTAGTTTGGAGCGTGAAGTTCAGGATTGTACAGCAGCAGATGACCGCATAGGTCAAATACATGTTCCTTTCATACTCTATGTCTTCATTGGGCCATTGCACTGTTAGAGGAGAGACAGAAAAGAGGGAGAGAAGGAGAGAGCGAGAGAGGAGGGGAAGTCATTTAAGAAAACTGCTTTGTATGGTCAGTGTTTTGACAAGTTTATTATCAGTTTATATATGGAAACTTAAAGGTGCACTGTGTAACTTTTCAGTTGGGGATCCGTCACCTTCTTGTTTCTATGGAGATGTCATTGCTCTGCTTAGAATGTTCCACAGTATGACATTAAACAGCTCTGCCTTACATTTCTTCAATTACAGGTAGTTTTGTTGCTCACAATTAACTAGAAAAACAGGCATTCTGACTGTGAGCGGGGTCGCCTCTCCACAGATCTGACCTGTCACTTGGTCTGGTTTGGTCTCCATGAAGATAGAAAGATTTAATGCCATATTCTGAAACATTCCAGGGAAAGCAATATTATTTCCATAGAGAAAAGCATTTGATGGGCCCCCCACCAGAAAAGTTACGCAATGCATCTTTGAGTTTTAACTTTAGTGGAGGGTCCGCCACATGCTTGTCTCCATGGAGATGTTATTGCTTTAACCTGCTTTGTCTTTTGGATAATATGTTTTAGAACTCTTTACTTCTTGTCATTTTCAACATATTTTTTCAACTTTTCTTTGCAAATTGCTTCTTGATTGGTGTAAAAATATAATTTATATAGTTTATATAGTATATCATAGTCATAATCCCACCTAACTGAGTCAAAATGAGAGAATCCTAAAAATCTGTCATACGCACTTTAACCATGGAAACACAAAGTAAATGCACAATATGAATGATCACTGACATCTGAAGAGGTGTCATTGCAAAGGAAAGTCTTGTGCCAGTGTGTAAATGTCAGTATCACTATGAACGGTTTGAGAGTGTAAAAAGTCAAATCCAGCTGCTCAACCACAACCCACTTCCTCTGTCTTTCTTTAGAATTCGGTTGAGGAGGGTGACACAACTTTCATAAGGTGAGATGAGACACAAGAATCATATCACAGACCTTGTCCTGTTTAAATCCACACTCAAAACTTATCTATTCAGACTATGTCACTTTTTGGTTGTGGAGCCGTCACCTGCTTGTTTCTATGGAGGTGTCATTTCTTTGTCTGGAATGTTTTACAGCATGTAATAAATAAATCTACTTTGCATTCATTCAATTTTTATAGCTCAAAAATACCTAGAAAAACAGGCATTAGAACTGTGAGAGGGGTTCCCTCTCCACAGATCTGACCTGTAACATGGTCGGTTATAGAGATAGAAAGGTTTAATGCCATACTGTGAAACATTTCCAGACAAAGGAATAACATCTCCATGGAGAAAAGCATTAGACAGACCTTCCACCAGAAAAGTTACACAATGCACCTTAAATATTCAGTAATGCAGTGGCACTTTGCACACGTTTTATTTCACTGTTTAATGTTTTTGGAATGTTTTTATATTGTGTTGATTTTAATGTGAAGCACTTTGGTCACCTTGTGTGTTGTAAAGGGCTCTAAATAAAGTTTGATTGATTGATTGGGACAATAGATAATGTGGATAATGTATAATAAATCAATTGTACAGTTCAGTTCACAATTTTGACTTCACCGTATTTTTTATTTATTTATTTAAAACTTCTTAAAATTCTGAGGGCCCTTTTTCTTAATTTGTTTGTCCAGTTTCTGATAAAAGGGAACTGTCAATCTCATGGACATGTAAAACATTAATGGAATTCTGTATAAATGCTCAATCTTTTGTCTCTCACTCAGACCATCTCCAGGGACACCAGCTACCCACTCTTAATTTTACCCCAAACTGACTTTCCTCCGATTGGAGAGGAGAGTCCAGCCATTTGTCTGTGTTCCAGAGGGTTCAGAAGTCAATTTAGTTAGATGTTTTAGGAAGAATAGACCAGAATAGTAAGACATTAAATTTGATCATTTTGTTGTAATTGTAGTGACAAGTGTTTGTCCAGTCCAAATGTAAACAAATGGGAAGAACATCTCAGGAGATCATTTGCTCATGCGTGAACAATCTTGTGTTAGTTTTATCTTGTGAGATCTTGTCCCATAAAGTATATTCTCAGCCTCTGTGAATGTCATAGTTTATCTTGTATGCAGAAAAGCTGATGATTTTGTTGATCCAAATATGTTTTTAAGTATGTCTTGTTAAAGGGGGCATATTAAACTATTTTTTGATCTATGTTATAATGTTGTTTCCTCATCACAAACACACCTGGAGTTGTGTTTTGTTTCATTCACACATGTTTAACACACAAACCCTGCAGATTTAAGCTGAGTTCTTCTCTCAGACAGAAAAAACTGTTCTACCTTGGGATATAATGTGGTAATACAGGAAGTGCTCCACTGTGTTTTTAAACTCCATACACCTTCACTAATCATGTCAATAATTTTAGCCCAGGAATTGCTAATCTCTACGGAACTAAAGGTTAAATGTAGCTGTTAACTTGAAAACTTCCGCTTCATGACATCACAAGGTGGAACAGAGCATTTTGAGCTTTGGAGATATAGACATACAACCTTTAAAAGATAAAAGATAAAATCACTCAGACTTTGAACAAAAGAAAAATGAAAATTCGAGTATTTTATTTATTTGGAGAGCACTTCTGCAAAATCTGTTATGTATGTTTTCCTTGGAGACACATTTTTTGTGAGATACATGGAGAAATAGTAAAAAGAAGGTGAGTGAGAGGAACGCAGAATATGAAAGTTTGACCATTTATAGCACCAGCTCTGGACCACATTTATTCAAATAACTGAAAATCTCCATGTGTTGAATTTTAACAAGAGGTCCTCAACAGCTGGACTTAATACTTGTACTGTAACATAATATTTTTATTAGCAAACCACGGCTTAAATATTCATATCTGAACCGATAAGAACCACCAGTATTTTGGTTCACACAATCCCATTTCATGCAAGACACAAGTTTAGGAACAGCATGTGCTCCACTGTAGATAAGAATATGGAATCAGAAACTATAGGTCTATTATTTTTAAATGGTTTTGCAAGAAGACTGAAAAAAACAAAACAAAACTACAAGGTACACATATGTTACAATGGTAAGAGGAAATGTATTAAAGGTCCCATATTAAGCTATTTTCTGTTATAATGTTGTTTCCTCATCACAAACATACCCAGAGTTGTTTTTTTGTTTCATTCAAACATTTTTAACACACATATTTAGTGTGAGTTCTTCTCTCAGTGCTCCCTTGTGTTTTTAAACTCCATACACCTTCACTTAGAATCATTTTGATAATTTAAGCCCCGGAATTGCCAATCTCTACTGAACTAAAGGTAAAAAAGGAGCTGTTAACTTGAAAACTACTGCTTCATGACATCACAAGGTGGAATGGAGCATTTTGAGCTTTGGAACAGAACACAACTCCATGTTTTTGATGAAGTAACGTTATAACATGTCTTAAAACTCACAAGAATCAATTCTGTGAAATTACAGAACTGCTTAATCAATAAATGTCATGTATTATAATTAAGATATCGTAATAGTATGAGGAGATTATCATTTCTACCATCAGGTTACAGAGTTATGAATGAGAAAACCATCAGATTTCGGTTCAAAATAGACTGGGGTGCATTCACACACTTCACACATTCACTACACAACACTGGGAATAAAACCCAAAACTAAACCTGGACTAGACCACAACTAAACAAGGACTGGGACAGGACCAGAACCAGTCCATATCAGAACTGAAATGGTCTCATTTTAGAACAAAATAACAAATATGAACAGACCCTAACTTAATTTAAAAGTGCACTGTGTAACATATCCATCTTGCATTAACTTAATATTTATTTACTGATCTAAATACTTACTTCTTACTGTGGGCTTGCTTCTCCACAGATCTGACATGTAATATGGCCCTATGGCATTACCTGCTGTCTCTGTGGAGATAAATAAGTGTAATGCCAAACAACATCTCCATGGAGAGAAGCTGGTGACCGGCCCTCCACCTGGAAAGTTACACAATGCACTTTTATTGACTTAATACAGTAACAAAATTACTTGAGTAAAAAAAAGGAATATAAGGTAATTAAAGAAATAAAATAGATTTGTTATATGTGGAAAAATTACACAAGACCAATACCTTGATAACTTTCCTAGTAGTTTTTTTTTTTTTTACACTGTATTCAATAACAACAGTCCCTAGAGGGCGCTAAGACTCATCCTTTGCGCAGAGTTGGCCTGGTTGCAGATAAACTTTTCACTAATCTCCTCATCCTCCGCTTAAACCCGTGCAATTTGGCAGGATGCGTTTTCTAATCCCGGAAGTGGCCAGAGTTTTGGAGAGATTTGGTGTCTGCAGCCAAAAATATTTAAAATTTGATCCAGCTTGTCTAAGAGAGGGTTTATTTATGAAATGTCTGACCTCCCATTTTGTTTACAAGTCGGGACAGGAACAGCACCAGCGCCAATTAAACACGGAGGAGAGCTGGATACTGTCAAAAGTAGTGCATTATGGGAAGGGAGCTGTCATTATTGGTTGATGTTGAGAGTTTTCGGTGAAATCTTATTTGTTTGTTTTTTATTAGTTCCAGGAAAAATTAAAGTTTAAATTGAAGAGATGCCAAAACATATATAAAAGTTATAAAAAGTTATGAAGAAACACTGTTCATGGAGTAAATACAAGCCACCATTCAAGAAGCTTTTGGGGTTGATTGTAGCACTGTAACGCCCCCTGGTGGATAAATAATATAACAGCAGTCAGACGACAATCTCAAAATGGGAAGATTCTCAAAACAGTGAATAAAAACTACCCAGTTATTTACAGTATAGCTTGAATTATTATTTTTTCAATTAATTCTTTACAGAAAATGTGTCCCTATGGCATATATGTACTTTAAGGGGCCTGTATTACGCTATTTTCTGATCAGTGTTTTAATGTTGTTTCCTCTTCACAAACAGACCTGGAGTTGTGTTTTGTTTCATTCACACATGTTTAACACACAAACCCTGCACATTTAGGCTGAGTTCTTCTCTCAAACAGAAATGCACAAAAATGCACATTATATCCCAAGGTACAACTTCACTAGAATCATTTAGTTAATTTCTGTTGAAGCATTTTGATCAATGAGAAGTGCAAAGTTCAAGATGTGTAAAAGCAGCTTCACAACAAACTGCGATTAATACCTTGCAGTGACGTCACGGGGGTTTTCTACATGTGTCTCTATGGTGGAATGTTCAGAAGTTACCATGGAGACACAATGCACAGATTAGCAAATACAGACAAAAAAAGTTTTAAGATCCAAGAAAAACTGATCTAAACAACACATTTTCAGGAGCCTGTGAACAGTACGAGCGATAAGATGAGAGTGACTAACTGAAAAACAAATAAACTTTTTTGGTGGAGGGTCCGCTACCTGCTTGTCTTTCCCTAGAATGTTCTATGGAATGACCTTTAATATATCCAACAAGCATTTATTCATTACGAGTGTTTCTACTGTTGAAAAATACAATAATTCCTTCTGTGAATAGGGGCGACTCTCCACAGATCTGAATTGTAACGTAGTGAAGTGCTGTGACCTGCTTGTCTCCTTCGTGATAGAGAAGTTTAACCTATACTATGGAACATTCTAGACAAAGCAACAACATTTCCATGGAGACAAGCAAGTGGCGGACCCTCCACCAGAAATGTTACGCAGTGCACCTTTAATCATTCAGTTTGATTTCGAAAAGCTGGTCACAAACGTGAGTAATGTTATTTCTGACAGAGTGAAAACAAATTAGTTCAGAATTTGTTTAGAGTTTAGAAGTATTTTTTTGTTTGTTTGTTTGTTTTAATTACATGACAAAAAATGCATATATGAAAAGATTTCTTATACTACAGTTTATTTGATACAATATAAGTACACTTGTTTTCAGTTCACAGAGTGTAATTATAAAATGAAGGATTATCTACTGTACATTAACAATGATACAATCGCGCACAGTTAAATTAAATAATATATTAAATAAACATGTTTGATGTGTTATATAAATATGTTTTATAAGTTATCTAAAAGCAGAGACCATATCAACATGGTCCGTGTCAACATTTTCATTTGTAGAGATTGTCAAAGTTGATAAATGGTAAATAATCAGGACATAATGTTACAGAGGGAGACCAGAGTGGTGTTGGGTTTTCCTCTTAGTAACAGATGAGATCAGATAGACTTCAGAGGAAACCTATTAGACTGTCCAGTGAATTCAGCAATGAAGACAGAGCAATAAAAATTAACTCATTCCTCACTTGCAGCTGCCAGAAACTATTATATTATTTCATGGCATCTCAAAATCACTTGTCCAAATGTGTCCAAAATGAATATGGGTCCTTAAAAGAGATACCAGGACCATTTGGTGTGGTTTTAGTCCTTAATGGTCCATGTGAGTTCATCTGTGTTTATCCATTCTCTTCTCCCTCGCTATCTGTTCACCAGACTGTTTCAAAGCATTTCCTCAGTTTGCTCTTCCCTTCAGTGATACGTCCTCGGACAGTTACTCTGGCCAATTCATAATATGGCTGTGTCCTCGGGCAAGACACTTCACCCACCTGTACAAGTTTATGTGCCGTGTGATGGGCAGTGGTCTGGGAGAGTGGAATAAAATGGCAGCCATGTTTCTATCAATCACCCCCAAGGCAACTGTGGCAACTAACGGTATCTTCAAACCCAGAGTGATTGAGATAAGGCAATATTTCCTGTTTCCTAATGTTTCTTGATAATAGGCTAAGAATGAAATCATGCAAGTTTTTATCGGTCAAACAGTAGCAAAAAGCATAATTATTTAGAATTTATACTTACTTTTTTTTTTCTTCTTTCTTGTTATAATATATTGTGATGTGTGAACTACTGTGTCCAAATAATTTCCCTTGTGGATCAATAAAATCTAAGTATGTTCCTGGTGTTTTTATTTTCCTATTTTGTCTGTAAAGAAATTCCTAATATGGAACTGGCTCCAAATTTGCCCTTATAACTACTAGCATTGTGAGCTTCATTTGACTGGAGCCGAACGCTATGGGTGACGTCACACTCACTTAGTCCACTTCTTTATACATGCCCGAAACCCATGACTATACAATATAACACTCATTCACATCTTAATGGAACGAGCTCCTTCTCTTCTGTGGTTTGTTATAAATAATGTTATAATGGACCCATAAGTCACAGAGCCACAGAACTCTCCTCACACAGAAAGACAGTGTGTCCAGTGAGAAGAAAGAGGACGAAGTTTGTGTATTTTGGATCTTTGAAAACATCACCAAAACAAGTTCAAACAGGACCAGAACCCAAACCAGGGAGCACCCCAGCTGTGCCCAGTGGGACGTCCTGATGGTACGAGTTTGAAGAGGCCAACGGGAGACCATGGTGGCTTCAAGTCCAACAAAACCCAAGAAAAACAAAGAAGCTAAAAGGTGAGCGTCTAGAAGGTGGTTTGAGAAGATGGTCAATGCATTTTCCAACCATAATATTTGGAGATCTTGTGTTAAAAAGTTGCTGAAGTCCACCCCAAAACATATGGCTACTTTATGTCCAATTGGAAGCATCCAGTGTAGCATTAGCAGAGCGTCAGTGAGCGCCAGATGGAAAAGAAAGACAGTAGTTGGTTTGGTGGAAATTTGAGGAGATAGGAGCAGGACCAGGGCTTTGATGCTGAAGGGACATCCTAAAATGAGGCCTAAGGCAGTCCAGTGGGGGAAGAGGAGAAGAGTGACCATTTTGAGGAAGAGGAACCCACGAAGCCACGAACGAGAGGAAGACACGCCCCCCTCGCCCATGGGACAGGGCCTGAACCAGCACCCAAGGGACCAGAGACAGTGCAGCACGTGGGACCATCTGTCAACACAAAATATATAGAGTGTATGAGAAAAAGGTTTTATAGTATAGCACAGCAGAAATGCAATTGAAATCATTTGTAATCCACTAAATGCTGCTTTAAAGGTGCATTGTGTAATGTTTCAAGCACCTGTGTCTGTGACCTGTTTGTCTCCATGGAGATGTTAATGCTTTGTCTATAATTTTCCCCAGTACAACATTTAACTTTTTTGTCTTTATGGCGCATCAGTGTGACACCACCAGGCCATGTTACAGGTCAGATCTGTGGAGACGTAACACTGCACTCAGTACAACATGCGTTTTTCCAGGTATTTTTGAGCAATAAAAATAAATGAAATTAAACCCATATTGTGGAACATTCAAAGCAAAGCAGTAACAGCAAGAAAAGTTACATAGTGTACCTTTAAATGAATGTATTGCAGTGGATAACAGGAATCAGAGGAACACATCACTGCACCCTATAAATCCTTTTATCTTAAGAGAAGAGTGCTACCCAGAATGCCACAGTATTACTCTGTGTTGATAGCAACATTGATATCATCAACTATAGAACTATATTTTCATGGGTCACATTTTTTACATTTTTTGAGAGGAGAGATTCAACAAAATCTATTGAGATGCATGCCTTCAGCAAACTGTCTGCAACTTGATAAAAAGTGTTTTGAATCTGCAACTCAAACTCCACCATATCATCATTCATACTGACATTATCATTTGACATCATTCACTTTAAGATAAGATAAGATAAGATAAGATGCCTTTATTAGTCCCACAGTGGGGAAATTCCAGTAGAAATAAACAAAAAAACAGCATCACATGAGGACGGGATTAGCTAGTTGTCTAACCTGAGCATACAAGAACAGTTTCAGTACATGTATCCCCCCCAGGTCAGTACTTATGGTTTGAGTAATTGGCCCACACTTAAATGGAACTTAATGCGTTTCTGAGGCCCTTGAGTTCCAAATTTACAGTGTGTGTGGGGAAAACAAGCTCTACTGACCCTGCACTCTAGTTCTAAGAAGGTAAAGTACATGGATAATGTTGATATACATTTGAAACTGTTTGGCGTTTCGTATGTTTGTTGTGGAAACTCAACTGACTCAACTTCCGGCGCTCCAATATGGTGATGCATGGAGAATCTTTGGTGTCTCAAACCATAAATGCTGACAGTGACAGAAAGAGACAGAGCTCCGGCATCCATGTGAATAAATTTGATAAGGAAACTATATTGGCAGGTGTGAATTAGTGGTAATGAAGGGCTCTGAGTTAGCTTTGGTGCAATTTTAAAGAGTATATGTAGATTGCTCCCTAAATTTGCACTATCTGGACATCTGATTGACTTTTCATCTTCTTATACCATTAAAAAGAATCTCCTGGAGATGTTATAAAAATAAAAGATGCCTCACTATAAAGTCCTGTACCTGTAATGTTTACTGATACTGACAGTTTAAATGATGTGATCTTGATAAAATAGTGAAAACTTCACCATTATCTCTGCCAGTATTGGGTTTGGAGGTGCATCTGGTTAACTTATAATCAAGGGTTCCTGAACTTTTCAGGTGGAAAAAGTTCTTTATGTTTTCTTTTTCTTATTTTTTTTTTTTTAAATTGATTAAAAAACTGTGTCATAGTTGTAAAATTTGCTATATACAACTGTAAGATCTGAACGTGCACTCCATGAAGATCGATAAGTTAAATGCTGTAATGTGAACAATTCCAGCCAAAGCAAATAATATATCCATGGAGACAAGCAGGTTACACACCCTCCACTAGAAAAGTTACACAGTGCACCTTTAAAATATGTCCATAAATTACAGTGTCTGTATGTCTTTTTTTTATTTCATCCTTGATTTTCTGTCAGTTTTTCTAAGTCCACAAAATAAAAGGGAAATAAATAAGAAAGTATCATCTACAAGGAACCAGACAGCTTTACCGCCAAACCACATTCCAAACATATTATATTCATATCTCTTTGATCATAAAAAAAAATGTTTTAAGTTTCCTTTCAGTTTTTTTTTTTTTTTTTTTTTTAAGACCATTCTCTATAGAGCTACTTGAACCCCAATCAAATTCCAATAGTACACAGTAGTGGTTCTGAAACGGCTCATTCGGGTATGCAAGGTCCTCTACAGTATACAGTACAGTACAGTACAGTACAGTATTTACATAATCTTTTGTCCTCTGGGTGCGTTATTGCCTAAATCTATTCTAACAATGGTAGTTCAAGTTGAGACATGGTGTAGCCCTAACTTAGACCTGGAATATAGTCCAGCCTTAGACCTAATCTGGTAAATCTGGTAGAGAGCCCATTTTTACTTTAGGTGGTACTTTGTGTAAAAAGTTGGAGGAACCTCTGCTGTAGTACAAATGTTATGAATGAACTGAATGACTTACCTGTGAAGTGGGTCTTTGAGTAGTTTCATTGTAGAGTGTCTTTTCAATTAGGTTAGTTATAATGTTGTCCCATCACAGCCTCTTGACCCAAACTCAGAATGGATAGTTATGATCTCCTCTCCTCTTTCTCTGTCTCTCTCATTCTCTGCCTCCCTCTCTCTCAGCTCACACTCTCTACCTCTCTCTCTGTCTGTCTCTCAGCTCAGCGCTGCACGTCTGGACTGGAGCAGAGCCAGGCTTTGACTCACAGTGAAGACGTGCGCCTGTGGGGACGGAGCGGTAAACCTGTCGGATGTGTTCCAGAAAACACTCCCAAAAAAGGAGCTCGTATGTGGGTTAGGGTTAGCGGGTGATGGTTGCCAGCCAGAGCTGTGTAAATACTGAAGAAAGAAGGACAATGAAAAAGAGCGTGACCTTGAGAGGTGTGGGCAAAAAATGTAAACACATTAACACAGCCTGATTTAGTAACAGCTCATATATGTAGGCTATGGTCTTATATCATGATTAATGCATTTGAGAAAGATTAAAAATATACTTGATATTGAAATCCCCATTCAAAAAAACAGTAGTGTTGTGACAATACTAAAGTTTGTGATTTCAATGCTAAGGAAAAGACCTATTCCTTTCAATACCACAGTGATAATTAAAAATCCACTAAAAATGTCATTTTCAACACAAAATGATAATATTAGGCAGTTAGTTTGAACAGAGGTAATGCACATTAATAAACATAAACGCACCAGTATTAGCTATACAGCTAGTTTCCAACTGTAGTCCCCAGGCACGGTGTAAAACGCCAGCACACAAGACAAAATGTACATTATATACTAAATATAAAACATAATAAAGAATAAATTAAAATATAAAATATTATATTATAATATAATGAGTCTGAGTATGTATGAGATAAAGAATATCTGATTTTGAAGTAGGACCGCCACTGCTATTTAGTAGTAAGTGCTTTGAGGAAATGTTGAAAATCTACTGCTTTTTACTCAGATCAAACATACCTTAAACAACAATGTTGGCAATTCAAAACTTAGGGAAAAGTCGCTTTTAAGTTCACTTTCTTCTGCACTCCTGGTGAGAATGTTAAAAGCCATATAGTCTTATTAGACCTACTTTACTGCCTTGTCACTATGTTTTTGTGCTGTTTTGATCACCCGATCTGTCACGGTATCTGCCTGACACAGACTCCCCATGTTAAATTACTGCTGTTCAGTGGAGCAGTGTCACGCTAGCTCCTTAACCACAGTCATTTCAGCCTCAGTATCTCATGATGAGGGATGAAAATATGCTTCCACTGAAAACCATTGAGTAAGTGATCTATTTCAGTTAATTGACTTTGGGCAGGTTCAAACACAAGTCGTAACTACAACAACCTGGGTGTAACTTTATGAAGTACCTGTCATCACTTACACCTGACTCATGGTGCCACTTAGCTCAACACTAGCAGACTGTTAACAGCGGTGACTTTACTCAACATGGTGGGTTTATATCATTTGTGACAGAGAAAGACACAAGTTACAATTCATGTGACTGTGGTGAGTGGATCTTACACCAAGCGAAGATCTGGACCATAGACTGTAAATGGACATAGCTAACCTGCTAGCCGCGGCGTTCCAAATAGGAAGTGAACATGGGGGCACTTCTGGCTCCATTGGCACTGATTCCAGTTGACTTTACATTGAAAAATTGTCACAACTGCTGCAGTGAGCCTTGTTATTTTGGTGTTAAAATGTTCGTATTAACCCGCTCTTCTACATGATCCTTGTGTTTTTATTTCACTTGTCTATTAATAAATTCCAATTCATAATATGGAACTCGACTCCTAACTCGTGTTAGCATCTGTAATAACTTTTTTTGTTTTCAGTAAACAAATATATTTTTTAGTATTAATATTGTAATAGTATTTATAGTATTCATATTATTCAAAAAGTAGTCATAAGTCTTGAAATCCGGTTGCTCTCCCTGTGATTTTGTATAGAACTCCATGTCATGTCATGTTTTCCTTTTCTTTTTTTTTTTTCTTTTTTTTTTACTAATTATTACTTGTATTTGTTTTTGTTTATTTGTAATTATTTGACTTACCTGATAAAAACATTAGTACAATAATAAGAGAAAAATAATAAGAGATCTTACAAACTTACAACTAAATTTTTAGAAAGTGCTTTAAACTACTTTAAGTTTTAAATGGAGCAGGAGTCCTTTCCGTATTCATAAGATATAAATTTAGTGTATCCTCTGATTTGCTGATGAATGAAGGTGGTATTGGCCCACAGTCTATAATAGAAACCCACATACCTAAACCCACTGAAACTATAGTCTGTTTGCATAGGAAGGAAATAAGAATGGTTGCCCACAAGTTATAGGCTCAGACAAATAAAAGCTACAGGGTTGAAAAGTCTGTTCTTGTCATGTGTTGTAGTTCTCAGTGATTTACACGGAGCAGAATTCAGTGCTGATGGACACTTCCTGCTGATTCATGCTCTGATCATGTTTAGGATCGTCTGACACGCCTTCTCCTCTTCTCAGCCAAGACGAGGCCTCGCTCATCTGTCAATATAACAAATCTCCTCAAACACACCAGCCTAATACACAAAGAGTATGTGGTTTCTCCCAGTGTTTTGTGGAGAAGTTACATAATAGTTTGAAGAGGTGAAAATCCGCTGTTCAAATATGTAAGCTATGTAAACAACCAAATGGAGAGCTAATGTGCAGGTTATGTGTTATTAATGAATTTGTTTTTTGTTTTTTGTTTTTACATATATACATTTAACTAAGCATTTGAGCATATGGAAATTGTACAGTAAATCTAACAGAGTCTGGTTCAAAAGACTTTCTATTGTGTCCCTAGACTGCATATATAAATGGACATAGCTAACCCGCTAGCTGCCATGTTCCAAATAGGAAGTGAACATGAGGGCGCTCCGGCTCCATTGACTCTGGGACAATGCACTTTACTATGCACACTGCGAGAAGCACCTTCATCCAGCACTTTAGGCCAGGCCCATCAGCAGAAGAACTGTATTATAAATGTATTGGATCATGTATTATTATCAATAGAGTAGGCACCTTACTTAAATGCACTTTACTATGCACACTGCGAGAAGCAGCTTTCATCCAGCACTTTAGGCCAAGCCCATCAGCAGAAGAACGATATTGTAGATGTATTGTATCATGTGTCATTGTTGTGTATTTGTTTGTTGTTTATGTTGCTTGTTATGTTTGCAACTGCAACATATTTGTCTGGTGAGTGTTATTATGTATGCAACTGCAACATATAGGCTAATATTGTCCAATGAGTGTTATTTTATGTCTGGGACTACGGATGGAAATTAGCATTGTGCTAAATCCGGCATATTTACGTCAAGTTGTGTAATTTTGTGCAAATTGTACGTTCATTAATGTGCACTGTCCCATTCAAATAAATAAATAAATAAATAAATAAAGAAAGAAAGAAAGAAAGAAAGAAAGAAAGAAAGAAAGAAAGAAAGAAAGAAAGAATTGACTTTACATTGGAAAAATGGTCACCCCTCTTTCTAACTGCTGCAGTGAGACTGTGCATTTTGGTCTTAAAATGTTCGTATTAACCCGCTTTTTGTGATCCTGGTGTTTTTATTTTGCTATTTTGTCCGTAAAAAATTCCTGTTCCTAATATAGAACTCCTATAACTGCTAGCCTTGTGAGCTTCATTTGACTGGAGCCGAACGTTATGGGTGATGCCACATTCCTTTAGTCCACTTCTTTATACAGTCTATGGTCCCTTACCCTCTCCTTTGCACTCTTGAAGAAAAGGAAGATCTCAAAAAAGTTTGAAGAGAATGTTAAGAAGGTTTAAGGGCTCTACGTAACTTTTCAGGTGGAGGGTCAGAGTCCTTGAGTTTTGTCCACAATGGAGATGTTGTTTTGCCTGGAATGTTCCACAAATCTCCATGGAGACAAGCAGATGACTCCTTTTATTGGCTATAAAAAAGATTGTAATTAAAGAAATGAGAGATACATTCATGAGACTTGAATGTGACACACCCCATAAAACCCAGAGGTGGCCGTTTCAAAACCTGCTTTATCAATACGTGACTAGTTTACTGTGGTTACATAAAGTTTAAAAAAAAAAGAAAGTACATAAAATCTTTTAAATGTCCTATATTATGTGAAATTGACTCCTGGGAGCTTTAAGACATGTTAAAATGCTGTTACCTCCACAAAAATATACCTGGAGTGGTGTTTTCTTTCTTTCAGTTTGAGTAGTCCTGCATTATTAGTCTGTCTTTATCTCCAAAGCTCAAAATGCTCTGGTCCATCTTGTAGTGGTGTTTGCCAAGTTAACAGCTGCCATTTACATTTTGTTTAATAGAGATAGTAAATTCCAGGGCTGAAATTATTCAGATGATTCTAGTGAAACTGTATGGAGTTTAAAAACCCAGTGGAGCATTTCCTATATTATCACATGACATCACAAGGTGGAACAGAGTGTTTTCTGTTTTAGAGAAAAACTCTCCTAAATATGTAGGGGTTGTGTGTTAAACATGTGTGAATGAACATAGATCAGAAAATGGGGTTATACAGGCCCTTTAATCTGTTAATAAAATGCATGATGTTGTTTATGTTGCAGTTCCTACAAATGTACCAATAAAAAACATGACAAATTCAAATGAACCTCCCTCTCACGTGTCTTATTCTACTCAAAACAATCCAACACTTAAGTTTTAATAAATATGATTTCTGAAACAGGAACATCTTTAGATTAAAGAGGATTAATTTTACAGTTGAACAAATTCAGTGCGCTCGATCAATGCAAAATGTTAATAAACCTCAAACCTGAATATTTTAAGAAATATATTAATATGAATATTTAATAAAGTAAAAGTGAAGTTTTGGCTTGCTCAGGAGAAAATCTATGTGTGCACAACTATTGGGCAACTATTAATGTGCAGAATTATTACGCAACTAAATGAAAAAATTAACATTTTCATTCTCATTTGTTTATTTTCATCTGTCAGAATAGTAAACAACTAAACATTTACAAATAAACATTTCTGACATTTCAAAAAAAAAAATAATAAAAAAATCAGTGACCAATACAGCCACCCCATTTAATAGTTTATAATTATGAATAAATATAACACATTACACACACTGTTTTGGTTATTTTTTAATGAATGCTGAAGTTGAGGTAGAGCACCAATAAATAAAGAAGTTTTCCTCTGTTTCCTCATTCAAATATTAACACAACTAAGCACAAACTCGAACAATGAGTCAATCAATAAATCAATCAATAAAATGGATGAAAAACTGTCAAGTGTTTTTCAAATCCAGGTTAGGAGGTAGGAGTTAGGGTTAGGAGTTAGTCTTTAGGGTTTATGACAACTCTGGTGCGTCTGATGAAGACCTGCCTGCCCTGATGGTTCTGATCTTCCTTCTCTTTATCTTTCTCAGACCTCTTGCATGGACATTTTACAGTCTTCCCTCACACGTTCTAGCTCTTCTTTGTGCTTTTTGCCCTGCTCCTCTAGCTCCTCCTCCTCCACCACCAGAAAAATTAAGCAGTGCACCTTTAAAACTGCCTCTATTGTTCTCTCATATAAAGCAAACCACCAGAATGTAGCAGAATGCAGAGTCTTCAAATGCAAGTGAGAAAAAGTGTTGATGAAACAGATAAAGGATAGATACTGTAAGTAGTGACCTACATACAGACCTACTGAGTTTGCAGTCTGATTTTGGCTGACAGAGAAACTGAGAATTAAAACCTCAAAAGCAGCGCTGTCACGTCAGGTAACTTTGATCTGATACTAGATACAGAATTACATCAATACTGGACAAGCGCGACACGTTTCTGAGACACGAATCACTCAAAACATAACTTAAAGTTTAAAGGCTTAAAGGCATTGTGTAAGTTTTTTGGTGGAGGGTCCGTCAAAATGCTGAAATGTTTCACAGTATGCCGTTAAACCTTTTTATTACCATGGTGAAGAAACCAGACCAAGTTACAGGTCGGATCTGTGGAGGCAACCCCGCTCACACTCAGAATTCCTTTCTAGGTATTTTTGAGCAGTGAAGCCACCTGTAATGGAATAAATATAAGTTAGAAGATTCGAAGCAAAGCAATGACATTTCCACAGAAACAAGAAGGTGATGGACCGCCAACCGAAAAGTTACATAATGCACCGTTAATGAGGAGGGGAAACTTACAACATAAAAAGCTCTTAAAGGTACACTGTGCAGCATTTCAGACAAAGCAATAACATCTACATGAAGATAAGCAGATAGCGGACCTCCTCCAGAAAAGTTACGCAGGGCACCTTTAAAAAGACAAAACTCAGAGCCTACATCTTGCAGATTTTATAAATGGGACAAAATGCAGAATTAATTTTGGTTCTGAAGTTACTGACATGGCTCCTTTTAATATAATAATTTATACATTTAATATAATGTATAAATTACATAGTGGTTAGTACTTGTTAATAAGTGAAACATGTCACTACAAATACTCCCACCTAAAAGTACACTGAAAAATATGACACTGAGTAATTTAAGTAGTTCAATTTTTGACCAGACAGGAAGTACATTTGAAGGAAGTAGGTTGTGGTAACCTTCCCATGTGAAATACAATAGAGTACACTCTCTGAAGCAAGTGACCTGCTGTCCATATTACTTACATTTACACTGCCAAGAATAAATATTGTCAGTCTTTATCCATAAGGGAAAAGCTCCTTACTAAATTTTCAAATCAGGAAGAAATCGTTTGCCTGTAATCCATGAAACCACGAATCGGTTGGTTTCATGTGTCATTACAACAATACCAAAATGGTAGAATTTGTGTTTAAAGGGCCCATATAACGCTATTTCTAATCCATGTTATAATGTTGTTTCATCATTAAATACATTTACACATGTTTAACACACAAATCCTGAATATTTAGGTTGAGTTCTTCTCTCAAACTAAAAAGACTCTGCACTGAAACACTCAATTTGGATAATTTCAGCCCTGGAATTGCCAATCTCTACTGAAAAAAGGTAAAAGAACTTGAAAACTACATGACATCAGAAGGTAGAACAGAGCATTTTGGGCTTTGGAAAGACAGATTAATAATAAACAGTTACTCAGACATGTGTGAATGAAACAAAACACAACTCCAGGTTTGTTTATGATAAGATAACAACATTATAACAAGGCTTAGGGCCTAGAGTAAAATATAGGACCTTTAACCGACCTGGTTTATGGTTTTTTCCTTTTCTTTTCCACTCTTCCATAGAGCTACATTGGCTCCTGCCCTCTATCTGAAATTAGTATAATCAAAATCTGAAATTTATATGTTGTTAAATAAATTATATGGTGTGAAATAAATATCCAAAATTGAAATCCACAGGCCTTGAACCTTATCATCATTTGTTTACGATTGGGTCCACAGACCTGTAATATTAATCTCATGATTTAAAGTTCTTTCACTTGATAACGGTCACACCTGAGGCTATTAAGAAAAATGTATTTCACTTATGTTTATCTAGATTAACAAAAAAACATTGAATTTTATGCTTGGTTTTGTTTCATGTGAATAGACCCTGTAATTACAGTGATATGAACCATAAACCAGATCAACAAATCTGCAATCCAGCCCCATTTTTCTATGTCACTTAAACCTCAATTTTCAAACGCATGAATTATTTAATGGAAAATTATCAAGAGCCATTTGTGCAATAACAGTTTCTCTAAGTTGACAAATGTTTTATAAATTTATAAACAGCTCCATAAATCATACAGAAGAACCTAACTGCCTGAGAAAGACGTAGTGAACTAAAACAGCTGCTCTCACTTTAAGCACTGGCCTCATGTCAAGTATTGAGACAACAAGCATTTAGCAAATACTGTTAACAGCCACTAATAAAGGAACACCAAGATCCTATTTCAAACACAGCCATTTAAGAGGCTGCACTCACACACAGCAATTCAATGAAAATCAGATTACAGTAGCTTTGAGAGTCAGTACAGCGGCTTCAGTATTATATATTAGAGAAAATTGACTGAATGTTGAACAGAATGTTTTCTATTTGAGAGAGAAACTATGGGTTTGTGTGTTAAACATGTTTGAACATGTTAAACATGTGTGCCTCCTGGACGCCTCCCTCAGGAGGCATGTTCTGGGCATGTCCCACCAGGAGGAGGCCCCGGGGAAGACCCAGGACACGCTGGAGGGACTATGTCTCCCGGCTGGCCTGGTAACGCCTTGGGGTCCCCCCGGAGGAGCTGGAGGAAGTGTCCAGGGTGAAGGAAGTCTGAGAGTCCCTGCTTAGACTGCTACCCCCACAACCCGGCCCCGGATAAGTGGAAGAAAATGGATGAATGAAACAAAATTGAGTACCTCATCCACCACTTCTGTAGATACATATGATATATACTTAAAATTTTGTTATGGTAACAGGCCTATAGCAGGACCATACCTAATTCAAATCTCTGAATGTCCCTACCAGTGACGTGCGGTCAGAGGAGGCAGGGGAGGCAGTGCCTCCCTTGTCAATCATGAAAAGAAGAAAGGATTTATTATAAATTCAAACAAAAAATAATAATTATCAGCTTGTATGTATTTATTATTAACCCCTTCTCCAGTCCAAAAAATGTTTTTTTTCTTGTTTCAATAATTGAATATGGCAGAATTTTCGTTTGTCCCGTTCAAATGCAAGGAGAAGGTGCGCCGTGAGGCACCAGCCTCCAGTGCCTCCAGCCGCTCGATCCTTAGCAAAGTGGCTAAGTTGGCTAACCCACTGTATATTGCCGATAAATGGCCCTCAAACTCTCTGATTATTTGCTCTGTCTTTCCGGAATCTTTATAATGTATGAAATGTATTTCTGTAATGTGTTCAGGCTCGCAGATCAATCATAAAACCTCAGTAAAAAGCTCACCAGGGGAGGCAAACAGTACTCGTGCCTCAACATAGAGGGCACTTGTGAGCACAGAGATTCTTGGCCTGCCGCCGCTATGCGCCGAAACAACTACATCATCTTCTTCGTTCTTTTTTATATTGCATTGGGACACCTGTGTCTTTGATGACAAAGTCCACCAATGTGCAGAGGGATTGTAAACAGTGGAACAATTTTCTTTGAGACGTGCTTTATTTTGATTTAGCCTAAATGAAATTAAAAGTCCTGCTCACGATATGCGCGAGTTGACCCAGGACCTGCGGATCGCTAAAAGCGCAACTTGAGGAAGAGAAGAGAAATGGAGTGCGAGCCTTCATGGATTTGTTTTCACCTGCTGCAGTGCACAGGAGAGATGAGGGTGCGCTCACGATGACACAGGCAGACTCCCAGCATGATCCATGCTTATTTATTCACAAACTTTCTTAAAAAGCGTGTTTTTCATGAGTGATTTGGAGATTTCAGGCAAGATACAAAAAATCCAAGTATGACGCGTTCACGTTACGCATAAATGCACAGCTACAGAGCGTGCGGGAGCTGCTTTGCTAAAAAGCATATAAATTAGTCTATTTATTGCAAAAAATACCTTGTTCCCAGTTTTGAAATACTGAACAATCATATTTTATTTTTCCTTTTTTTTAATTGAAGTTTTTGTTCTTTTGAATTAAGAATATAGAAAAGCCCTGGTGTAAGTAAGTCTGCTGCACTGCTGCATATAATATATAGTTGTTGTCTTTCAAATGATGATGGGGGGGGGGGGGGGGGGGGACTAAAAGCGTTAGTGCCTCCCCAGCTGTCAACCTCACCACACGTCACTGGTCCCTACCCTATTTATACCATCCTCTTCCTCAATTTCCATCTTCTCATTTACATGTCCAAACATCACTTCATCTACTATGATCATCGTCTTCATACATAAGAAATGGGCATGTCCACTTTGCCTAAAAAAGGACTTTTAATGGATGTGCCTCGGATCTCCTTCTATTTCTTTCCCATAAGAAAAGCATATTTACAGTGTATTTAAAAGTTGTTGTCCTTACTATTCACCTTATTCCACCCTGCCCACTTTTGTCTCTAAATGCTCCTAAACCATGCTTTTTGGTGGTGACACTTGTAAAATGTACAGTATTCATGTGCACCAACAAGTCCACAGTACACAGATTCCCTGGGGGGCTTTAAAACTGCTTTATTGGCAGCCCCATAAAAAATAATAAAATCCAAATAATGGTGAATAGTGAAATTGTATAAACCTGGCAGGTCAACATGTATTTGCTTCTCCTCTTCTCCTAATCCCACCTCCGTCACTACCAAATCCAAACCTGAACCATTTGGCATTCAAATCAAACCTCTGCATTTGTCACACTTCATCAAATGGACTTAAAGCTTCTGTAGGCAAAATGAGTTCCTTACCAAACAATAACGTCCAAAACATTTACATTTACAAATCATCAAAACTTAAATGAAAAAACATCCATACATTTCCAAATTGTCAATGATCAGCATTTTTATAATGTCTTTTTAATCGACTGATCAGTCGTTTGGAGGAATAATTTTGACTCTTTTGTGTGTGTGTGTGTGTGTGTGTGTGTGTGTGTGTGTGTGTGTGTGTGTGTGTGTGTGTGTGTTTTAAAAAAACATTGAATCAAATTTAAATGCATTTTTCTCTTTTTATTTACAATTAATTTCAAATCTGTTGTTTGTTTATAAGTACCCATAATGCACCCTGTTACTGAGTGTTTATCAGGAGCTGGTGCATTAAGGCTCCACACAGTCTCGTGAACAGATGAAATCTTTGAAAGCTCTTTTATGCCTCTTTCAAACACTTAATGCATCATCAAGACAATTACAGCGTCATCTCTCTGCTCAGATAGATTTGCTCCACTTGTTCTTTGTCATTTTGCAAGAGAAATCACTTTCAGATGTATTCAGAAGTAGTTTGTTTACTTCAAATTCTTAAGCTTTTATAATCACAGAAATCTTTTAAGAAATCTCTCTCAAATGTTGGAAATAAAAAGTAAAATTTGGTTGATTATATAAAAATATTGGGTTGCCTTTTAATTTTTTAGAATATAATATTTGCCCTATGTAACTTTTTGGTTGGGGGTCTGCCAACTGCTTGTTTCTATGGATATGTCATTGCTCCGCCTGAAATGTTCCACAGTATGACATTAAGACATGGATGAGAGAGTTTGGTGTGGATGAACTTGACTGGCCTGCACAGAGTCCTGACCTCAACCCGATAGAACACCTTTGGGATGAATTAGAGCGGAGACTGAGAGCCCGGCCTTCTCCTCCAACATCAGTGTGTGACCTCACAAATGCACTTCTGGAAGAGTGGTCAAAAATTCCCATAAACACACTCCTAAACCTTGTGGACAGCCTTCCCAGAAGAGTTGAAGCTGTTATAGCTGCAAAGGCTGGACCAGCGTCATATTAAACTCTATGGATTAAGAATGGGATGTAACTTAAGTTCATATGCGAGTCAAGGCAGGTGAGTGAATACTTTTGGCAATATACAGTGGGATGGGTAAAAATTTGTATTAATGTGCATAAAGAAGCCAATGAAGGATGGAAAAATCTCCAAAAGGCATCAAATTACAGATGAGACATTTTTATAATATGTCAAAAAAGTTAGATTTTATTTCCATCATTTACACTTTCAAAATAACAGAAAACCAAATAATGGCGTCTGCAAAAGTTTGGGCACCCTGCAGAGTTTATAGCATGCACTGCCCCCTTTGGAAAGCTGAGACCTGACAGTGTCATGGATTGTTCACAATCATCTGGAAAGACCAGGTGATGTGAATCTCAAAGGTGTTAAATGCCCACACTCATCTGACCTTGCCCCAACAATCGGCAACATGGGTTCTGCTCAGCAGTTGCCTAGAACACTGAAACTGAAAATAGTTGATGCTCACAAAGCAGGAGAAGGCTATAAGAAGATAGCAAAGCGTTTCCAGATGCCAATATCCTCTGTTCGGAATGTAATTAAGAAATGGCAGTCATCAGGAACAGTGGAAGTTAAAGCAAGATCTGGAAGACCAAGAAAAATATCAGACAGAACAGCTCACAGGATTGTGAGAAAAGCAAGTCAAAACCCACGTTTGACTGCACGATCCCTCAGAAAGATCTGGCAGACACTGGAGTTGTGGTACACTATTCTACTATAAAGAGATACTTGTACAAATATGGTCTTCATGGAAGAGTCATCAGAAGAAAACCTCTTCTATGTCCTCACCACAAAAATCAGCGTTTAAAGTTTGCAAATGAACATATAGACAAGCCTGATGCATTTTGGAAACAAGTTCTGTGGACTGATGAGGTTAAAATAGAGCTTTTTGGCCGGAATGAGCAAAGGTATGTTTGGAGAAGAAAGGGCACAGAATTTAATGAAAAGAACCTCTGTCCAACTGTTAAGCATGGTGGTGGATTAATCATGCTTTGGGGTTGCATTGCAGCCAGTGGCACGGGGAACATTTCACAAGTAGAAGGAAAAATTGATTCAGTGAAATTTCAACAAATTTTGGACGCTAACTTGATGCCATCTGTGAAAAAGATGAAGTTAAAGAGAGGATGGCTTCTACAAATGGATAATGATCCTAAACACACCTTAAAATCCACAGTGGATTACATCAAGAGGCGTAAACTGAAGGTTTTGCCATGGCCTTCACAATCTCCTGACCTCAACATAATTGAAAATCTATGGATAGACCTTAAAAGAGCAGTGCGTGACAGACAGCCCAGAAATCTCAAAGAACTGGAAGACTTTTGTAAGGAAGAATGGGCGAAGATCCTCAAACAAGAATTGAAAGACTCTTGGCTGGCTACAAAAAGCGTTTACAAGCTGTGGTACTTGCCAAAGGGCAGTACAAGGTATTAACTCTGCAGGGTGCCCAAACTTTTGCAGACGCCATTATTTGGTTTTCTGTTATTTTGAAAGTGTAAATGATGGAAATAAAATCTAACTTTTTTTTGACATATTATAAGAATGTCTCATCTTTAATTTGATGCCTTTTTTAGATTTTTCCATCTTTCCTTGGCTTCTTTATGCACATTAATACAAATTTTTACCTGTGGTGCCCAAACTTTCGCATCCCACTGTAGTGTATCTTCTTCCCACATGATCATAAACATAACAGTTGCTAATATCAACAAATAGTTTAGCACCGCGACACAAGTCAAATATTAACTATGGTTCGGTCTCTGTTTGATCAGGCTCAGAGTTGTGGATATAGCGTCTTTATAACTTCACACGGAACTTGTTGGACGAGATAAGAGACAACAATATTTTTTATATATACTGTAAGCTATTTATTCTCTTCTATGAGGTTCTTTCAGTTTACCAAATTTGGGGTCCCAAAAAGATTCTAAAGGTACACTTGTTTCTATGGCTATATCATTGCTTTGCCTGGAATGTTCCACAATATGACATTAAGCTCTACACTACTTTTTTTTTTTTTTTTTTTCCCATGCGGTTTCAATAGTTCAAAAATACCTAGAAAAACAGGCATTCTGACTGTGAGTGGGGTTGCCTCTTCACAGATCTGACCTCTAACGTGGTCTGGTTTGGTCTCCATGAAGATAGAAAGGTTTACCATACTGTGAAACATTCCAGACAAAGCAATAACATCTGCATGGAGAAAAGCATTTGACGGACCTTGCACTAGAAATTTTACACATTTGTGCCTTTAAAATATTCTCAACATTTGAAGTCAGCGTTGCTATAGCACCCTTTTGGGACGAAACCACGCGTTGATAACTGATCTTTTTTCTGTTGTCTGGTTGCATGACAAGTTATAAATCTGTTACAACACGCTGACTTCACGTACTGCAACGTTTCAATGCAAACTTCATGTACTGCAACTATTTCTTTAGTAAACTTTTTTCATGGCAACTATTATTAAAATTCTCATGGCTTTCAGAGGAAGACAGACTTTTGAGAGATTTCCAGTGAGTTTTTAATCTGAGCTACCACCTGCTGTAGGACCTCCTCCTCTTCCTCCTCTTTCTCCTCCTCCCGCTGAGACACACAGAGCAAAGCCACTACAGCGCACACTTCAGATGTGAACACCACCAGAAACCAAACCAGGACTGAACCAGGACTAACGCAAGATGTACGTAAGCCAGACTTCACCCATATATGGATCTAGTGGTACTTCTTATCTTGTGTACTTCAAGTTTTACTCAGTATTTAGTCAGTGGCAGTTGCTGTTAAGTGATGAAGAACTGTATGTATAGATGTATGTTTTGGAGTCATAATATGTATTTGAAAGGTCTGACTTGAACATTTCTTGCAAGAATTATTCTATTTTCAATAATGTATGCACAAACAGCTTTCATGTTGTGCGAGTTAGTGTTGAGGCATGGAAATAATAAGAAAGACAAGAAAGTAACTGCATTTTGCCACTTAATGATGTGGTTTTATAGTGACCGGTAAATTACTGTACAAACTGCTCTTTATTGTGAGACTATTCTAAAGTTAAACCAAGTAAACAGGGTGCGTCCCAATTCTCTGTCTTACCCCTTCGTCTTAGCCCTACCCCTTGGTTTTGCGCGTTCAGTCTTGCATCAGCGTACGCAGTGAAAGTTAGTAATAGTGACATATTTTAGCAAGAAATCAGAAATACTGGGATTAAATGTGTACTGTGTATTTTATATGGCATTCATTTTACACATTTTGTGCTACTTTATGACTTGAAAACCCTGCATTCTTACTGTCTTATCATCATGGAAACAAGCAGGTGGTCACTGAGAGTACTTCATTCACAGGTGCATATGTTTTCTTTGGTTTGAGATTGCTCAGATTTTCACTGTATCCTCATTTTTACAGAAGAACTAATGCTGTTTACTAAAAGTAGAACAAATAACTATTCATTTGAAAGTAATTATTATGAAGTACATTATCTGGGTTTAAATAAAAAAATAAAATGAAAATACTGCATTACTAGTATACACAAACACATACATGGCTCTTGTATGGTGTTGTTAAGATGTTACTCTTTGCAATTAGTTTAAAGCTGCACTGCGCAGTATTTCTAGTGGAAGGTCTGCTACTTGCTTGTCTCCACGGAAATGCTATTGCTTTGTCTTGAATGTCCCACAATATAGATTAAACCTATCTATCACGAGGGAGACAAGCTGGTTACAGTTCAGATCTGTGGAGATTCGCCCCTATTCACAGAAGGAATTACTGTATTTTTGGGCAACAGAAGCATAATGGATAAATGCTAGATGTATATGTTTAATGCCATACCACGGAACATTCCAGGGAAAGCAATAACATCTCCATGGAGACATTGTATTGTAAAATTGCTGTACTTTCTTCTTCCTTTTATTCACCCAAGTTTCCGTGTTTAAACTAGGTAATTGATATCAAGATTGGACTGTACAGGAAACACATTGCTCTGAACTGCATGCATTTCAGATTCTCAGATAAAATGACAAATGTATGTTTTCTCAACAGAGATGAATACATTATGCACATTATAATTCAAGAAGATAACATAGAAAAGTCATAATCTTGTTTACTGCTTTTCAAACAGCTCAGCCCAGTGTGCTTGTAATCTAATCCTTGTCTAATTGGACTGGAAATGGCCTGTAGTGCTATAGATTATTCAATCTTTCTTTATTGCAGTTACCTCCTTGACCTTTATGTATTGACATTTCCTGTTTCGAGGCAAAAGCAACACATTTTAAACTCATTTTATGGCTCTAAATGAAATAATTATCAGTGAACCAATCAGGCTTGACACACTGAGCCTGTTTTGGTTTAATTTAGAACTTCAGGGAGTTTGTGGAGGTTAGAAAGTGGGTCCTTTTTACGTCTGTGTGTCTGTGCGTGCATGTGTGTTAATGTTGTAAATGTAGGTTATTAAGCACCACAGTATTCGTAATTTGAGCACCTGAGAAATTTAAAATTAGTTTAAACGCTGATTTGATCTTAATGAAACATGATTTGTGACTATGCCTATGTGAAATTGCCTTCTCTGCACAAACTTCAGTGCTAAAAGACAATATTTTAAGGGTCCTATGTTACGCAAAATGGACTCTTGTGAACTTTAAGCCATGTTATAACTTTGTTACCTCATTAAAAACATATCTGGAGTTGTGTTTTGTTTCATTCACACACGTTTGAGTAATCCTTTATTAGTCTGTCTGCATCTCCAAAGCTCAAAATGCTTTGTTCCACCTTGTGATGTCATGTCTTGTGATGTAGTTTTCAAGTTACCAGCTCATTTTACCTTTAGTTCAGTAGATTGGGGGGCTGAAATGATCCAAATGATTCTAGTGAAGGTGCTTTGTGAATGGTGGTCAGAGGGGCACAAATCAGTCTGGTCCAAAATAGCTTAGCATTCCCCAGAGGAAAATTTTGCTGCTCAATAATGGCTAGTGTTAAGCTCAGGAGAAACAATTAAGTGTTTCTCATTTGTTGCTCCTAGTGAATTGTAGGAGCAATAGATGAGACAAAGAGGATGAGACATACTGGAGACACTAAGGAGAAATAGTTAAGGTATGTCTCATTTATGTCTCATTCATGTCTACCAGTGAGACAATAATAATAGCCTCATATAAGCTACCAAGGAGAAACAATAGTAACACTTTTTAAATTCCAAAATAGGCTTTTATTAAACTTTTGCCTCCAATACAATAATCCAACAGATTTCAACACCATAACAACAAGGGTTCAGATTTATATAGCGTTTCCCTCTTAAAATAAATATCAGCTGAACTTAAAAAAAAAAGGATATACACATTCTTATGTAAACAGAAAAAATAATAATATGAAAGAAAAACATCCAGTCTTCACCTACAACATGTTGCTTTGAAATAAAAACAGCATCTCAAATGTTTCAGTCCTTCACCAACAGGATCTTTCATTTAAAATGGAGGCTTCTCAATAAAGTCCATTACTGAACATTTAAGCATTCACAATGCTTTTAACGGCTCTCGCACGGCATTTGTTGATCAGCACTTTCTTCAACTTTGAATTCTCCACTGGAGTCCAACCAGGCAGCATCGAACAATGCATGATGTAGGCTGTAGAAAAAAAAGGGGTAAAATTAAGAACAATTAAATGATCATCTGCTGCAACCTCCCCACTCGTATGGATCATAAAACCCACTGCATTTCATAAAATGACATTGCATTACATGTAGCTAATTTCCCATTTATTATTGTAAGTGTGTTACTGAATAACTGTGAAAGTAGGGCTGGGCGATTTGGCCAAAAAATTAAATCAATTTTTTTTTTTACACAGAGTGGACGATTACGATTTAAATTTTTTTATTTTTTTTTATTTTATTTTAAATACATTTTAATAGATGTAAACGTAACAGAAACTGCAGGTCTTTCAAATTTTCCTAAAAATGCTCACAGTCAAATTCTTTGGTCATTTGTTTCAGGCTTACACAAGGCTACTGCAGCAGGAAGCACTTCTATTCCATTCATCTATTAGAACTGACTGATCTGTATTTTAATTTGGCCTATATCATTTATATTTATGTAGCAATTGTTTTAAAGTTTGTCTGACTTTAATCTGCCTGATCTGCTCTTAGCAGTTAAACTTCTTCATAATAATAAGTCTGTGGGAGATGAGTTGTTTTAGCCCTACTAATAAATAATAAAACTATTCATCTTACCCTCCCTTCCATCTTTTGGGGAATCAGGATATGCTTGGTAGCAGTGATCTTTTTTGGGCGGTAGGCGCAGCCTTTTGGGGATTTCCTTCTTCAGGCTCTGTATTCTGAAATCAAGATGAATGAAAAAATAAATGTTAAGCATTTGTTTAATATGAAATGGATATAATATAATATAATATAATATAATATAATATAATATAATATAATATAATATAATATACTGGGTGACCACTGGCATGACTCTGAAAATTAGGACACTTAGGCCCAAAAGTGAGGACACTACTGGAATCATTATCATTATTATTTATTATATTTTATTAGTATTATGATTATAATCATCACACTTATTATTAGGGCTGCAGTGATACCACTTTTTTGAAAACTGACACGAGTACGAGTACAATGATTTCTGTACTTGCCGATACCGAGCACCAATACCAATACTTTACCAATCTTAAAAAACAACCTTGAAATTTCCTCTTTACCCACCAGGCTGTCTCCCTAATAATTTTGAACTTTTCTTTCTTTTTATTATTGTTCTTTAATTTAGCTTTGATTGAGAGTGAGAAACATTATTTCATTTATTCATGTGAATATTAAACTTTTTGAATCTTAATTATAATGTGTTTAATGCAGTTTGCGCACTTTTTTTTTTTAAGTCTTAGAGAAACGAAACTTAAAACCACATGGCTAATTATGCATTATGTATTTGCGCTGAGAAAAAAAACTGCTGTCAGCATCTGCTAAAGGACACGATTCAGTGGATTATATATGTTTTCTTTCTGTGACAGAGCACTGCTGAAGGTGAGTCTGTTCTGTGTTTCTATCGCGTTGTTTATGGTTCATGTAAACATTTTCAGAGCTCACACGTGTGCAGCGCGGCTCTTTCACTTCTGTCACTACAGTCGCTTTATTTATGTTGGCTCCCGGTTTCTCATAACCGGGATATTGGTTTATTCAGGGTGAAACCGGAATACTGCGTAATGTGTCGTGTAATAGTGGTATCGGTGCGTGGTATCAGCAAGTGTTTAACGAGTACTAGTATCGCAGACCATCGTAGCATCGCAGGTGTAACATGAGCGTGGATTTGTGGTGATGCGCCGCGCGAAACGGTGGCGGTGGAGGGTCCGAAATGAGGACAAAATGTCAAAAATGAGGACACATAACAGACAGAAGGCTCTAAAACCGGACTGTCCGGCCGAAATACGGACGAATGGTCACTGAATTAGCCAAGTATAAGCGAGGACACCATTGAGCTTAAGTTAGCTGTTAGCTGTAAAGCTAGGTGGCATGCATGCATGAGTTTCGCATTTAGATTGTCGTTTTGTACAAGCTACTGCTAAAGTAAATTAGAGAATATCTTAAAATAAGGACCATAGAGTGAAAAAAAAATGGATGAGCAAACCACTTACCGTCTTTTCTCGGTTCTTTCCGTGCTGCCTCTTCCTGTGCTTTTTCTTCCCAGGCGACTGTTAGCATCTTGCATCTGCCGATGACCGCTAATTTCCCAAACAACCAATCAGAGGCCAGCTCTGAAACAGACAGCTTGCTTAGCCAATGATTGATCTGAAACTGACACCGACAATATCGCGCTTAATTTAAAATCTCCCAATCATAGATCAGCATTTGAAGCAGACAGCAGCTTAGCCAATGAGTGATACGATATCGCATTTCGCAGTTTTCATTTTGTTCAATGCGAGTTTACTGTTGGATTGCTTATGTTTCATGGTGTTTGCAAACGATTCTGGTGAGTACGGATTTTGTTTTCTTATACCTCATTCACACTAGGTGACAGAATTTATATTGAATAAATACGTGATTTTCAACACACCTGTTTAGAACAGGGCATCATGTCTCCGTCAAGTCTTAGCTAGTTTGCGGTTTTCAGGATATTAGACAGTTTATTTTTAATGGACTCATAGTGTCATCTCTGAAACGGAACAGGGTTTTAACCCAGGCAAAAGGAAAAACACAAGATATTTGACCTATTTCACTCTACTGTCTAGGCGGAACCCCATTTATTTGTTAATAGTGCAACACCAGTCCCATTTTATGACAAAAACATCTCAAATAAAACGATAGCATCATGTTGTGTAGCCATAGTAACGCCAGGTTTCTGACCACACGCAGATTAGATGGTAGTTGTGCTGACAGGTCTGATCTTTTAAAATTCTAAATAGACCCATTCATAGATTTTGATGTTTTTTGTTTGTTTTTTTTAGTCACTTGCTTTCAGTAATGGCGGACAAGCTGCCAGATCCACGTTGGAGGAGAATAAATAAGGAACAAGAAAATACTTCTAAAAGATACAGAAGAAAGGTATTTTCTACTTAATTAGATTTCATTGTTTTATTTAAAGAAATCTGTATTTGTTATTGGGATAATAATTATACATTCCATGATAGTGGTTCTCAAATAGTGTAGCCCTCATAATCCTGTAAATAAAAATATTTATATAAAAAGTTTAAAAATGCCACTTAACATATCAATTGTTTTTAATTCCAAAGTCTGTTTTAGCATTAGTCATCCTGTTATAAGTAGCGATCATATCACTGACTCATTTAAAAAAAAAAAGTTATTGAGACTCTAGACCTACTTGTTGAGAAGCTGTATATATTGTATGTATTGTAATGTATGTATTTTCCCCCCCCCATGTATTCAGCGATGCCATCAGTCGCAGGACCCTCCAGGTACATGTTCACTAAGAAATATTTTGCTGTATGAATGGTGGGTAAGGTAGTACAGTCAAAATATTTAATCAACAAAGCAAAACAAGGATGTTATTTTAGTGAAAATCATTCAATTAATCAAATTAGATTTAAAATTGGATACATAAATATTTTTGTAAGATGGAAATTACAAACTAAAACTTTGTTTAAATGTCAATATGAAGATAGTGACAATCATGACTCTCAATGGTAGGTGTAAGTATGACTGAACTAGGAGTAAACAGTGCACTTAGAAAGAAATAGTTCTAGAAGTACAGTTACTGAGCAGTCTCATCAATACATGTATTTGAGTTAATGTTTTTGGGTACAACCTGCCTCTGGTGAGTGACTGGTGGTGGTTTTACAAGCCATTTGCACAGACCAGCAATTCCACTGAATTAAAATTTGGGGGCTCATATTGTGATCAGGAGATCAGGTTCAGTTTTCAGCCTATTATAATGATAGAATGTTTTGGACACTGCAAACCAAACGAATTGTTTCAATTTTTACTATTTCATAATATGTATATGTTTTGCTTTGTTTTTTGTAGAATCAACACATGGACTGGATGTGAATGAAAAAGACACAGTTTTTGAGTTGGATCCTTTTCCCCAATCCCATGTGCTGCCATCATGTATAAATAAATAAGTAAATCATGTATGAATAAAGAGAATCAGTCATTGATTTTGCTTCCTACAATTTCTTAAAATTGGTATCATAAACCTTTTAACAAATCAATATTATGTAACTGCCAAGGGTCTTTGGGGAACATTTCCTTTTCTTTAGTACAATCATAAATTAGCTCATAGCTTGTTATGCATGAGTGTGGCTCCATATTTTTGTCTTTGTTGTGAATACATACATACATTTTGCTGAAAGACCAGTAGGTCTAAACAATAAATTTTGCTGCTGAATAGGGCTGTCAAAAATTATTATTTTTTAGATTAGCCGACTAGTCAAACGATTATTTTATAATGCTCTTTTAAGGATGTCTGAGTACAAGTTACTAATTTCCATCAGCTTAAAGTGTAAAATAAGATGAATGAGAGTGTCTGGATAGAAAAAATTATCTAAATAATGACTTTATTTTTTTAAAATATTGCAAAAAGTGTGTTTTTCTATGACATTTTCATACAATAATCCTTCTGACCTTGTGATATAATCTGTTTTATGCTGTGAATGGAACAGATAAAGATTAATTGATTACAAAAAATTTGGTAAACTATTTTTTATAGTTGACTAGTCACGATTAGTCAATTAATCGTTGCAGACTGCTGAAATAACATGCACAAAATATGAGGAACACATGAGCTTCAAGTGAGACAACTTTCAGTTTCATGTGAAGTCTCCAGTTTCTCTGGTTGAGACAAAAGTTAGACGCAGCTGTGGTGACAGTTTCAGATTTGGTTAAGAACAAAGTGAGATCTCTATTACATCTCAGCAGGAATCTAATCTGAGATTTTGTGCATTCTTTAGCTCAGGAGATAAAACTGAGAAACAGGAGCAATAAGCGGTTGGCTCAGATTGGTCTTAAACAATGCTCAAAGTTGTCTAGGAGAAATAAATGAGTTACTTTTGAGATCTCTTTTTGAAATACCCTTTCCTCTGGGTCATGATCACAAACATACTTGGAGTTTTGTTTTGTTTCATTTACACATGTCTAACACACAAACCCTGCATACTGTATTTAGGCTGAGTTTTTCTCAAACTGAAAGCACTCTGTTCCACCTTGTGATGTCATGTGGTAATATTTTTAAACTCCATACACCTTCACTAGAATCATTTGGATAATATTTTTGACCGTCTCTACTGAACAAAAGGTAAAAGGTAGCTATTACCTTGAAAACTACTGCTTCATGACATCACAAGGTGGATCAGAGCATTTTGAGTTCTGGAGATTTTTGTGTGAATGAAACAAAGCACAACTCCACATATCAGTCAGTTTTGCGTAATAATCTTCTTTTCTTCTTGTTTTTCAGTGCCCCATGGATAATTTAAACTCCACATCTCTCCCCAACTCCACGGAGTGCCCTTCCATTGACGACTTCAGGAACCAGGTGTATTCCACGGTTTACTCCATCATCACCGTCTTCGCTTTGGTCGGCAACGGTGTCGCTCTGATCATTTTAATTCGCACCAACCACCAGAGCACGCCATTTCACATCTACATGCTCAACCTGGCTGTGTCGGACATTTTGTGTGCCTGCACCCTCCCTCTCCGCATTCTGTACTACGTCAACAAGGGCCAGTGGAACTATGGGGACTTCCTGTGCCGATTCAGCTCCTACTCTCTCTACGTCAACCTCTACTGCAGCATCTACTTTATGGCTGTGATGTCCGTGACCAGATTCTTGGCTATAGTCTTCCCGGTGAAAAATATGTACTTGGTAACAGAAAAACGTGCCCGAATTGTCTGTTTTGGAGTGTGGGTTATAATATGTTTGATGTCCAGCCCTTTTCTGATGTCTGGGCAGCATGTTGATCCAGTAACCAACAAAACAAAATGCTTTGAACCTCCGAAAAAGATCAGAGGAATCAAGACCCTGGTCAGGCTCAACTACGTCTCCCTTGCCATAGGTTTCCTCATACCATTTTTGGTCATCCTCATTTGCTATGTTGGTATTATCCGCACGCTAATGTCTCGTACTATGGTCCCAAGTAAGCAAATGGCGTCCGGGACTAGATCGATTCGAATGATAGTGATTGTTTTGCTAACTTTCTTGGTTTGCTTCATGCCATACCATATCCAGCGCACCATCCACCTGCACTTCCTGTCCCGGACTGATGCTTCCTGTGAGGAGACGGTAACTATGCAGAAATATGTTGTGGTAACACTGTGTCTGGCCGCATCCAACTCCTGTTTTGATCCGATGTTGTATTTCTTTTCTGGTCAAGGTTTTAGGACTCGAGTTAACTCTTTTAGACAGTCTTTTAGGGGTAAATGGACCGGCAGAGAAAACCCAGACTAAGAGGTTAAGGAAAGCAATCAGATAATAATCATATAATTATAATAGAAAACATTTCATTCTTCAGTTAAAAGGTATAGGACCTTTTAACTGAAGAATGAAATGTTTTCTTACGCAAAATTGATTCTTGTGAGCTTTAAACCATCATGTCATAATGTTGTTACCTCATCCACATGTTTGAGTAATCCTGCATTATTAATCTGCTTATATCTCCAAAGATCAAAATGCTCCATTCCACCTTGTGATGTCATGTAGTGGTAGTTTTCAAGTTAACAGCTACCTTTTACCTTTTGTTCTGTAGAGAATGGCAATTACAAAGCTGAATATGTAGGGTTTGTGTATGAAACATGTGTGAATGAAACAAAACACAACTCCAGGTATGTTTCTGATGAGAAAACAACATTATAGACAACATAGATTAAAAAATGGCGTAATATGGGCCCTTTAAATTGTAATTATGAACCTGGTTTGGGTTAGTGAAGTCTGAACTGTAAGCACAACTACAACTACTTATCTATATTTTAAAGCAGCTCTTAAGGTCAAAATAAGATCACTGCCTGCATCTTAATATAAAGCATTTTATCATCCAAGAACCAGGAAGTGCACTGTTAGCATGCTGGTTGCTTTATCATGACAGCAAAACTTTGACTCTGACCCTGTGAAAAGCTCTTATAAAATCAGTGTGGTGAACAATTAGGATGCTAGGAGTCTGGAAATACATTATTAAAGTTATAGCTTCCAGGATATTAAAAAAAAACAGTTAGGAGACTTAGTATATAGCCTATGTATAAAACGAAAAGGCAACTTGTATCTCTTCAAGAAAGCTAGTTTACATCTTTGTATATTTATGGACTTAGGCGTATCATAGTAAAGCATCATCCCACATTAGCAGAACTGAATTAAACAGAAGAAACATACCAAGAGCTTAACTCTATGTGAAGATTTTCAGTAGACTCAGGTAAAGTTTGAGAAGAGAAACAACCAAATCTCAAAGCGGTCTTCATAAAACATTACTGTACCATTTTGAATTTCAGAAAGACAAATGTTTACAAGTCAAGTTTACCTTAGATGACATTGTTGTTTTAATGGGAGTGATGTTTAGTTTGTATAACGTAGTAACAGTAGCTCAGGGACGTAGCCATGCATCCATATATGGAAATATAGGCGGGGCTTTCTGCTTGATTGACGCAAGCTTTTAGCAGGAAACACCCAGACTGTGTGACATTATTAGCATATCAAACAACTGTTGCTATGAAACATTTTATAAACATTTTTTTGCCTTCATTTTGCTATATAAGATAAAAATTACCATGTATTTACAAAGTTCAAAGTTGTATACAACAACTTTGAACTAGTAGCTAGGCGCTGTTTTTATCTGCATTTCACATTGTTATTGCAGTTGTATATTCAAATTTGCATTGTTTGAAGGAAATTGTGAACTATACTTAAAATTTCATATCAAGTTCACAAAAAGGGAAAGCCTTATTTAAATTGTAATTTTTTGCTCTTGCCTTTTTTACTTTTGTGGTTGTATTTTAATGAAAGATAAAACTTTTTGCACTGTTAAGCCTTGACTTACTGGTCTATTTATGTTCCAAAAACTGAAGTGAACCTTCTCTCTTATTGTACAGAAAGCTGTATCTTATATCTATGTCTGGTCACACATCATTGTACCGCACAGTAATAACATAGCAATAGGGACAATGTACTTAGCAAACTTGTTTTCAGAACAAGTAATCTAAAACTTCTAACCATATTTCAATGATCATTTAAAGGTGCACTGCGTAACTTTTCAGGTGGAGGGTCGTCACCTGTTTGTCTCCATAAAGATATTATTGCTTTGCCCAAAATTCTCAACATAATGTTATGCTTCTGTGTAAATGTCAGTGTTGTATGTCATGATTGTGTCTTATTGTGCTGTTTTTATCATGTTTGTCCTATGAGTTGTCACTGTGTGAAGTTGTCTTATGTTGTTTCTCTTTGACCTGCCAGGGACTACAGATGTAAAGTACCTTCGGGCTAATTCTGGCATATTTACAAGTATTTGTTTATGAATATGCATTGTCCCTTTTAAATAAAAAAAATAAAAAAATAAAAACACATGATGTCTCCTTGGGGACAAGTCTTATTATTGGTCAGATCTGTGGAGACCAAGTGAAGATGCATGTCTTCAAGGTATTTTAGACCAATAGAAACATCTGTAAATGATACATTTAATTCCTTACATTACAGGCAAAGCCATAACATCACCATGGAGACAAGCAGGTGGCGGACCCTCCTCCAAAAAGATACACAGTGCACTTTTAAGGGTCCATAGTTGAGGTTAGGATTAATCAGATTACCATGAAATAAAGAAGAATGACTGATGCAGTTTCCATGAGTTATTGTGATGAATTTAAACTTAATTACACGTTTAGTTACAATACTATTACTATACTATTACTGTGGTTTAAAGTAAAGTGGTACCCTGTGTTTTGATGTTTGACCAAAACTGACTCCAGGTACTGGTCAAACTGTAAAGAAGAGACTGTTAACTGCTGTATCAAACTGTATTTTGTGTCAACCACAATCTCATTTCAATAAATAATGTTTTTTTATTATTATTATTCTTATTGACATTTTTTGTATGTGTTAAATAAACAATAAGAAAGGCACTGGACAGTAGCACAACAATAATTTAGGGGTAAAAAACTATCACAATAAATAAAGTTAAATTTGTAACTTTTCTTTGCAGATCACTATCCATACAACTCACCAGATCTTTTCAATTATGTTTTGGTAAGGAACATTCGTCTCTAAGGTAGCAGGACCACCCGTGCACTTTGATTACAACTGACAATGTTGGTCCAAAGCTTGAGCAACTGGAGAGCATTGCATTTAACAGATCATTCCAACTATTCTAAATGGTGAGTGTATCATTTAATTCTCATACATTTCACATCACATCATTGTATGGCGTTTCAAGAACCACTAGGACAAGGCCAGACTAAACCCAGACGAAACCTGGCATCTGGACTAACCTTTAAAGGGATTAGATTACACAGAATTGACTCTTGTGAGCTTTAAGCCGTGTTATAATATTGTTACATCCTCAACAACATACGTGGAGCTGTGTTTTGTTTCATTCACACAAGCTCAAAATGGCAAAAGGAGAAATTCATTTTGTCAATTTGCCATGGATTCTACCTGGACGACTGAGGGATTCTACACAAAAGCTCAAAATGTTGTGATGCTCTGAAGAGGTAGTTTTCAAGTTAACAGCTACATTTTACATTTTGCTTAGTAGAGTTTGGCAGTTCCAGGGCTGAAATCATCCAAATTGTTCTAGTGAAGGTCAGGAGCACTTTCTGTATCACCATATGACATCACAAGGTGGAACAAAGTTTTCAGTTTGAGAGAGGACCTCAGTCTTAATGCAGGGTTTATGTGTTAAACATGTGTGAAAGAAATAAAACACAACTCCAGGTGTGTTTTTGATGGGGAAACAACATTATAACATATCCGAAAATAGTGTAATATGGGCCCTGTGGTATGTTTACATTTTACATATACGTTTACATGTTTTTTTTGTTTTGTTTTTTTTTTGTAAGTACATAAAGTGTCCACTGGGTGTCACTCTATCCTACAGTTTTTGTTTGGCCATTGCATTCTCCCTAACAGACAACCTTCACATCATCTATCATCTTTATCAAATATGAAGAAAAACTTAATTCATAATGAACCAATAGATAATTCATACTTCTTAATTAAGTAGTTACTAAGCTTGATTCATTCTTATTTTTTGTTCATGTGTATATGAATTAAGTCTTTGTAGTTATGGATATTCTTTCATAATAACTCATAAACGCTGCAGTTTGCCTTTATAATCGATTACATAACTTCATTTATCAACATACAATATGATTTCACATTATTATCTTAAAGGTGCACTGCGCAACTTCTCAGCAGGGTCCGCCAGCAGCTTGTTTTCATGAATATTGCCTGGAATGTTCCACAGTAAGGCATTAATCTCCCTGGAGAAAGCAGGCCGATTTACTGGTCAGATCTGTGACGAGGCAAACTCACACTCACTCACTCACTTACACTAGGTTTTTCAAGGTACTTTTGAGTAAGAAAAACACACAGTTACATAGTGCACCTTTGAATGATGATTGCATTTTTTTTTTTTGTTTCGCTCAGAGTACTAAACATACAACAGCCCCATTCAGTGTAGTCTGGATTTGTATTGGAAAACATACACTTGATTTTGTCTTCCAGGTCAATGGGAGCTGTGCACAGAGGCTGTAGTGATGAGACAGGCCTCCACTTCATACAAAGATACCATCTGCACATGACTGACTGGCCCTATAATTTCAACAAAACCACTGTTGTTCCTTTTGGCGACATCTTTCGATTCATGGGGGGCTCTCTGTCTGGCTACTATTCAGGAACTATGGAAAATCTCCCTTTTGATCCCTCCTAATTTATATGTAAAAACAGTAATAGTATCGTCTCCCTGTACGATATTTTAGTTCATCGGACATCAGTGTAGGTTAATTATGGCTTAAAGGTGCATTGTGTAACTTTTCTGGATGTGGCCTGTAACCTGTTTGTCTCCATGGAGATGTTAATGTTTTGTTTGAAATTGCCCACATGGTTAAACAAGATTAGTTTAATGTTAATGTGGGCAATTCCACATTAAACTAATGTGTCTTGCATTTATTTAACTCCAGGTGTATTTTATTGCTCAAAAATATCTTAAAAAAACATTATTTTTTACTGTGAGTGGGGTCGCCTCTCCACAAATCTAACTTGTAATTTGACTTGCAAGTCTCCATAGAGATACATAAGTTTATGGCCATAGTGTGGAACATTTTGGGCACATCTCCAGGGAGACAAGCAAGTGACGGACCCTCCACCAGACAAGTTACGCAGTGCACCTTTAAGTGAAGTGGCATCAGAGGAGAAGGTAAGTTAAGGAAAAGTTTGGAATAGTTTTGAGTTGAATTTTAGGAACATATGGTGGCCACGTGTAACAGACAAAAACAGGAACTGTCCAGGTGAGCTGCTGGACTGGGAATTTGAGCAGTTGAGCCTTGTGTAAAGAGGAGACCTGTTTCAAAAGTGACAAAACAAAAACATAGAATCTGAGTGAAATACTTTTTACTCTTTTAACCTGGAAAAGCTGCATGAGAACTTCCTATATGGAACGCAGTGGCTAGCACTTTAGCTATGTCCATTTATATACAGTCTATGCTTCCATCACTGATTATAGCAAAATATAGGATGGATTTCAGCTTTGCGTGGGTTTCAACTTCCAGTTATAGGTGACATTTTGAGGATTTTTCACTATATTAAAACATATTACTTTTTGTCAATTTTAATATTAGACCAAAATCTCTCCAAACATTTACACGCAGTCTGTATTTGCACAGAGTGGACACAGCTGTGGTGATACTAAGAGTGAAGAGGAGAGATTTTTGTTTTGTTTTTTACTTCATGTTGTTTTTAACGCAGACCTAATATTTTAGCACAAACAGCTGACCCACAATTCCTCTCTTCTCGTGGCTTCTCTAATGAACAGACTGTCTTTTCAAACAGGAGCTCAGATGTAAAAGGAAAAACACAGAATGAATGGTGTTTTTTGAAGCATTTACTTACAACAGAGCGGTGCATGACCTACTGCAAATCTGCTATTCACAGTTTTGTTTTGAGACATACACCACCAGTCAAGTTTGGACTCACCATCTCACTCAATGCTTTTTTCTGTTCACTACTTTCTGCAGTTGATATACACACAGAAGACATCAGATATATGAACAAAGATATATGGAATTATGGAGTAAAGGAAAAAATAAAGTTGAATAACTCTACTAAATATTTTTTTTATCCAAATCCTCAAATTAGCCGCCCTTTGCTTTGTCGAAAACAAATGAGTAGAGTTATTTAACTTTTTTGTTCTTTGCTACATAATTCCATATACCTTGCCACATACACTATATTGCCAAAAGTATTCACTCACCTGCCTTGACTCGCAAATGAACTTAAGTGAAATCCCATTCTTAAGAAAAACAAATACTTTAAATGGGAGGGTCAGTCCAAACTTTTGACTGGTATATGTCTGGACAAATGTTATTGGATTTATATAAATAATAAGATTCCTTTTGTGTAAGTTGAATGTGTTGATACTGGCCCACACTGGATCACATCTCTAAGTAAAAATAAAATATAGAAATATAGTAATACAAGCTATATACAAGAGGTCATAAGGAGAAAACAGTGCAAAAATGAAATAATGATTGACAGGACATAGGGTTATCTGTTACATAAGGGTGAGTTGTTGTACAGTTGTAGGGAGTATTATCTGTTACATAAAGGTGAGTTGTTGTACATCAGTATGGAGTATGGTCTGAATGTAGTCCTGTGTCTGTCACTGCTGGAGAATGAGCTTCTCTGTCCCTCTATAGTCTGGTGCAGTGGGTGAGTTGTTTTACAGTTGTAGGGAGTATTATCTCCTCTGTCCCTCTATAGTCTGGTGCAGTGGGTGAGCAGGAATGTCCATGATGGAGAGCAGTTTGTCCAGTGTCCTCCTGTCCCTCACTGTGACAGCCGCTCACATGACCAGCTTTATACAGTTTACCATCTCCCCGTTGTGCGTTAAAACTGCATAACTCTTCTGGCTTCTCTTTGGCTTACTTAATGTTCAGCCAATGAACCATAGTATTCTCTTCAGACTCCCTGAAGTCTCTCACATGCACTGGGCTCTGCCTTGGTCCTGATCAACCATGTCATGTGACTCCAGCTGCTCACTCACTTCAAAGACTCCCCACAGACTGCATTTTCTTTACTTCCACCAGGAGAGGTCAAAGGTCACCTTCAGTGATCGCTGTGATTTTCTATTTAAGATTAAAATGAGGAAGGCAAACAATATTACTACACTGTAAAAGTAACGGTTACTTTCAGGGCGAAAAAAGCACATTACATGTCAATTAGACTAAGGTCAACTTGAATGAGACAAGTAACTTCAACAGTGAATCAAGTGCATTTCTTTAGGGACGACGAGCATGCAGGAGGATACAGATAGTAACATACACAACTCTCTGCAGATAATCGACTGTTAGCACTTGCCCTGACAATAGTTTACGCTGGACTGCTACCTTCTACCACACATGTTGCAGACATAGCTAACATTAACAGCCGGTTTTATTGGCATGATACTTTATGTAGCTTGAAATTACTGTTCAATTCAGAATAAGCTCATTTCGAAGTGTGTGGTAGTGATTCCAGCATCCATGTTACCATAGCTATTTTTCCCCAGTCCAGCTCCATTTCCCAGTCTGTTCTGGTCCTCCTTTTCCTATCTCAGGAGTGTCATCAGGAGACATGGAGTCAGCTTTCACAGTTACGCTGATGATACACAGTTGTACATCTCCATGTCTCCTGATGACACATGGCCAATGGACACACTTTTTAACTGTATCACAGATATTCGATCCTGGATGGCAGAAAACTTTCTCCAGCTCAACCAGGACAAAACTGAGGTTTTAGTCATCGGTCCTGAGGCCCAGAGAGAGAAACTTTTACCCAAACTACAGTCACAGTCTTTTAATCCCTCCTCACAAGTGAGGAATCTGGGCGTGATTTTTGACTCTGAGCTGACTTTTATTCCACACATTAAGAACATCACCAAAATAGGTTTTTATCATCTAAAGAACATCGCCAGAGTCCGCCCAATTCTCTCTCGGGCCAACACGGAGGTGCTCATGCATGCTTTTATCACCAGTCGCATCGACTACTGTAATGCCCTGCTCTCTGGTCTCCCCAAAAAGAGTATCTCTGGTCTACAGCTTTTACAAAATTCAGCAGCTCGTGTCCTGACGGGGACCAGGGGGCGGGAGCACATTACACCAGTTTTAAAATCACTGCATTGGCTCCCTGTGTGTTTCAGGATCGATTTTAAGGTTCTTTTAATGGTTTATAAGTGTCTTAATGGTCTTGGGCCTTCTTACCTCTCAGAGTTACTTTTACCTTATGAACCCTCGCGGCCCCTGCGCTCCTCCGGCAGCAGGCTCCTAGTTATTCCCAGAGTCAGGACACACACTCACGGCGAGGCGTCATTTCAGTTTTACGGCCCTCACCTCTGGAACTGTCTGCCGGAGGACCTCAGGGCCGCAGAGAATGTTAATGTTTTTAAGAGCAGGCTCAAGACCCACCTTTTTAGTTTAGCTTTTAGATAGCTTGTGTTCTTACTGCCTTTGGTTATAGTTATTTGTGTTTTAGTTGTATTTGTTTTAGGCCATTTTATGTTCTTGTCCATGGCCTTTGCAGTGTTTTTGGACTTTCCAGTGTTTCCTCTGCGGGAGCCCTCTGTGCCGGGGGTGGCGCTTTGCCTGTGGCTGGCTGGGTACTTGGTTCTGGGTGCCTGGACTGAGGTTGACTTTTTGGTCGCGCCTCGGCTGGGTGCCCGGCGCCATTGCCTGGTGGCTGCAGCTGGTGTGCTGCCCCCGGTGCGGAGGGCTTCTGTGATGGCGTTTCCATACTTACTTGCATCTGTGCCCAGCCTTATGTGTGTATCTGATGGGTTTACTTGTGTGGGTGTGCTTGCGGGTGAGGGCTGGGACCGATAGTGTGTGTGTGTGTGTGTGTGGGTGTGTGGGTGTGTGGGTGTGTGTGTGTGAAATTAATTTTTTATTTTTTATTTTTTGTGATTTTAACTTGTAAAGCACTTTGTGTTGCACGTGTGTATGAAAAGCGCTTTATAAATAAAGATTGATTGATTGATTGATTGATTGATCTCAATGCCACTCATTCCCTAGTCATCCCAGGGCAGTCTATATAAACTCCCTCTGTTCATTCAGTCTTTTCCAGATTACACCTGTACCTGTTTTGTTTCTTACAGCATTTTTGAGACCTAAGTGTCAATGCCTAAGGACCTTGGTTGAGTTCACATGGAATGACCATGTTTTGAACTTAAGCTGAACAAAAGTTTTGCTTGCTTTTTTTCAAAGACTAATAAATATCCAAATCCTTGAATCTACCTGATGCAGATCGAAATGGCATTATTGTAGAAAAGAACCTGTTTTTACTACTTTATAATTCAAGGCAGTTGGTTTCCATAGTTTTACTAAGATGAACTTACTCTTAAAGTAAAGATTAGTACATATTTCAGGTTTGAGGAACTAACTCTTTAGTTGGCACATCTTCACAACATGAGTTCTATGAATGAAAACTAAAGTACACTTACTTGCTGTGCCGAGTTGGATGAAAGAGAATTTACTGTACACTACACTGAGGAATTACTTGTAAACTCAGCTTTAGATTCACAGTCCACTTTAGTCAGATTTTTCAGGGCAATCGGCTTCCTAGATTTTTTTAAAGTAAGGTCTACTTATTAGATTTTACAATGTAGTACACTGAATTAGAAGTTTTTTGTTTACTTCAGGCAAATGAGATGTACTGTCAAATTTCAATATATCACTCACATTATTAGAGAAGGTTGCAGCATGTAAACCTTAAAGGTGTACTATGTAACTTTCTGGTGGGGGGAGTCCATTTCTGCTTGTCTCCATGGGCATGTTATTACCTTGCCTGGAATGTTCCAACGTATCGTATTAAACTTATCTATCTGGCATTTTAGACGTTTTTACAAAAGGGCTCATATTAGACTATTGTTCTATGTTATAATGTTGTTTCCTAAATGAAAACATACCAGCAGAAGTGTTTTGTTTCAGTCACACATGTTTAACACACAAACCCGGCATATTTAGGGACCGTACAAGACCAAGGAACTGGTGATTGACTTCAGGAGGAAGAGGACACCAGTGGAGCCCATTACCATCCAGGGCCATGACGCGGAAATAGTGGACTGCTACAAGTACCTTGGTGTCCATGTGAACAACAGGCTGGACTGGAGGGACTACTTCTACTTCCTGAGAAAGCTCAGGTTTTTCAATGTGTGCAGCAAGTTACTGGAGATCTTCTACCAGTCTGTGGAGGCCAGCGCCCTGGACTTTGCTGTGGTTCTGCTGGGGGAGCGGCACCAGTAAAAGAGACATTGGGCGGATTGACAAACTGATCCGTAAGGCGGGTTACGTGATTGGCTGAGACAGGAGGACACTGGACAAACTGCTCTCCATCATGGACACTCCTGCTCACCCACTGCTCCAGACTATAGAGGGACAGAGGAGATAATACTCCCTACAACTGTACAGCAACTCATCCACTGCACCAGACTATAAAGGGACAGAGGAGCTCATTCTCCAACAAGCTCCTACAGCTCCACTCAAACAGTGAGAGATACAGGACTACATTCATACCATACGCCATACAGCTGTACAACAACTCACCCTTATGTAACAGATAATACTCCCTACAACTGTACAACAACTTAATCTCAAGTAACGGATAACCTATGCCCTGTCAATCATCATATTATTTGCACTGTCGTTCTTGTCTCTTGTTTATAGCTGTGATTTTATAGTTTATTTCTTATTTTTCTATTTTATTTTGACTTGTACATATACATTTATTTTTATTTTTATAATTATGTCTCATTTGACACCTGTCTCTTGCTATCTTTTTGCTATACCATCTATTTTTGTTACTCTCTGTTATTATATTATATTGTGATGAGTGAGCTACTGTATCCAAATAATTTCCCTTGTGGATCAATAAAGTTTAAAGTTTAAAGTCTAAGTCTAAGCCTAAAAGAAGTAATCTCTCCTGCACTATTTAAACCTTCCTTACGATTAGCAGTACAAGCCCATGTTTGTTATACAAGACTCACCCATGCTGTACAGCCATTTTTCACAGCTTCACAAACCGGATACGATGTGCAGTAGTTTCATTAGAGCAATGCATGCTGATTGTGTTGTGATAGCGCTCTGAAGGGGGTGTGGCACTCCTCTTTATTGTCATATGCTGCTGCTCCCGTTCAGTGTCCTCTTTGTGTCTGGGCTTTTATAACAGGAAGCTTGAGGACTCTGATAATGAAAGTGATTGTGTTTTCGCAGTATTTCACAGTATTTCAGAGAATTTTTGAACACTGTGACGCAAGAACACTGAAAGAATCGCATTTGTTCAGCCTCAGTTTCCACGCTCTCCCCATCACTACAGGCCTGAGGTGCTTTGTTTTAGTCTTAAAAAAACAAGCTCACAGCCATTCATCAGTACAGTTTCTTTAAATAAACTCACTGTGGTTCAGCTGCTTAATGAGCTTATGGGTTTTGGTGGTTGGATTTCCAAATAATTGCACAAGTCAAATGGAAATGGAGAGATTTCTTAGTAAAAATGCAAAAGTGGTAAAACAGACCAAAACAAATCATGTGTTCAGTTTGGTTAGTCTGTAGCAAGTGTTCATTTTTCACTTTGGCCCAAGCAGACTAAACAGACGAAACAAGGGACACTGTAAACAGCAGCAGAGCATAGTGAACGATGACAATACTGTAAAAACATTTTACCATTTGTTTTTTTTCCATTTCAGCTACAAGCCACCATAGCAGCATAAACAGCAGCCTCTCCAGCCTCTCCTTTTTTATGTTTTCACTGCAAGAGTGAGCGACTGGTTAAAACAGGGGTCCCCAACCAGCGGTCCAGGGCCCATCTGGTACTGGGCCCCAGAGAAAAATATTATATATCTTCATAAAAAATAAGTAGTTTTAGTCTGCCACAATATTTACTCTGATATAGTATATTATATCTATACTATATATAGTATATTATATCTATACTTTTCAAACTATGGTTAAGAGTTATAAACATTTTGTCCAGCCTCCAGTGAAGGTGGTCCTGATCAAACCTATCTCGTGATCTGGCGATGAGTCTCTGAGCGCTGTACAGCTGGAGCTCACTGCTCCTGCGCCAGAAGTGTTGAAGGTGGGTCATATCCAGAGAATAAGAGAATTAAAGGTGCATTGTGTAACTTTTCTGGTGGAGGGTCCATCAAATGCTTTTCTCTTTGAAGATGTTATTGCTTTGTCTGTAATGTTTCACAGTATGGCATTAAACCTTTCTATCTTCATGGAGACCAAACCAGACCAAGACTGTATTTAGCAACACAAGACTAACAATGCATTGGATTGAGATCACATTGGACACGCACGCCATTAATCCTTTATTCATTCACTCACTGTAAGCAAAGATACCCACAGCTGCCCAGGGGCTTACTCACAGAGATGGGGCTCAGTGCAGTGCAAACAGTGCTCATACACATATGTTGGGTGAAATGTCTTGCCCAAGGGTAGCATCTAACCACCAACCTCCCTGTTATAAGACAATAACTGCCTTTTTCCTTATAGCTAATATCTAGATTTCAACACATTTGAACTCCTTTCCTCTTGTGTTTTTTTTTGGGTTTTTTTTCATGTAGCCTCTCAGCTGTACTGTCTCACTGATGCAAAGCCCAGAGGAAAAGAGTGTAAGTTTTTGTAGATGCTCTTGAGGAGACAAGCAGCTGTAAAACAGAGAGTGGGTTTCCTCGTATAGGCTGTAAATCGTGTTGGGAGAAACATACCAGAGAAGGCCATTACGTCCTGTTTAGTGCTTATGCTTGTGTCTGCAGACAGTTTTACAGTGATGGATGTTATGGTTTGAAGTAGAGTGTAAATTGCTTTCTTAAATGTGCAGAAATCCCAGAAAACAAAGGAAATTAGTTAGTTATGTTTTTCCTTTTTGAAGAAAACAGGACAGCTGCTCAGAGAAAAGTTTATGGGCCATTGTATGCAAATTCTTATTGAGGTAATTTGTACCTGGGAATATTAGATCAGCTTGACACATACTGTATTATTACAAAAGTTATACAATAAACAATAAATTCAGTAACTGTTGCAAGTGTAGAGCAGTTTAAATGAGGCTAAAAACAGTAACATCAACTTTAATCATTACTGGTACACTGTGTATCTTTCCCGGTAAGTTAATGCCACTGTACAAAAAAGTGGAATAAGGGAGTGTGACGCCCATAGCGTTCAGCTCCAGTCAAATGAAGCTCACCAAGGCTAGCAGTTATGGGGTGAATTTGGAGCCAGTTCCATATTAGGAATAGGAATAGATTTACGGACAAAATAGCGAAATAAAAACACCAGGATCATGTAGAATGGGGTAATACGAACATTTTAAGACCAAAATAAGAAGCCTGACAGCAGCAGTTAGACAGAGAGGTACGATACAAAGTGAACTGGAGCCGGAAGAGTGCCCATGCTCACTTCCGATTTGGAACGCGGCAGCTAGCAGTTGTTAATTCCAACCATTGAAATACTAACCAATCAAAGGCTCCAAGGTGGGAAAATGTTTCACAATGTACTTTTATTTTGCACATGTGAATAAACATGATTAACGCACGGCAATTGGAATTCTCACTGACCAGGGTATAAACAGCTGTGGCCTTTTGCCTGTATACAGTACAATGGACCGTTTGAAGGCTGACATCATTGCTGTCTTTTCCAGTTAAAATCCCCATTCTTCAATAAAGCTACCAGATATTCCCCAAGCAACACAGCTCTCCAGCTAATAATCACACGTTGGTTCTAATTATTTCAAATACAGACCTTAAACACACTGCTATTTACACACAAACTCCTTCCAGTCCTTAATAATATGGTGCACATCATATTTTCATCCACATGTTTACATTTTTCTATTTTAGTGCATTTTTCTTGAATGAGACAATTCCCCCCGTACAAAATGCATTCTACTGCAATAGCAACCTTGGGCCAAATAACTGTGCAATATTAAACAAAGACCTTTTTTAAAGAAGTATAATAATCATTTTTCTCACGCAGTTGAGGTAAGCAAGAAGGTTGGTCTTATTGGTGTGACCTAGTTTCAGACTTCATAACTGTTTCGCCATGGTCCATTGTAGCAGCTTTTCTCCTCCTGTTAATTTCCATGCAGTGTGATCCAAAAATGAAGAAAAAAAAAAAAACTCCCAAATCCTTTTTCTTGCACCTCATTGACTTACAAAGAACTTTTCATCTGCTTTTGACAATCACTAGAGCTGACCCAGGGTTGCCAGATTTTCAGAGAGTAACAAGCAAGCAAGCCTTGAGATGTTATTGCTTTGTCTGGAATGTTTCACAGTATGATACTTAAACCTTTCTATCTTCATGGAGACCAAACCAGACCAAGATCTGTGGAGAGGCAACTCCGCTCACAGTCAGAATGCCTGTTTTTCTAGGTATTTTTGAGCAATAAAACCACCTGTAATCGAATAAATGTAAGGTAGAGCTGTTTAATGTCATACTGTGGAACATTTCAAGCAGAGCACTGACATATCCATAGAAACAAGCAGGTGACGGACTTCCAGCCACAATGTTACATAGTGCATCTTTAACAGTCATTTCTATTGGCTGTTTATTCATTACTGAGTCTGTTAACATGAAACAGAACTGAAAAAAGGATAAAAATCACCTCTTTTATGCAGTGAAAGCGCTGCTCAGGAACAAGTCTAAACAAACACATTCCACAAACCTCAAAATGTGCAAGAGACTTTACAATAAAAAAGAAACTCAAAGTCGCTATAAAGAAGCAGACTTGGCAACAATACTGTGACCATGAATGAAAGGATTTCTTCTTTTGAATGAACTGTTTTCAAACTTTAAATTTTGAGCCAGAGTTGGATTTTGTGTGTTGGCACTGGGAGGCTGCAGCTGCCCGGGCTGTATGAAGAACATACTTTGGCTTAGACAGTGTGTGAAGTGAGGGAATGGACTGGGCTCTTATACTGTTTCTATATCAAGTATTAGAAATGCTCTAAAATAATCTCGACGTTTTATTTACTTATTTGAGATTAATAATGTCCCTACAAATAAAAAGCTTATAAAAATGTTCTATATTGAAAAAACAGTATGCCCATACAATCTTCAGAATTTGTTATTTCTGTGTTGAGCAGAGTTGCGCCTGGTAAGTACTAATTACTGAAGAGAGCATTGCATTTTGAATTGCAAATTTGATTGTCACCTTAATTAAAATCTTGATTTAATACTGACCACAATTAGAATACATTTTTGGGAGATGGATATATTACTAAGATTAGAAAAAAAATATATATATTATTATTATTATTATTATTATTATTATTATTATTATTGTGCAATATTGAAAATCCCATAAGCATCTCTATATTAATATTGTATTGAAGAGTTTTAGTAAATTACTCAATAGTTACTTCAATTTCAGTTTTGTGTAACCTTTTGTAGAATAAATTGTAGTAGCCAGTTTATTTCTGGCTATGCTTCCATTGTAGGGAGTATTATACATGTGATGACACAGGCTAAGATTACAAGGACTGAGCTGGCAGTGAGAGCCCTCCGTATAGCACAGACATGTAGCATAACCCATTATCTAATATCAATTCATTAACTTAGATCACATCACAACAATGGGTAAATTATAACATATTTATTAGAGAAGATTTATAATGAAATGATGAAGGCACCGAACCTCCTGAACCTATTAACATTATTATTATCAATGATTTCCACAAAATAATTTGATGTGGTTTGTCTTAATGAAGCTATATGATTTTCCTCTGACATAAGATAAGATATGCCTTTATTAGTCCCACAGTGGGGAAATTCCAGTGTTGCAACACACAGTTCAAGAACAGCAGGAAAATGGTAACATACAATAAAACAAGATAATAGATAATGGCTTAAAAATAATTAAAAAATAGACTTAAAAATAGACTCTAATGTAACAGTGTTTCGGTGGAGCAAAAATATAAAATACCTAAAAAACTATTATGTACAATAAAAGTAACAGTGACATGATTTAGTTTCAATGAAAATAAATGCCTCCTTTAATGAAAAGTCAAATGTGATCATTTGTACAGTGATTTAAAGCCTTGACCGAGTCAATGAGTAAACCTGCTTCTGGGGTCAGAGTGCAAAGGTCATGGAGGGCCTGGAGCTTAGGGTCAGTCTTTGTGCCCCTCACCTCATGTTTTGGGGGATCAACCAAACAACAAGGACTGATTCTGTTTACTCTCCTCCAGTCACCATTGTGCACTGCCCCCATCACATGAGACCTAGTCACAGCCTTCTCATCAGGGCATCCTCTGTGGGGATACAATCACATACACATCACATACACATCACATACACATCACATACACATATACATACACATATACTTTACACACATGCTGCCAGTGGACAGGCCGGAGGGGCACAATGGGGCACTTGTTAAAGATCAGCACAGGACAGGAAGCTCCATCCAGATGTTCTCCTATCAGAACAAAGTTTAGTGACGCTGATGTGACCAGATCTTTATCCAGCTGTGGAATAGTTTCGGTTCAGTGATACAACTACTTCTTCTACTAAGACTAATATTACAAAAATGACTACAATTACTACCTCTTTTATTATTACTATGTCACTATGTCACTATTATGGCAACACAGTTGCTGAGTAGCTAGCACTCTTGACTCAAAGCAAGAAGGCCCTGGGTCCTGTGCAGAGTTTGCATGTTCTCCCTGTGTCTGGATGGGTTTCCTCCAGGCTCTCCAGTTTCCCCCATCGACCCAAAACATGCACAATGGGTAAAATCCTGACCAAGCCTGATCTGGGTCCCCCTGTGGCACTGAAAGATGGGTCAGATGCAAATGACAAATTCCACATGCATGGGACAATAAAGTGTACTTTAATCTTACTATTATACTACCACAGTTTTTTCATCATTTTGTTGTCATAGCGAAATATCTGCCTTATAGAACCACATCTTGATCTAGATTTTACACAGAACCCTTTAAATCAACCACATTGTTTACGTATATAATATTGTTCTTATATTTTTAGCTGGATTAATGTATTACAATGTGTGTTTATTGATTTGCTTTATGGATACTATACTCACGTTGTTGTTGTTGTTGGTGTTGTTGTTGTTGTTGTTGTTGTTGTTGTTGTTGTTGTTGTTGTTGTTTTTGCCGTGTAGAAGCATTTTGTACTCCAAATTCTCTCCAAATTTCAGCTAAATGTCATTGTAGGTCAGGGCTGTCTCTGTTTTACATTAGTGCACATTATATTAAAGCCCGAGCATGACTTTGTGTTAAACTCCGAGGTGACAGTTGTTGCAGATCTCACATTTGGAGAACGTAAGATTTAGGATCTTACGTTCTTATTGTTAAAATGTCCGATATGATTGGATTTTCAGGTCAGTGCAGCCAAACAACACAATGTTTGTTATGAAATATTGGTCTCTTTTGGCTGTCAGAGCTTTGTCCCCATAGACTTCCTGTTCCAGTTCTGTTAATGGGAGACTCAGGAGGCCCCTAATGTGACTGGACAACTGTGGCCATTGTATCCACTATAGCCCCATGCATCATTACTGTTATGACAAATGAGAAAATCACCAGCAAGGAAAAGCTACTCGTGGCTCACATAGTTTCTCATAAATATAAAAGCTTTTACTGCTGTGGGACAATCGATAACTATAGGTTTTATGCCATACTGTGGAAGATTATAGCCAAAGGAACAGCATTTCCATGGAAACAAGCAGGAAATAAGTAGGTCAAATAAGAGTCAGGTTTGTGGAGATACAAGCCCACTCAGTTTTTCAGTGCAATAAACATATACTATATACTATATACTATATATTTTTATATAGTTATATATAGTCTTCTTTTGACCAATTCTTAAATAGTTTCAGGGGAAAACTTGGAGAGCCTTCACCATAAGACAGGAATTGTTCAGAAGATTTCAAGATTTTATTGTCATAGTCATCAGACCCCTCTACTGAAGAAAATGTTACTGTAACTTCCTAAAACTAAATAAATAAACAAATATACCAGTCTCTCAGACCCTGTGTCTCTGCTGAATCCAATTAAATATGCATTTCTACACTGATGGGGAAACACAATAATTATCTTTATTAATTTCCAGTATTCAGTTGCCATTCACAATAGTTAACTTATGTATATCGCATGTTTTTGCCGTGTGCCATAGGCTGGAAACAAAAGTATTATCAGATTACCTTAAAGCGACATATTAGGAACTTAAAAGTTAATAATAACTAACTGTATTGTTGCCTTAGGTTAAAGAGAAAAACAGACAGACAGCCCACGGGCCCCTCACTCCACATGTGAAATAAACATGTTTTTGACCTGGGCCTTTTTTTTTTTTTTTTTTTTTTTTAACTAGGCCTGGGAGTTAAGAGTAAATATGCTTAATATGCCAAGTTACTACCACTTAAAGGCTTTGTAAGAACAACAAGATCTAAACCAGGTCTTGAACAGGACTATATATATATTTGTCAGGGTATGTGTATGTGTTAGGTCTTTACATATGGTTCCCAAACTGTGTATTTATTCCAAACAGAGACTCTCAATAATAGAATATTTCCTGTCCTGCTTTTGTCCCATTGGATATTGTTGTTGGCAGTGCTAACTGCTTTTGTAATCGCAAATGACTCTGTGTTGTACCAATAGCAACAGAGGGACAGGTGATGTTTTTGTAACTTTAGAACAATGTCCATAATGCCTGTTTACTCCTGTTTCTACAAACTGAACACTTCCAACAATAGTTTTGCTGTGAGTTGTTTTGTGATACTGAACATAGATTAGACTGGATTTGTACACAATGTTTGCAATCATAATAAACATTCTCTGAATTTAACAGCTCCCTATTAAGGTTCAAGTTAAGTCATGTTTTGATCCAGTCTATTATTTGATACCAGTCTCTTCCTATTTTTGCTACTTATTGGCCCGTGCCAGTAACAGAGTAACTGGCAAAGACTATTGTTCTTCTCTGGTTTCTTCTTCTCTGTTATTATTTTTCCTTGCAAACAATCGCGATTTTGAGGGCCTAAACGTCAACAAAAAGTCCCCAAACCGGGTATGGGATTGACCGGGCCTGTAAAAAAATTATAAAACGGACATCGCGTCAATGCCCACAGAGTCCGAGTCTCCTATGGGAGCAAGCAAAGTTTGGCGTAGGCCAGGGGCCGGAAACCCGCGGCTCCAGAGCCGCATGTGGCTCTTTCATCCTTCTGTTGCGGCTCCCTGACTTTGGAAAATAAATGCATATTTAATTACAACGTGTTTTTATTTTAGTTTGTTCGTTTTTAAATGTAATTCTAAATGTAGATAATGGTAATTTTGTAACATTCAAATAAAACCTTTTTAATCTTTTTGTCGTCAAAGCCGCTGATGCGCGACACTCTGGCAGCCCGGACTTACCGCACCTACACCTGCAGCATGATTATTGAGCTTTTCGACCCAATGATGGATAAATCCAAGAAAAGAAAAGTTTCTGAAGAAAACAGAACGTTTAATGCTACGTGGGCAGATTCATTTAACGGCTGATGAGACTAGTACACGCGATAAAATGACGGCATTTTTGGTTCGCTGCGGGTGGAAAATTTAAGTTTGGATTTTTATTTCCTACGAGGAGGACTCAAATAATAATGTGTTTAATGCAGCTTTGCGCACATTTGTTTACGTTTTACAGAAACGAAACTTAAAACCACATGGCTCATTTGCATAAACTATAAGTGCTGAAAAAACAGCTCCTTGTGCCCTGATGCGGTCAGCTTCTGTCGGAGTAAAGGGCAGGACTCAGTGGAATATGTGTGTTCTCTCTGTGACAGGGATGTGCTGCTGATGGTGATTCACTTTGGAGATGGTTCATGTTAAACTTTGCAGAGATCATATGTCTGCAGGTCGTAGGCCTGTGTGTGCAGCTCAGTTCTTTATTTAACAGCAGACATTTCACTCATTTACAGTCACTTTATCTATTCATTCATTCATTCATTCATGTAGATTTATATTTTTTCTCTTTGTTATTAATATATTGTGATGTATGAGCTACTGTGTCCAGGTAATTTCCCTTGTGGATCAATAAAGTTTGTCTAAGTCTAAGATCTCCATAGGGAAATTCATCCATTTGACCCCTGGGGCCCAGGGCATGATGGGACACGGGGACCTATCTCCATATCTTGAGCTAGACTAACTTAACTGGAGTTTTATATTATTATTTGGGGTGGTAGTGAAATTCATCCAGGGGAACTTAGAGAATACAGAAAAGCCCCACACCACTTGGACTCAAATCTGGGACTTTATTGGGTGAGAGTGCTAACTACTAACCATGCTACTGTATAATGAACTTTTGTGTTAAATACCAATACCATTACAGCTATTCAATTTCTATCCATAAGTGCTTTTTATTGTCTCTCTATATTGTGAAAAGGTGAGAAGATTTCTTTTTGCTCTCCTGCAACAGCAAAGCCTGTTGACTAGGAAAGATGCTATTTCCAGGAGCTTGCCCTTTTTGTATTATTTTGAGTTTAAAGTGATTTTGACGTATCCTTATTATTACTTGATGCACCATTAATTTGCCACATGTCTCTTGCTTTTACTGAAATGATTGACGTTAGTATTAATATTGCCTATCCCCATGGATACAAGCAGGTGATGATGCCAAGTTACATGTCAGATCTTTGGAGAGAGAAACCTGCAATTGAATAAATGTGAATATGTAGTGCACCTTTAATATCTACCCCCTCTGTAACTCTCAGCGAATGAGGCTCAGGTATCGCTCTCTCCACACTGTTGTGCAGGTCTCTCTCTCTCTCCACACTGTTGTGCAGGTCTCTCTCTCTCTCTCCACACTGCTGTGCAGGTCTCTCTCTCTTCACACTGTTGTGCAGGTCTCTCTCTCTCTCTCCACACGGTTGTGCAGGTCTCTCTCTCTCTCTCTCCACACTGTTGTGCAGGTCTTTCTCTCCACACTGTTGTGCAGGTCTCTCTCTCTCTCTCTCCACACTGTTGTGCAGGTCTCTCTCTCCACACTGTTGTGCAGGACTTTCTCTCCACACTGTTGTGCAGGTCTTTCTCTCCACACTGTTGTGCAGGTCTCTCTCTCTCTCCACACTGTTGTGCAGGTCTCTCTCTCTCTCCACACTGTTGTGCAGGTCTCTCTCTCCACACTGTTGTGCAGGTCTCTCTTTCTCTCCACACTGTTGTGCAGGTCTCTGTCTCTCTCTCCACACTGTTGTGCAGGTCTCTCTCTCTCTCCACACTGTTGTGCAGGTCTTTCTCTCCACACTGTTGTGCAGGTCTCTCTTTCTCTCCACACTGTTGTGCAGGTCTCTCTCTCCACACTGTTGTGCAGGTCTCTCTCTCTCTCTCCACACTGTTGTGCAGGTCTTTCTCTCCACACTGTTGTGCAGGTCTCTCTTTCTCTCCACACTGTTGTGCAGGTCTCTCTCTCCACACTGTTGTGCAGGTCTCTCTCTCCAAACTGTTGTGCAGGTCTCTCTCTCTCTCCACACTGTTGTGCAGGTCTCTCTCTCTCTCCACACTGTTGTGCAGGTCTCTCTCCACACTGTTGTGCAGGTCTCTCTCTCCACACTCTTGTGCAGGTCTCTGTCTCTCTCTCCACACTCTTGTGCAGGTCTCTCTTTCTCTCCACACTGTTGTGCAGGTCTCTCTCTCCACACTGTTGTGCAAGTCTCTCTCTCTCTCCACACTGTTGTGCAGGTCTCTCTCTCTCTCCACACTGTTGTGCAGGTCTCTCTCTCCACACTGTTGTGCAGGTCTCTCTCTCTCTCTCCACACTGTTGTGCAGGTCTCTCTCTCTCTCTCCACACTGTTGTGCAGGTCTCTCTCTCTCTCCACACTATTGTGCAGGTCTCTCTCTCCACACTGTTGTGCAGGTCTCTCTCTCTCTCCACACTGTTGTGCAGGTCTCTCTCTCTCTCCACACTGTTGTGCAGGTCTTTCTCTCCACACTGTTGTGCAGGTCTCTCTCTCTCTCTCCACACTGTTGTGCAGGTCTCTCTCTCCACACTATTGTGCAGGTCTCTCTCTCTCTCCACACTGTTGTGCAGGTCTCTCTCTCTCTCCACACTGCTGTGCAGGTCTTTCTCTCCACACTGTTGTCCAGGTCTCTCTCTCTCTCTCTCTCTCTCCACACTGTTGTGCAGGTCTCCTCTCTCTCCACACTGTTGTGCAGGTCTTTCTCTCCACACTGTTGTGCAGGTCTCTCTCTCTCTCTCCACACTGTTGTGCAGGACTTTCTCTCCACACTGTTGTGCAGGTCTCTCTCTCTCTCCACAATGTTGTGCAGGTCTCTCTCTCTCTCTCTCTCCACACTGTTGTGCAGGTCTCTGTCTCTCTCTCCACACTGTTGTGCAGGTCTCTCTCTCTCTCCACACTGTTGTGCAGGTCTCTCTCTCTCCACACTGTTGTGCAGGTCTCTCTCCACACTGTTGTGCAGGTTTCTCTCTCCACACTCTTGTGCAGGTCTCTGTCTCTCTCTCCACACTGTTGTGCAGGTCTCTCTTTCTCTCCACACTGTTGTGCAGGTCTCTCTCTCTCTCCACACTGTTGTGCAGGTCTCTCTCTCCACACTGTTGTGCAGGTCTCTCTCTCTCTCCACACTGTTGTGCAGGTCTTTCTCTCCACACTGTTGTGCAGGTCTCTCTCTCTCCACACTGTTGTGCAGGACTTTCTCTCCACACTGTTGTGCAGGGGTCTCTCTCTCTCTCCACACGGTTGTGCAGGTCTCTCTCTCTCTCTCTCTCCACACTGTTGTGCAGGTCTCTCTCTCTCTCCACACTGTTGTGCAGGACTTTCTCTCCACACTGTTGTACAGGTCTTTCTCTCCACACTGTTGTGCAAGTCTCTCTCTCTCTCTCTCCACACTGTTGTGCAGGTCTCTCTCTCCACACTGTTGTGCAGGTCTCTCTCTCTCTCCACACTGTTGTGCAGGTCTCTCTCTCTCTCCACACTGTTGTGCAGGTCTTTCTCTCCACACTGTTGTGCAGGTCTCTCTCTCTCCACACTGTTGTGCAGGTCTCTCTCTCCACACTGTTGTGCAGGTCTCTCTCTCTCTCCACACTGTTGTGCAGGTCTCTCTCTCTCTCCACACTGTTGTGCAGGTCTCTCTCTCTCTCTCTCCACACTGTTGTGCAGGTCTCTCTCCACACTGTTGTGCAGGTCTCTCTCTCTCTCTCCACACTATTGTGCAGGTCTCTCTCTCCACACTGTTGTGCAGGTCTCTCTCTCTCCACACTGTTGTGCAGGTCTCTCTCTCTCTCCACACTGTTGTGCAGGTCTCTCTCTCTCTCCACACTGTTGTGCAGGTCTCTCTCTCTCTCCACACTGTTGTGCAGGTCTCTCTCTCTCTCCACACTGTTGTGCAGGTCTCTCTCTCTCTCCACACTGTTGTGCAGGTCTCTCTCTCCACACTGTTGTGCAGGTCTCTCTCTCTCTCCACACTGTTGTGCAGGTCTCTCTCTCTCTCCACACTGTTGTGCAGGTCTCTCTCTCTCTCTCTCCACACTGTTGTGCAGGTCTCTCTCCACACTGTTGTGCAGGTCTCTCTCTCTCTCTCCACACTATTGTGCAGGTCTCTCTCTCCACACTGTTGTGCAGGTCTCTCTCTCTCCACACTGTTGTGCAGGTCTCTCTCTCTCTACACTGTTGTGCAGGTCTTTCTCTCCACACTGTTGTGCAGGTCTTTCTCTCCACACTGTTGTGCAGGTCTCTCTCTCTCTCCACACTGTTGTGCAGGTCTCTCTCTTTCTCTCCACACTGTTGTGCAGGTCTCTCTCTCTCTCCACACTGTTGTGCAGGTCTCTCTCTCTCTTCACACTGTTGTGCATGTCTCTCTCTCCACACTGTTGTGCAGAGCCAAACACAGCAGTGGCTTTGTGCCTCTCATTAGTCTGTCTCTGTCTAATAGGAGACATGAGGGTCACATTAGACCAGACCAGAAGAGGCCAGAGGAGGCCAGTGGAGGAGATTAAATGCTGTGGGAGAGCGTGTGTAGAGCATTTGTCCACTGATCCAAAGGTTGGTGGTTCAATTCCCACTCTCCACCTAAAACAGATCCACTGTCTCACAGGTTTCCAGCTCCAACAGATGTGTTGTTGTGTCCTTTGGCAGATGTATTGTTGTGTGTCCTCCCCCCCTCCCCCAGTGTCTGCGTACAGACAGAATGGGTGAGTGGTTCCTTGATGTAGCTCTTGAAGGTGGAAAGGCGCTACATAAAAATGTGATCATTTACCATACTTCAAGACAGCAAGACTTCAAGACAGGATGTAAATTATTAATAATTAATAAATACATACAAGATTTAAAAAGCCAGGCTCAACGGTTTGGTATATTACCAGATAAAAAGAGGGAGAGAGGAGGTGGGTACAACTGAAGTACAATATGAACATGAAAAAGAGGCTCTATATCTTTTACAAATTAATTATAAGGTAAATCTTAAATATATAAATACAGTTTTCATTGCTGTGGTGTTACATTATTACTACATTCTTCCTTCGAGCTCTAAATCTTCAGGAAGTGTGACAAAATGAGAACAGACACCATCTTGGACTGCATCACAATCTATGGGGAAAAATGCACTAAATATTGAATGAATGTGTATAAGGAAGTGTATGTTTTCATGCTAGTTGCTGTTAGCTGGTCTCATTGTGGTGAATGATCAGGATGCTCTGAATGCATATAGTGAGGAACAACTTGGGACCACTGCAAACTGTTTCAAATGGACTAGTTATTTTTTCACATTTTTAAGGCAGAAAAATCAGGTACAGCTCATTTAAGATATTTAAGATAGAAATTTGTCTTTCATTTATTCTTTTTTATGTTTTTGTACAAAATTCAACAAAATTCTCTATTAAAACTATATGCATTCTTTGTCGGCAAGTTAATTATTTGCACATGAATTTCATTATTAGCTTAGGAGCTGATGTCTGATTATTGTAGCTCTGTAGTCACGGGGGTAATGGGAATGGCAGACTTTCCATAAAACTTGAACAAAATGCTCCAATGGAAACAGCAGCCTGCCATTCAGCTTCCTGCTGTGATTATCTGTGACAGCCAAGGCAAACTCACATGCTCCAGAGCAGGTCCGGATCATCTCCAGATCATCTCCAGGGCTTCAACCAATACAAACCACAGAAGAGTGAGTGCAGACAGAGGAGGAGAGAAAGGCCAGAGAAAGGCTAAGAAATACAGACACTTGAAATGAGGCGAATCAGCACCTGCAGCTAAAGCCATGGTCAGAAGCATAAGGTTACAGAGGTCTGAATGTATAGACTACAGCTGTCATGCGCCACTGGTCTCTGTAGTTTGAAAATGTGTTTTATTTAGAGACAAAAAGATTTGTGTTTTTGTCCTTCTTTGAGTTAATCATCCTTTTAAAGATTGGTTTTACTTGTGGTTTAGGCCGAAAATGTGACTAAACCAACAACTAACAACTTGGTTTAGTTAGTTTAGGCCATTTGAGCCCTAATCTAGACCTATGTTTAGAGTAAGATCAGGTGGTACTTGAAACATGAAAAGTTTAAGAGGCTCTAGATTACAGTATACTATATAACATTTCTTATTATTGGGGATTTAAAGCAGGATTTACCCAGGACTGAAAGGCTGCAGACCAGGACAGAGGCGATCAGGTCTAGGCCAGTGCTCAGCAGAACTAAATAAGGAGATGAATACAAAGTTTGGATTTGTAAGGCTTATATTCACATATCCTTGAGACTGTCTGGGACAAAACATGGAACTAAACCAGAACTAGAACTAAACCAGAAGTGGACCAGTCATAGTCGACATCAGGACTTAACTGAGCTTAAACCAGGACCAAACCAAACAACCAACAGCAAATCAAATCTGATAAAAACAGGTATAAACCATAGGACTCAACTGGGACTAAAGAAGATCTCTGCTTTACAGGATTACTAAAACAAAACCAGACCTGAAGTTGATCCAAACCAGAGCTAAAGCAGGACTTGGGTATCAGCATGATGAACCTTCTGAATATGGCCGCAAAGCCACATATGGCCAAACCTCCTTGTGAAAGCCTGATCTGTTCAGATCTCAGAAGCTAAGCAGGATCTGGCCTGGTTCAGGTGCCCCATTGAGGCACCAGTGACAAATAAGTGTTGATGTGAACTTCAGCAAGGCACTTCACCCACATTGCCGAATGTGGTGTGTGTGAGTGTTGTTGGTGGTGAAAGGGGCTGATGACACAGAATGAATGAATAATGCAAGTTCTAAAAGGACTTTGAGCTACTGTATATAAGTTATATAAGTTATATAAGCTTTATTATTACATCACAAATGTTAAATCTCTATTTTAGCTGCCACTGACTGTTTTCAGTCACTAATCATTTGTGCAGTAATTTCATGTAATGTAAACTTACCTTACATAATGAGACTGACTATGCTGTCAGTGTAGATTAAAATCTTTTTTTTTTTCATTTTCCTATTTCTATGATTCGGACCAGAGAAAACAACTCTATATCGGTTTACAATATGGACATTTGAGTGGCATAAAACTAATTATTTTTGATCCTGAAGATACAAAATAAGGCTTAATATTAGAGGTTATTGAGGTCAAAGTTCACCATTAATTGTAAACCTGTGTTATCTGCTCTTCCTCCTGATGTCATTGTGTATCAGTGTATCCTGCAGGCAAGGAAGTACCACCCATCCTCTCTACCTCCCTCCTCTAGCTTTCTCTCTCTCTCTCTCTCTCTCTCTCTCTCTCTCTCTCTCTCTCTCTCTCTCTCTCTCTCTCTCTCTCTCTCTCTCTCTCTGTCTCTCTCTCTCTCTCTCTGTCTCTCTGTCTCTTTCTTTCACCCTCTCTTTTTTCCACTCTGGGGTCAGTTTATATACTAATAGAAACAGTTTGCCCTCACAATTAAACAGTGGGCCCCTGACTGGGTTCATGGTTCCTGTTGTCAGGGTCAAACACAGAACAGAACAGTCACTCAAGAGGAAGCAGAAAGTGGAAGGAGGACATATGGTTTAAAATGGGAAACTACTCTCACTTTGGTCAGATTTTGAGCTAGTCTTGGTCAGGACGACATTAGTTGGAGGATTTTAACTATTGTGCAGATGATGATGGTGATGATGATGATGAATGTTGATGGGGGAAACTGAAGTGCCCAGAGGAAAAACACCCAGACATAGGGAGAACATGCAAACACTGTACAGAATCATATCATATACAAGAAGGCTGCACCCGCAGTCTTTGGACAAGCTGATGTTTGAATACAAATAAAAATGTGTATTTTTAAAGGCTTATATTACATTATTTTCTGATCTATGTTATAATGTTGTTTCCTCATCACAAAAATACCTGGAGTTGTGTTTTATTTCATTCACACATGTGTTACAACAAACTCTCAAACAGAAAACTCTGTTGCACCTTATGATGCCATGTGGTAATACAGGAAGTGCTCCACTTTGTTTTTAAACTCCATACACCTTTGCTAGAATCATTTGGATCATTGAACAGCTCTACCTTAGCTTTATACAATTACAGGTGGTTTTATAGCTCAAAAATACCTAGAGAAACAGGCATTCTGACTGTGAGCGGGGTCGCCTCTCCACAGATGTGACCTGTAACTTGGTCTGGTTTGGTATTCATGGAGATAGAAAGGCTTAATACTATACTGTGAAACTTTCCAGACAAAGCAATGACATCTCCACGGAGTAAAGAAGTAAAGTATTTGATGTTACACAGTGCACCTTTAAAACTACCACTTCATGACATCACAAGGTGCAACAGAGCATTTTGAACTTTGTAGATGAAGACAGACTAATAATAAAGGGTTACTCAACTCCAGGTATGCTTTTAATGAGGTAAAAACATTATAACATGTCTTAAAGGAGTATATTTTGTGTAATAAAGGACCTGTAAGTATTTTCAAACTGTAAAATGCAGGCTTAGGCTCCACCAGAAAAGTTACATAGCATATCTTTAAAACACGCCCCATTATCAGACTACTATCAGCACCCCTGCACATAATAAATAAATAAATAAATAAATACATACATAAATAAATACATACATACATAAATGGTAAATGGTCACCTTTTTATATGGCACATTTCCACCTTCAAGGCACTCAAAGCTCTTTTCAACAAGGAAACACTCACCCATTCAGACACCAGTGTGCGCAGACACTAGGGCCGAGGTGGGTTAAGTGTCTTGCCCAAGGACACAACAACAGCAAACCAATGATGTTTTTGTCAAGAGCGGATAAAGAGTCCTAACCTAACCTTGCTCCATGTAAACTGCGATACTTCACAGTGTCTCTCGTCTCTCTCAGAGTGGACGTAATCAGAGCGGTGTGGAATCCAGCAGTTTAATCAGACTTTTACATGTGAAGTCACAGTCTCTCCATCCGTCATCACTGCGTCCATCAAACTCACTGCAGCTTTATAAAATGACTCTGGACCAGTGTGTGAGAGAGCAGCTCTGAGCTCAGTCTCCTGTACACTGTAAAGCTATTAACACAGACCAGACCGCAGCAGATCTATGGAACTATGGGTAATACTGAGCAGGCTCTGGCCAAGCGGCTGATTGCAAACACATGTATTTTTCATAGTGCCTATTTGAAGAGGTGATTGGAAATATTATTGAATTATATAAGTCACAGTAGGTGCAGAAATGTCCCTCTAGAGCAGTTGGAGTTGAGACTGTAGGTTACGCAGGGGGTCAGGAGTTTGAATCTATACCCCCAAGAAGTGAAACTCTGTAGAAATAAGTTTGTTATGGCGACCAATTTTACCAAGAGGAGTGACCAAAAAATATGTTATTAAATGATTTATATTTCTTATTTTTTTTGTAGATGCTCTGTTGCAGCACATTACAGTGACTGGAATATGAGGTCTTTCATACAACAACTTCAGGGAAGAATTGTATCCCTTGAATGCACCATAATCATTCCATATATATGCTTTATTATGCATTATATACATTTTACTTACAACATGATTTTGAGTTTATTTGGTCGGGACAGTGTAAGTTTAATAAGATATGCATCCTGTAAACACGCCAGATTGTAGCCAGTATTTCAGTGAGTATTTCATTTCATTTAAAATATGAAGCTATTGAATATTTTTTTCCACTGGCATGGCAGTTTACTTTCAGTTAACTTTCAAATGTACATCTTATATTTTATATTTTTATATATTTATTTTACAGCCATAGTATGTAACTATGAGGCATGGATCAAATGCAGAGGACAAATTTCTCTCAATAGATATCAAGTGTCGTTCAAATGTGCATCTTATATATTTTCTTGTACTTTAAGCCTCAAACTTATTATTAAGGACCACATATCTCACCAACCAGTTTTGTTTTGTTTTTTTTCAGCGACCTTAAAGAGCCTATATTATGATATTTTCTGATCTGTTATAATGTTGTTTCCTCATCACAAACATAATTGGAGTTGTGTTTTGTTTTATTCACACATGTTTAACACACAAATACTGCATATTTAGGCTGAGTTCTTCTCTCAGATAGAAAACACTCCACTGTGTTTTTAAACTCCATACACCTTCATTAGAATCATTTGGACAAATTTTGGATTTGGGAATCTTTAGTGAACAAATAGTAAAAGGTAGCTATTAACTTGCAAAGTACCATGACATCACAAAGTGGAACAGAGAATTTTGAGCTTTGGAGAAGTGGACAGACTAATAATAAAGAATTACTGAAACATGTGTTTCCCGGTATGTTTTTGGCTAAAAGCCCACAAGAATTACTTTAGTGTAATACAGGACCTTTAAATGCTACCAGCTGACTTCCTCCACATTACACTTAAAGTTTATCTCTTACTCGTTCACTTCTCTGTTCAGTTCAAGTTCAGTCTCAGTCGTCTCCAGAGGCATCAGGAGTAGTACAAAGCAATGTTACAGACACAAGTGTGTTTTTCTGGGCCGATTCTTCACAAACTTTATGGTTCATACAGTAATCCGTCCGCGTGCTTCAATAATAATCCATTTAGTGATTTTCTGTGGTGATTTAAGGCTCAGAGTTGTAGTTAGAGCTTCATGTTTTTCATGTCGAGGGAATATTCAAACAGCACACAACTCTCCATTACCCACAATAATCCTGTCATTTAGAAAGGAAGAGTATTTTATAAACTACAGAAGATTGTCTAGGATTTTGGAATTGTCAATCTCTACTGAACTAATGGTAAAAGTTAGCTGAAAATTACTACTTCATGACATCACAAGGTGGACAGAGCATTTTGAGCTTTGGAGAGGTAGACAGACTAATAATATATATTTTTTTATTTTATTTAACCTTTATTTAACCAGGATAAAAAACTCATTGAGATTAAAAATCTCTTTTTCAAGAGTGTCCTGGCCAAGAGGCAGCATCAGCACAGACACAAAACAATAACACAAAATGTTCACATTTTCACACAAACCAAAGCATCATAAAACGAGTCTTATGTGAAACATTTACAAATTGATAGTTTTGTTTCAAGTTCAGTTAAAAGTGACTTAAAAGAGTTCAATGACACCAGATCTTTCAGGTTAAGTTCCTTCTGGAGTTCATTTCAGGAATGAGCTGCAGCAAAGCGAAAAGCCTTTTTTCCAAGTTCTGTGTGAGCTCTGGGCACCGAGAGCAGGAGCAGCTCCTGAGAGCGGAGACTGTAAGTGCTGCTGCTCCTCACCTCTATGAGCTGCTGGAGATAGGACGGCACCAGCCCAACAAGACATTTATAAATAAAAAGATACCAATGTTTCAATCTACGAAGTGTCAAGGAAATCCAGCCCACACGGGCGTACAAGACACAATGATGGGTCAGGGACCTCATGTTTGTAATAAAACGTAGTGCACCATGATACACAGTGTCAAGAGCATGTAGACACTCAACAGAGGCATTCATATAAATGACATCACCAAAATCAAGAACAGACAGAAAAGTGGCATTTACAAGTTTTTTACGAGCCTCAAATGACAAACAAGATTTAATATGAAAATAAAAGCGCAACTTCAATTTGAGTCTATGAGTCAATTTTTGAATGTGTGGCTTAAAGGAAAAACAGTCGTCGATTAAAATCCCAAGATATTTATATTCTGACACTTTTTCAATTGGTTTTCCTTCATTTGTGGTAATTTGGGGGAGATATTGAGGTGTTGTTTTGGATTTGGAAAACAGCATGTATTTAGTTTTGTCTGCGTTTAAAACAAGCTTGAGATAATAAAAGTTTTTGTTTTTTTTTGTAGTTGGTCAAAGGCTCCTTGGAGTTTGGACAGTGCAAGCTCTGCTGAGGGGGCTGAAGTGTATAGAACGGTGTCATCGGCATAAAGGTGTAGGTTTGCATTTGTGATGTTATTGTCAAGATTGTTTATGTAGATAATAAAAAGAAGAGGCCTGAGAATAGAGCCCTGCGGGACTCCTGTGGACACTCTTTGCAGACTGGATCTATGATTCTGAAACTTGACACACTGAGTTCTGTCAGACAGATAGTTTGAGAACCAGCCAACTGTGTGATCTGAAAGCCCGATGCTGTGCAGTTTTTGTTCAAGCACAGTATGATCTACTGTACAGTATCAAAGGCTTTGGAGAGGTCAACAAAAAGAGCTGCACAATGCTGTTTTTCATCCATGGATTGCAAGATGTCATTAACTACTTTGATAGCTGCCGTTGTTGTTCTGTGCTGTTTTCTAAAGCCGGACTGAGAGGGACATAAAATATTTGCAGAGGTAAAAAAATCTTTTAATTGCATGTGAATGAGATTTTCTAACACCTTAGCTAGGATTGACAATTTGGAAATTGGACGATAATTGTTTAAATTTGTTGGATCTCCACCTTTAAATAAAGGTAACACATAGGCGGATTTCCACATCCGAGGAATCGTGTTGGTGGACAGAGACAAATTGAATAGGTGTGTCAAAGGGGGAGCAATGACATCGGCCGCAGTTTTTAAATAATACGGCTCTAGCTCATCAGGGCCTGCTGATTTAGTTTGATCCAGACCCTTTAGAGCCATTGACACTTCCAGGATAGTGAAAGGGCGAAGAGAAAATTTGCGCATCAGGTGTGAATTCATTGTTGGCTGAGGAGAGTCATGCAGATGTTTTGTAGAGTCAAATAATGACCCAGAGGCAATAAAATGCTCATTAAAGCATGATAACATCTCCATTTTGTCTGTTATGTTCCGGGAGTCTTTTATTATGCTTACAGGCAGCTCCATATCAGAATTAGTTTCATTTAGGGACTTTATTATTTTCCAAAATTTTGCAGGGTTGTTTAGATTTTCTGTTGTGTTTTTGATGAAATGGTCAGATTTTGCTCTCCAAATAGCAGTGGTGCAAGTATTACGGAGCTTCCTGAAGGCCAACCAGTCAGCAGAGTAGTCAGTTTGTCTGGCTTTTGCCCATGTGACATTTCTCTCATGTAACAGTTGGGCCAAGTCTGAGCTATACCAAGCATTATTTCAACCTTTTACTTTGTAATGTCTGACTGGAGCATGTTTATCAAGTAATTTAGTAAAACCCTCTTGAAAGTAGCTCCAGGCCGTCTCGACATCATCCATTTCCATCATCCTTTGCCAATCAAAATTTTGGAGATCTTGGCAAAAAGCTTGTTCACAAAATTTCTTCGTATCCCTTTTGATAACAATGCATGGTTTTGTTTTTGGCATTTTTGTATTTCTCGAGGTGGCAATGACACAATGATCACTAATATCATTCGCAAAAACAGCAGTAGTAGAATATTTTGAAGGTGCATTTGTTAAAATCAAGTCAATAAGGGAGGACTTCTCTGGGCATTTTAGGTTTGGCCTTGTAGGAGCATTCACAATCTGAAACAGGTTCAAAGAGTCACAATAGGATTTAACATCATCAGAGGTAGGATGCAACCAATTCCAATTTAGATCTCCAATTATTACAATTTCTTTGTAATTTAGGGAAGACAACTGCTCCAATAAAGAAGGAAGTGCAGAGCTATCAGCAGAGGGTGTCCTATAACAGCCAACAAGTGTAATATGCAGGCCACGAGAAATAGCCAAATCAATTGCTAAAAATTCAAATTTCCTTGGCAGAGATGTTTGAACAAGAATGTTTGCACTAAATTTACTCCTGACATATATTGCTATGCCTCCTCCTCTCTTGGGACGATCGGCCCTGAAGACATTATAACCGTTTATATGAATGTCTGAATCAGTCACGGTTCTATTCAGCCACGTCTCAGAAATCACAATCACGTCAGCTTCAGTTGAGAGAGCCCAGATGCGTACCATATCCATTTTAGGTAGCAGACTTCTCACATTAAGGTGAATAAAACCAAGGCCATTTCGGGATTGAAAATCCTGGGGAGTACTAAATGTAAGGCATTCAGGACCCGGGTTAGGTGGTACATTTCCAGAAATCAATAGTAATAATAATATCAAGCGCCTTTGAAGTTGAGATTTCTTATTCACTAAGCCCAGGGAAGGGAAAGTTCTTAAGAAGAATATTGAGTTCACAACATATTCATGAAGAGTCATTACACAACTGAGGTACAGCAGTTCAACCATACAGCCAGAAGGACACAAAGACAATTTAAGATAATGCCACCCATAGATAGTGGCATCTGTTCCAACTTCATGTTTAAAACTGACTGGATTGAGTGGGCGGGATCCATCTGTCCTCTGAAGAACAACTGCAACCCCCAGATCCCTGAATGAAAGTAAGGCTAAAGTCAATAGGAGTACCAGTAGAAACATGTTACCTTTGAGATTTTGGGCTTATATGACCCAAAATATATGAATCCAGTGCGAACAGGAAATAGGAAAACCAGTCCGGAGTTTACCACAGACCAGGCTGAGCGCAGGTAGTGCTGTCCCCATGACGTCTCGCGTAAACAGGAACTGTTGGAGTTGGCAGCTGTGGGCAAAGAGCGTGTATTACTGCCCTATCCCCCACAAAACGTCAAATATGTAGGGATCAAATGATCTGACACTAGAATTTGTCACTTCCCTTCATGGAATAAGACATCAGGCCCATCAGGTAACAGCCAGACGCTCCGAGGTTACTTCGTGGAAGTGGAAGCATCATACAACCCAAATCGGCACAACTTTACGGATTAAACACCAGGCTCATCAAACAACAACCAAGGCTTCGGCTTTTTTCAAATGAACACGGGCCATTTCCAAGAAAAGTTAAAAGTAAGCCCGTAAAATATCCAAGAGTTGTTTATCACCTGTGCAGACTTTTCCAGTGGGCTAGTAAACTATGCTAAAACAAATAGGTAAGAGCGATACATAAAAGTCCACAAGTTGCCATAAAAGTTGCACAAGTTGCCATAAAAGTACAAGGCATATGAGATAAATGAAAAATGATCTTAAAACCACTTAAAAGTCACATAGACTCGATCAATTAAATCCATTCATTCACTCTGACACGGAGCGACAGAGGTGCATGCTGCCATCTTGGATGTAGAGAGTACTAATAATAAAGGATTACTCAGACATGTGTGAATGAAAACAAAACACAACTCTGGTATGTTTTTGATGAGGCAACATTCTAATATGGCTTAAATTTCACAAGTCAGTTTTGTGTAATGTGGGACCTTTAATGATTAGCAGTTGCTCAGAAGACGCACACGTGGCCCCTGAAGTTAAACAGGGGCCAGAGACAGCGGATTTGAGGAAAACCAAGGAGGAGAGGAAGAAGGCTTTTAACATTTGAAGAAGATACAATGGCGCTTTTATGGGCAATGTAATGTAATTATGGTGTGCAGTTGTCGTGGTTTAATTTAGACCAATTATACTAAATACAGAAGCCAAGGCACTTTTGTAGAGCTCACTCTGTACACAAAGTAATCCAGAGTATTTTACAGAACAAAAGGAGTGTGTTAAAAGTGCATTTTTCAGTAATGAAGGCACCTGTAAATGAATACATGTAAGATGCTTTAATGCCAAACTGTGGAACATTCCAGGCAAAGCATTAACATCTCCATGGATACACACATTCATCAGAAAAGTCAGATTATTCTACTTTATTAGTTAAATAAGTAACATAAAAGGAGGGTGAAGAGTGGGGAGAGACAGTCAGAAAATTCCCTGAGGGCTAAATTGGGGATAAATTGTGTGTTTACAATTCATGAGGAAGGAAACATTGCTTTTCATAGGGTAGTATAGCCAAAAATTATTTAAATAAGAATAACATTACTTCAAAATTACTCAAGTAGAAGTACAAAGTATAGTGGTCCAAGAAATTACTCAAGAGTAACTTAAAGAGTAACTGTTGGAGTGTGCCATCTGCTTTGTAATAGTCTTTATAACTGGACGTTCAAAACATTAAATAATGTGCATCTAATCTAGTATTTTCAAAGGAAAGACACAAAATTTAGAAAAGATCATAACTGAAGGAGCGGTGCAAGACACACAAATGTTCAAAGCATTTCATATTGTCGACATAAAACTTCTGTCACCTGTAGATTTACTCACAGTGGGAAGAGTAACCAAAAGTACTGTTACTTCAATAAAAATATTACTCAAGGACTAGTAAAAGTATGCTGCTAAAAGTACTCTGAAAAGTACAATTACTTTAAAAAGTAAACATAACTGTACAAACAAGTACTAACCACTTGTGTATATCAACTCTTGGCTCCCATTAGCGTTGTCTGCTTTCCTCACTGTAATATTTTATTTGTACCTTTGTATCTGTTTTAAATATTTTATGAATGTTTTCCTCTTCCTCTTTGTCGTGACCAGTTTGTGAATGCTTTTGCCAAATCGTGACCTGGCCTTGAATGTTTAAAACGGAGAATTTCTTACAGGAACTGAAAATCTGTCACTCAAACTCCGCACTGCAGCCAGCCACATGTGGAGTCCACATGGTGAACACAATACAACTCTTTCATCAGTCTCTCATTTAACGCTTTTCCACTGTTTTCAGGCCACATATATACATATATATTTTAGATAGTATTCCAGTTTAAAGATCCAGATGGGAAAAATCTAAATGTCTATTGGTGTTGACAAGGCTTGAAGATGGAGGGAGTGGAGTATTGTGTTCATATTTCAACATTAAAAGTTCCCACTGATCAGTTTCCAAGTGTTTACTGCCAATACCTTTGGAGGAGACGTAATATTAAAATGTAATAAAAATGACAGATCATGAAATTATGATGTTGTCAGTTTCACACCACTCACTTCAGAAATAATATATTAAAGATGCACTATGTAACTTTGTCTAGTGGGGAGTTTGTGTTGCCTGGTAAACCAACTTACTTTTTCTGTGTATTTTTAGAGAAAATCATTTTCACATCTCCATGGAAACCAAGTATGTGTCCCAACCACTGCCACCACCAGAAAACTTATTACCTTTAAAGAAAAAGAGGAAAAAAAAAAAAAAAAAAACACTGCTCAATAGAAAGTGGAACATATAAGCTGGATGACATCTGTGATAATTAACGATGCAACTGTTGGTCCAGATGTTGTGGTAGTAAAGCTGCAGATCTCCAGCTGTGGAATGACTTGGACTAGAGCCAGTGAAAGAGGAGCCAGACCAGGAAACAGCAGAGTTTGGAGACATCAGGGCCAAAAAGGACTGGTACCAGACACAGAATGTACAAGCCATCACTTTAAAGGTGCGCTGTGTAACTTTTCTGATGAAGTCTACTACTTTCTTGTCCACATGAAGATGTTTTACTTGGAATGTTCCACAGTATGGCATTAAACATATTTAACCTGACAGCTTACTTCATCAGGACTAGTTACAAAGCAACCCCACTCAGAGTAAAATTTGTCTTAAGTGAGTCTAAACCATGACACAGCAGGACAAAAAGAAGGTCAATTCTACAGAACTTTTTAAAAGACATTTTTAAAGAAGACCTATATCATTCATGTGCCTGCTATATAGTTATAATGACACCTGCGCATTATTATGTTAAAATGTGCATATTTTAATTCGCAAAATCTAAAACAACTTAATAAAAGAAACAAGTCCACTGACTTCTGCGTTATAAAACCACAATGCCCAATGGGAGCAGGCATCTCCGTAAACATCACAACAAATAGTCGGCATCTCCTAGCTGCGGATCACCCTGGCAAGTAGCAGATTGTTTTTCATAACAAAATGACTACACAGCGCTGCCAAATCTTATGAGTATCACAGATTAAGATAAAACTGGAGAACAAAATAAGTACAGAGCAGGGGCCGTATGCCGGCGGTGGTGAAAAGGGGTTGATCTTCAATATGGCGTCTTGAAAATAAGTGATTAAAGATCCAAATAGAACTTCGAGAGGGTAAATGAGAAGGGGGAACAGCTACAACAATGTTAAAAGCTGAAAAGTCAATTTTGCAGGTCTGCTTTAGGAGATAAACTATCAAAATATCAGAACTAAACCCAGATTAAAACAGCCATCTGCAGGAACAAAGCCATGTGCATTTTAGAGTTATAATTTAATTTAAAGCAAGACTAAAACAAGCCCAAGATTGGATCAGGATCAGCAGAAGTCTTCCTGTATCTGTACCAGAGTTTGAGATGTTGCCTTGACATCTGAATGGTTTTCCTGTATTGGTTCACAGTTGGTGGGTTGTTGTGAGTTGTTGGAGCAGCAGGCTTTGGTTTGAGCATCAAGGCCTCAGACTGACAGAGGTGATAAATCTGTTTGTAGTAAAACACTTTGTTCATATGTTTCAGTCCAATGGGAAATCAAACTCAGACAGATGTGGAGTTGCAACATGGCGGCTTTGGCTCTGGTGAAGACACAGACACAACACAAAGTTTATGCGGAATAAATATCAAGAGCTTTATCAAAAATGTAGTAACTGATATTTTCTAAATGTTTGTCTGAAGAAAGAAGAATGGAAATCAAAATAGTGGATTAAAAAGATAATCATGGAGAGCAAAACCACCATCAAGACCCTTCCTCACGATGATGAAGATGTAGTGCTCAAACCTGGACTAGATCTTTTAGTAAATCAGGGGTAAATACAAACAGCTATTTGCCTCATGATTTAAATATATAACTGCAAATGCAAAAATGAAAATTTAAAAAATACTTAAACAAAAATAAACAAAATAGACAAAAATAACATAGTAAACACTGCACAGCACTCAAATAGATTAAATTACTAGATAAAGAAAATAATTAAACCAATTAAAGACATAGTATGTACCTTTTTAGTCATTTTGGTTGTGCTTATTTATCATGCTGTGAGCAGGCTTGCATCTCCACAAACCTGACTCCCAGCCTGGAAGATGGTCTTCTCCTGCTTGTTTCTATGGAAATATTGTTCTTTTGGCTATAATCTTCCACAGTATGGCATATGTTCCACAGTATGGTTTTAACTTTCCATGGAATCATGCAGGTGATGTTCTACCTCCAGAAAGTTACATACTGTACCTTTAAAGTTGACCAATATACAAATAAAATTAGTTAGAAGTGAATTGCATTTGTTGTAACCTAATTTTTCACATTAGTTTTGTTGCATTTTTTTCCCATTAGAAGGCAGTAATGACTATTTTACAAGCTCTCTTTTGTCCAAGGATTAGCTCAGAGTGAGAGAAAGGGGCATGGACCACATTAGAGGCCTGTTTCACAGTGATTTATCATGTATGTTTACCATTCTGCACTAATGACAATGTTCCAGGATATATGATAGCCTTGATTTTTGGCTTCTATTATATTTAACTTTCTATGGGAATGTTAAAGGTATACAGACATAGTCCTTTTCGTTTTCAGTTGTTGAGTGAGTTGGATCATAAAAGGGTAGTTCTTTTTGAGCCGAAAACACACTGTAAATCAGGCAGTGGCTGTAATTTTAACTGGAAATGGTTTCAAACGTTATTGAAAAACATATGGACAAAAGCAAAGAGCAGAGAGAGCTTCCCTCCAGCTTCCCACAGTCCAAAGATTTACACATTCGAATTGAGTTTAAATTATTTTGTACTGTTTATTTTAATATAATACTTAATTTGTTGTGACAGTACTTGTGGTATATATTTTATCTAATGTTATTAATACATTTAATTTTTGGCATAGTCTGACGTAGGCCTGTCATGATAATTACTATATCTACTCATCCTTCAATATATGAAAGTTGGAACAATATTTTTGGAGTCCTCAGAATTTTTTGTGTGTACATTTTCTTTGCACTCCTGGGAAATTTTGGGTAATTTTTTGGCTATATGATCAGATTTAAGCCATAAAAGTTTGAATTAATAACTTGTGAGACTCGTTACAGATGCAAACTAAACCCTAAAGTGTTTCATTCTGCTGTTTATTTATTGCAGCTCAAAGCTTTTCAACAATAATAGTAGATTTAGAATAGTTTTTATGTCTTAAATCTTCTCTTGGGCTATTGTGTCAGTGGCATAAATTAGTTTCAGTATAATCGTTTATCATCTATATTTATTGCAGCAGTATATTTCACTTCAAAATGTGTTATTGTGACAGGGTTAGTCTGACAGAAGCAAAGCTGCCCATCATTTATTTTTGAAAGCATAATTTATTCTAGCACTTATGTTACTGTATCTGACTTGAACAATAACCGACCAGTGTAGATTATAGGACAATGCTGCAAATTAATGGCCATCTCTTTGCAATTCATCTGTGCAGTGTCCCCAAGGCCTGATGTTATTTTGCACAGTTAAAGAATCAAGGCTTGCTTCACATAACATTCTGAGGATTTGGAGTGGAAGTTATGTATTTCTTATAATAAAGATCACTGCAGTTTAAAGGGCCCATGTTACACTATTTTCTGATCTATGTTATAATGTTGTTTACTTATCCAAAACATACCTGGAGTTGCGTTTTGTTTCACTCACACATATTTAACACACAAACCCTGCATATTTAGGCTGAGTTCCTCTCTCAAAGAGAAAACACTCTGTTCCACCTTGTGATGTCATGTGGTAATACAGGAAGTGCTTTACTGTGTTTTTAAACTCCATGCACCTTTAATATCAACATTTGGATCATTTCAGGTCTGGAATTGCTAATCTCTACTAAAATGTAGACAGACTAATAATAAAGGAATACTCAAACAAGGTATGTTTGTGAGGAGGTAACAGCATAATAACATGGCTTAAAGCTCACACTTGCATAATATAGGACCTTTAAGTGTGCTATTTCTTTTCCTGTCATAAGTAGCTCTAAATATTAAAATGTAAAAGCACAATGTGATGAAACAGAGGAGGTTCTGTGCTGTGTCTGGAGGATATCGCACATGACCACTCTGAATTATGACTCACACAATACAAAGTCTGTTTTTGAACTGAAATCTCTCAGAGAAATTGATAAAGTATCTATAAACATCAATGAAGTGGTACGTATGTATGTATGTATGTATGTATGTATGATATTTCTGCAGGCACATTATGTTTCTGAGACTAACACCACACAAGTAGAAAAAAAAACAGGAATAATGGTTATTATCATGTGTTACTTTCATTCAGATGGGATATCATTGATATCGCTCATGGGGGAATGTTTAGGAGTTACCAGGGTGACACAATGCACACTCAAAAGAGTTTTAATACGAAAAACTCAAGAGAAAATACAAAATGTATTTAAACAACACATTTTCAGAAGAATGTGATCAATACAAGCACTACTAGTAGTAGTAGTAGTAGTAGTAGTAGTAGTAGTAGTAGTAGTAGCAGCAGCGGTGATAGCAGTATTAGTAGTAACAGAAGTTGCAGGAATAGTAGTAAGTAGAAAGCATTACCCCCATGTTTTTTTTCCAAATGTAAATTCAATTCAATTCAATTCAATTTCTTTTTATTGTCACATGTGCATATACATACAAAATATGTAGCACAGATGAAATTGCTGTCCTCTCCCACCTCACTGCAAACATTTAAATGTACCAAACCAAAATGTGCAAACAACAAAAAAAAAAGTGCAAACAAAGTAAACATTCAAGTGACATTCAAGTAAAACGGAATGTAAAGACATACTGGACTAGACAAAACCACAGTAGACAGAACAAAAATTGTGCAACATTCAGGTAAACATTCAAATAGGGTGAAATCTCAGACATACTAGACCAGACAGAAACCACAAATAGACAAAACAGAAATTACAGATGAAAGTGAGGTAGTGCTGAAATATATGAGGTAAACAGTTATTGATTGTCCATATGAGTGGAAAGTGAGGTAGTGCTTCATAGTCCAGTGTTCTTAGTGGGTGACAGGGGGCTGAGGGGGGGCAGAGGGGAGAAGTGGGGGTAGGGCAGGGAGAGAGTTGAGTCTCCTGACAGCCTGGTGGAAGAAACTGTCCCTGAGCCTGCTGGTTCTGGCCTGGAGGCTCCGCAGTCTCCTCCCTGATGGCAGCGGGCTGAAGAGGCTGTGAGATGGGTGGGTGGGGTCACCTGCAATCCTGGTGGCTTTGCGGGTGAGGCTGGAGTGATAAATGTCCAGTAGAGAAGGGAGAGGGACACTGATGATCCTCTCAGCTGCTCTGACGATGCGCTGCAGAGTCTTTTTGCAGGACACGGTGCAAGAACCGTACCACACCGTGATGCAGCTGGATAAGATACTCTCGATGGTGCCTCTGTAGAATGTCCGAAGGATGGGGGCCGGGGCTCTTGCTCTTTTCAGTTTGCGGAGGAAGTAGAGGCGTTGTTGGACTCTTTTGGCCAGTGATGTAGAGTTGCTGCTCCAGGAGAGGTCCTCAGAGATGTGCACACCCAGGAGTGCACATCTCTGAGGAACTATTTAGTTCTTACTCTTTGTCTAACTGTATTGTGGGTTACAGGTCAGACAAACCTGATGTTCCAGCCGATCAAAGACGTCGTGTACAGAGCAGTTCAAAGTGGATTTCCCATGGACACACATCTGTCTTGTTTATAGTACTGGGTCGTGGTTTACACAAATGTACAAGAGTCCTGTGGATCAAGGACATACCAGGAGCATCCCTTCTGCCCCTGCCATAAACATAAACAGACATAGGTTATCTCCATTTTACATTTAGGCTGTAGAGACATAAGGGAAGTGACCGGGGACTGAACCATATATTTGTTTTGGTGCATTGCGCTGGTTGGTACGTGAAGTTTTAGATCTGCAGATAGCGGTGTTTAAATGACAACGCTGTACTGGGCATATGTACGGGTCACTGAGGAAGTCCATGTATACAAAGAATGTAATTTAAAGCAAGGTTCAACTAAAGTGTCAAAAATGTCTCCTTTGTGATTTTTTTTTTTCTAAGGAGGTTTTTTATTGATGTTTAAAGGTGATTACAGCATATGTCATTGTATTTTTAATGTCATGTTGTTAAAGGTGCATTATGTAACGTTTCTGGTTAAGGCTCTGTTGAATACTCTGCTTTGTGCTTTGCCTGGAATGTTTCACAGTATGGCATTAAACCTTTTTATCTTCATGGAGACCAAACCAGACAAAGTTACAGGTCAGATCAGTGGAGAGGCAATGCTGCTCACAGTCAGAATGTCTGTTTTTCTAGGTATTTCTGAGCTATAAAACTACCTGTAATTGTTACTTTTGTGTGTTTACAATAATTTGATCTCTTAACTGTTTGGTTCTGTTGCTTCCTATAGGAGAAAGTAAAATAACTGCACACATAAGTCTAAAAATACAAATTCAATATTTATTTTAATTATTAAAATGTAGAGTCAGGACAAAAAAAAAAAAAAACACACATTTTTTAAAAAGTTGTATCAATTCTGAAGCGCAAAGAACAAAGCGGGAGATGATGATGATGATGATGATGATGATGATGATGATGATGATGATGATGAATATATGGTACAGAGAAGATAGTCAATATGGAGGACAAAGAGTGAATATATGGAGGAGGAAGAGTGAATATATAGAGGAGGAAGAGTGAATATATGGAGGAGGAAGAGTGAATATATGGAGGAGGAAGAGTGAATATATGGTACAGAGAAGGTTACCGCTGCCAGGAAAGACCAAAGAGAAGTTTTATGGACGATTTATTTTTATCTTAAATCACTTCATCACAAGTACCTCCATATTTACTTAGTTTAAACAATCTTAAAAGGTGTAGGTCTTCGGTGGGATGTTGTCTTTTATCTGAAGAGGACAAAGAAAAACAGAGTGAACCATTTGGACATTTCTTTGTTCTTCTATCACTCACTCACCAGCCACCATTTCATCAATCAAACTGTCAACTGCTCTCAGCTCTGACTTAAAACTTTCACAGAAACATCTGAAAAAGTCTCTGGACCAAATAGACGTAAATTTAAATTTGATGCCTGTGTGACATTTGTGGTTTTAAGGTTTAGTTGGGGTGGACTGCAGACTCTCTGCTGCTCTGAAGTGAGTTTTCCCTCTTATAAATTTGCTAAATAAGAAAAGCATGTCGTTTATTTCAGGGAAAGTAGTATTAGTAGTAATAGCAGTAGTATAGCAGTCGTATAAGTAGTAGTAGTAGTAGTATAGTAGTAGCTGTAGTAGTTTCAGTAGTAAGAGTTCTTCACTAAGATTTGTAGTAGCAGCCACATAAAAATATATTTGTTTTATTATTGTTCATTTGTTTGAGTAGCAGTAGTACTTATAGGCAGTTGCAGTTGTAGAATTGTGTACACAGTATCAAGACAGAAGTGAAGGCCCACGTATTATCCAAGTATAAGTATAAAAAAGTATTTGAGAAAACTTTGAGACTAACATTTTTTTTCTAGAAGGAGCAGAGCAAGAAACAACTGATTCACATTTAATATTGTTAATAATAAAGGTATTTTTTCCTTTTTTTAACTCCCAGTGGAAAATGAAACAGTTTCACTGTAAAATCTATTACTCAAAGTACAGTGTCTGAAAATACAAAAAAAAATAGTAATAATACTCAGTGAATATAAGAAGTATTTTTTTAAGTAAATGTATGTGGGCAAATGAAACTATCAAGCAATGACACTACCAGAAACTACCAGTATACTGTTGATGAAGTTACAGCTTTTTCCTTCTTTCAGAGGAATGTGTAAACGACCCACACACAGGTGCAGCGGGGGACATCTTGAATTGGATAATGCGTCTAACTGTCTCCTAATCGTGCTAATGGTTTAATTATATGAGCTTAACAACCCACACCCAGAATAGCACTGTCCCAAAATAGAACAGGGGACTGGCGTCATTAAAGGGGACGCTTTGAAGGGCCTTTGTCTGGTTTAATAGCTAACTAACTGGGATTACTGTTACTGTTGTGCAAAAATCTCACACTCATTTTCAATACTAAGGAATAGACCTAATAGTATCACAATGATAAAAAAAAATCTTTAAACAATACACATCTGTCCTGTGAATGTGCCTTTATTAGTATCGATACTTGCTCAAATATTTTGCTTAGTTTATTTGGGCTTTTTTATTTCAATTGCTTATGCGCACCTACTCCCATACAGTTTTGATTCACAAAAGCAAAACATTCTGCTTGTTGTTGTTCACAAATGGAACAATTTACAATGTATAAACCCCTCCTTTCTTATTACAGCAAATGAGTATAGTTTTTATCGTTTTAGTATTGATTAGTCTCTGATTTTCGATACTTTTGCATCCTTAACTAGGATTGTGGCCTGACCTAAATGTCTGAAATGTGTCTGGGAGCCTTGTCTTTGCACATGTGGATTTGGGGGCGGAGTTAAGTGGGATGCATGTTTTTTGCATAACACAATGGTGAGTTTTGTTTGGTGTTTGCCCAGTGCATTTTACAACTGTTAAATTTCACATTATTTATTTTTATTACAGTGTTTGAATGTGTCACTGTTGCAGCTGCAGTTACATAACACAACTTTAAAGGTTCTATATTACACAAAATTGACTCTTGGCTTTAAAGGTGCACTGTGTAACTTTTTGGTGGAAGGTTCATCAAATACTTTTCTCCATGGAGATGTTATTCCTTTTTGGAATGCGTCTGGAATGTTTCACAGTATGGCATTAAACCTTGCTATTATGATGGAGCTCAAACCAGACAAAGTTACAGGTCGGATCTGTGGAGAGACGACCCCGCTCACAGTCAGAATGCCGTTTTCTAGGTATTTTTGAGTTATAAAACCATATGTAATTGACTAAATTTAAGGTAGAGTTGTTTATTGTCATACTGTGGAACATTCCAGACAGAGCAATGACATATTCATATAAACAAGCAGGTGACGGACTTTCCACCATAAAAGTTACACAACGCACCTTTAAGCTATATAATAATGCTGTTACCTCCTCAAAAACATACCTGGAGTTGTGTTTTGTTTCATTCACACATGTTTGAGTATGAGGAAACTACATTAGAACACAGATCAGAGAAGAGTAATGGGATCTTTAAAATGAAAATAAGTGACAAAGCTAAAAATAACTATGAAAGTGCATTTTAAAGGGTAAAAAGGTCATAAAGATAAGATGAAACAATGTTGTAAAAGTGACATTATAGCAAGGAAAATTAACCATAAAAAATAAATGAGTTCTTAACTGAAGTCATAACAGATTCGGAGATGAGGTGGTCCATGATTTTGCAATGTTATGACTTTTGAAGTGGTAAAGACACTAGACATGTAAAATTATACAAACAATGTCTCTGTTGCTGACAGTGCACGCTTTTGTTGTGTCCTCGGGCAAGCCACTTCACCAACTCTTTGTATGGTAGTTTTATAAGCGTGACCATGATTATCGGTTCTGGTTGTAAAGGCCAGTGGGTGCAAACGGCAGAGTGCCCCATGGCAGCTGTGACCTTAAAAGCCACTCACCACCACACAGTGAATTTAATATTAACCAATAACACAGAGATGCATGTTTTAATAATATTACAACATTGTTAAAAGCTCATAAAAGTCCATTTTGCATATTATGTCCCCCTTAAATCTCAGAGAAGAGCCATGTTCTTTGGTTCAGGACAGTCTGCCAGGCTTAAAATGTGTTTCAAATTGACAAAACATTTACAAAGGACCCTTATATAGGCGTATATATCAAACAACAGCTATAGCGTCTCGTCTGTGGTTACAGCTGTGAAAGATGAAACTAAACACATCTACAGTCAACATGTGTTCTTATTTATGCCTTTCCTTTGTAAATATATTATTTAAAAAAAGACAAAATATACATGAACAACACTGTAAATGGCCTATTAAACTATGAGATGTAACTTACAATGTATTAGACAGATACTGCTTCAAATCAAGCTATCCATTTGTTTCAGAATGATGGGAAATTAGGATTGTTGCCATAGTGATTAACTATTTAAAACCTGGATCTAAACCTAGACAAGACCCTGGGCTAAACCAGGACTAGAACAGGATAGAGGTATACTTCAAATCAACCAATAAAGTGTAGAAATGGAGAAATTAGCTTGTATTTTTGAATCAGTTATGTAGCATTTTTAATTTGACCATTTATAAGCTAAGGGACTCAACCTGGACCAAACCAGGACTAGAATAGGACGATACCAAGGTTGTAATGTATATAGATGGATAGAGGTTCAAATCAAATCACTTCAAAATCAACCAATAAAGTATACTTGATGCAAAAATTTGTTTGTATTTCTGAATCGATTGTGTGGCATTTTTAATTTGACCAAACCAGGACTAGAATAGAACTAAACCAAGTCTACTTCAGGGCTAACTGAGATCAAACCAGGTCAAGTTTTAATGTAAAAATGACAAGGAACACACCACAAAATCTGTATATTTTCTCTTGATAATGTTTCAAAATCCAGCAATATGCCATAAAACAGTTAAGACTATTTATACAGTTATGAAGCACAATATATACTTTACATTTTGTTTGTATAAAAAGTATTACATTTGATCTGGTTTAAACTTTTATCTGATTTTATTCCAATTTTAAACACAAACTTTTCTCCCCGGCAGGCTGAGTCTTCTCACATGGGTCTAACATTATGTCAGTTCACAATAATAAGGGATAACTGAACTCACATGACTTGAGTTTGGTCAAAGATCCCATTGTCTTACTGATGGTAATGAATCAGAAGAGACAATTCACATGCGCAGTCATCAAGAGCAGTCCACATGGGTCCCACTGAAGATGCTTTGTGCAGCTTTTCAAAAGACTTGGGGTTAGAGTTAGACACTTATTTACTAGAACTATTTCAATGTATTTTATAGGAATTCAGTTTAAGCCTGATGTAGAATGGTTTTGGTCCTCTTCTAGTCCTGGTTTAGTTCTGGGTTCAGTCCTGACTTAGTCCTACTTTTTATGTGCTCTGCATTTGAATGTGAATATAGTGTAATGTATTTAAATAATGTTAATGTTGATAATGTTGTCGTTTTGGACATATGTAAAATTAGGATAATGAGTAGGCTGTAAGCATGACAACTTTAGTTTATTTGTTTATTTATCAGGGACATTGCAAATAAAAAAAACAAAACAAACATTGATGTCATAAATGCTGTTCATGCCAACACAATACAGTGTGTATTAATGCAGTCATTCATCCAGTCAGTCAGTAAGTAAAAGTACTGCATAGTCCCATTCAGTCTCAGTCACCACATCCATACACTTTTTACATATTTATAATTCATGCTGCTGCATTCAGACAAGGCAGTTTAATGTGACTTTAAATGTGTACTATATGTAACTTTTCTGATGCAGGGTTCGCCACCTGCTTGTGTCCATGGAGATGCTATTGCTTTGCCTGCATGTTCCACAGTATGTACTTATCTATCGCCATGGGTGAAGCCCCAGAGAAACTTACAGGTCAAATCTGTGCCAGTAATAAATCACCTTTTTCAAGGCATTGTTGAGCAATAAAAACACCTGTAATCAAATAAATGCATGATGCAAGATAGATTTAATGCCATACTGCGGAACATTTTCAGCAAAGCAATAGTATCTCCATGGAGACGAAAGTACACTTAACTAAACCTAATACAAAATATAACAAAAGACCACAGTAAATATTTCCACTCGTCTTTGCCCCAGGTTTGTTTACATTAGTAGTATTTGGTCATTTGAGTTGTGAGAAGCGTCAGATAAGGCTTTACTTCCACTCTGGTGAAAGTGTGTGGAGGACAGATAAAGTGTGACGTCATACAAACTGAGTCTATAGACCAGAGCTGTTTCTGTTAGATAAATAAATCGTGCCCCAAATCCAACTCCGTGATACTAATATTGACTGAACGTTACACAAATTAGCTTTGCTCATGAATACTAAATGATACTGGAAAACTGTTATCACTTACCATGTTAGAATGCAGAAAAACAAGCCTTGCATAAATGGTAGTATAGCCTTCAAGTCACTCAAAGCGCTTTACATCAAGGAACCACTCACTCATTCACACACACATACACATACAACAGTGTACACACACAAATTGAGGGTTAAGTGTCTTGCCCAAGGACACAACCACAGCATTCATTTGTGGGAGCTGGAATCGCAGCAAACCTGTGGGTCAGTGGATATGACCCCTCAACCGGTGATGTTTATGTCGAAAGCAGGATTTGAACCGCCAACTTTCGGATCAGAGGACAAACTGAGAAACTTTTTATCTTGAAATGTCCATATGACCACACCAGTACAAGCTTCTGAAATATAAGTTATATCAAGATCTACGAAAACATTTAAACTGTATCTGTCAACTGCACTTGAAAAGCCCAGAATGATATCTTTGGGGGGGTTTTTGTTTTGTTTTTTTGTACAGAGGGATATGTATTGAAGAAGTGTGATTCTGGATTTCTGGATCTTATACTCAAAAGCATAATGAATTCAGTTTTTACGTATGATATAGACATAGATATAGATATAGATAAAGATATATAGATATGGTGCGTATAGCCTACGTTGAATGAGATCCAACACGGCAACCATTAAAATGTATTGTACTGTAAAGCCCTTCACTCCGTCTCCCACCACATAACTCATTGTCTGCCGCTCTGCACCATATCAAAGCCTCTGCGTGAGACATACGGGTAATAAAACACGACTAAACCAACGCAATTTTGCACGTTACATAAAACTCAATGTCCCGTGGCAAAAAGAGTACAAAACGGGGTAGAACAGGGTAGGTAAATGTGAATATGTGGTCTGAATATAGGGCACATATTTGGCAGCGTGTTCGGGATCGTGTGCTCCGTTTGGAAGTGACTCCATCACCTTGCGCTTTCTACTGCAGCTTTATCCGGTGTCGCTCCACGAAAATGCGTCAGACCCGGAGGTTTGAGGACCATTTCAGAAAAGAATTTGTAGCTTAAAAATTATGGAAAAACAAATACTTTACCAGCTTTACAAACTTTAACAAAAAATATATAAATAAATAAAAAAAAATAATAAAAAAGAATATATTTAAGTGGGTTTAGGCTATAATAATAATAAAAAAATAAAAATAAAAATAATAATCTTTACTTTTTTACTTTATACATTCAATCTCTATTTTTTTTTTACCTATAAATTACCGATACAAATTTCTGAACAGTTTTATTGTTAGTTTTTCATGTGTTAGATTCGTATCAAACGCATAATTATGGGGTGAATTCAGGTAAAGTGTGACAAAATTTGGTAACAGCGCCAGGAAACATCCAAATATCAATCAACTTGGATTCTGTGGGCGTCAGATAAAACTTGGGCTCTTATGCCGCGTTCAAGTCAAGGATGCTCCGCTCTCGACTCTGATTGGCCGTCTGCTGTTATAAAAAGGCTTTAAGTTTCTCTCTTTGACTTCAGAGCAGCCGGAGCACCGCGCGCAGCAGGACGCACGGGATGCGTCGTTTACTTTTTACGATCTCATTTTAGCGACCAAACGTCTTCAGGAACCATTAACAACGCGCTGGTGGATTAGCTGTTTGTAAAAGTCCTCAGTAAACCTGTGGATTTGGTGAGTAAATGCGTTACGTTTGACATGCGTAAAGTCTGATTTGTCTGTAAAATTACGGAAGATGTACTGATGCGTATGGCTGGCGGTGTAACTAGACTACTAAACATTTTAGTCAGCCGAGGCGTTATTGTAGTAATTGTTTACTAAACGCATTGCTACATTTTATAGTTATTTTGTACCGTTGACGTGGTTTAGTCTCCAATATCACGTTAGTTTACGCTCTATTTACTTATTTGCAGTTTTATTGAATTGATTTTCTGCTCCTGTTTTGATTTAACGTCAGTAAAAGTTGAAACAGTCCTACTTTCTGCACCCCTTCTCAGTTTTTGACTTTACATAGCCCGTACCGACATAAATCAGCTGCTAAAGTGAATATTATGCGTAACGGACCAAAGGCTGTTGCACATCCAGACGCACTCAAACTGACCGCGTTAGAAACTGAAAATGAAATTGTTGTACCCTTCTGCATGCAAAAAGCGTATAAAATGCACATGTGCTGATAGTGTTGGTGGCAAATATAGTAATCAATTTTATTTCTCAGCAGTTTGGACACAAAAAAAAAAAGATCAAGATGCCTGTAGATGTAGGCTACTGTTGAAAAAGTATAAGATGAAAGGTAGGCTTTATTATTAACATTATTTTCTTCTGAATATTTAGCTTCAGTAGGTTTAACAGTTTAAGTCTAAGTCTTTGCCTAAGTCTAAGTTATGGAGGGATTCTCATATGGACTAAAATCAATACTGAAACGTTTTACTTCTGTTTGTGTTGCTACTGTTTACTTAAAAAGTTGGTGGTCAGTTTGAAAACTGAAGGGGAATTATGTGAAGGATTGTGTTTTGTGGGTTTAAAGCTTTTCTCATCTCACATTGTCTTATATAAATAAATATAGCTTACAATACTTTTTAACGCTTTGTCTAAGGTGCACGGTGTAATTTTCTGGTGAAGGTTCTGCTTCATGCTTTTCTCATGAAGATACAGTATTTGTTCCACCACAGTATGGTATTACATTTATATGCTCCACCAATTCATTTCCATGTGTTTTTATTGCTAAAACTTAGACTTGTGGTGTAATTTAGAGACGGCTTTATTCGACTTTTTATTGATTTGGGTACTGAATAGTCTTCAGTTGTGTTTTTTTTTATTACTGTTTTGATCTTGGTTTATTAGTCCTGTTTTTACATCTGCACTTCTGGTTATGCATTACTTCTCCTTACCTTTGTTTTAGGCATTTGTTTCCTGTTTCTTTTATTATGTAAAGGTGCAGAAACTTTACCACATCCTTACTGCTTTGCCTGGAAAGTTCTACAGTAAATAGTAAAAACTAATTGCTTAACTTGTAATTTGGCCTGGTGGTGTCATCTGCGTGTCTCCATTATGATACTTTGAGTGTCATACTGTGTAACAATAATAAACAATACAGTAAAATTGTAAAGTGACAATAAAATGTCACTTTACTGATATTTATCCTGTCTGTACATAAACATAGTCATATTACTGTAAATAACATAATACACTGAAGTCACTTTACTGAGATCTACTCTGTGCATATGCTGCACTGTTACTTTTATTGTACATAATAGTTTTTTTGGTATTTTATATTTTGTATTTTGTATTTTATATTTTTGCTCCACCAAAACAAAATTAGAGTCTATCTTTAAGTCTATTTCTAAATTATTATTTTTTTAGCCATTATCTATTATCTTGTTTTATTGCATGTTCCATTTTCCTGCTGTTCTTGAACTGTGCGTTGCAACACTGGAATTTCCCCACTGTGGGACTAATAAAGGCATATCTTATCTTATCTTATCTTAAAATGTCCATGGTGACAAGCTGGTGGCGGACCCATACCAGAAAAGATACACATTTACTTCTGAAATGTCCCAAGGTGACAGAAGTTGGTTGGATATAAATTAGTGCATTATCGTCTATGATCTTACCTCAAGTTTGTTTTTAATTAGTTTTGTATCTTTTTATTCTTAAAGGTGCGTTGTGTAACTTTTCTGGTGGAAGGTCCGTCTAATGCTTTTCTCCATGGAGATGTTATTTCTTCATCTGAAATGTTTCGCAGTATGGTGTTAAACCTTTTTATCTTTATGGAAACCAAACCAGCCCAAGTTACAGCTCAGGTCTGTGGAGAGGCGTCCCCACTCACCCTCAGAATGGTATGGTTTCTAGGTATTTTTGAGCTATAAAACAACCTCAAATTGTATAAATTTAAAGTAGAGCTGGTAAATGTCATACTGTGGAACATTCCATAGAAACAAGCAGGTCACAGACCCCCAAGCAAAAAGTTACATAGTGCTCCTTTAATGCACTCACTCAGTCTCCAACTCATTACTGAATTGCGTTCCATCCCCAGATCTGCTCATTTTCTTGCCAGATTTCCATGTTTGAAGAGAATCCAGCCGCACATAAAGTTGGTTTCCAAGGTAACAGTAATAGCTTAAACTTATTACCTCCAATCAAAAAACAAACAGACCAACTCTTTTATACAGTTCGCTCTTAGAAACTCTAATGAACTGCCATTTCACATAGGGACTGAAGGACTGGACCAAAACAGAAACTAATTGCAGGAGAAGCCAAACTTCCTCTTTTTCCAGTCATTTCATTTTGTACATGTGTCTCTGTGCAAAGAGAAAGGCTTGAGGAAATGATATTGATGCACTGGAGCTCAGTAAATGTGTTATTTATTCATCTATCTCTCTTTTATGGACAAAATTGTTTGTGTTGTTTGAGTATCAGGAAAGGAGCTTATGCAAACTTTTCAAAGAAAGACCCCACCATAATTAGAGAATAAGATGCTGGGAGTGCTCATGCGGATCATAGATAAATTATGTGAAAAACCGAAAACAAAAAAGCAAGAGGTCCAAGGTACTCTGTTTTTGAAGTTTGCTTCATATACGCCAACACATTTCAACTCACATAGGAGTCTTCATCAGGGCAAAGTAGAAAACCCCACTATAGTTTGGGAATCAAAAGAGTTTGCTAACATGTAAATTGCTATTTACTTTCACTTGTATTTCTTGTTATTTCTCACATTGCTACCCAGATGTAAAAAAGATATTCTACTCTAGATTGTCCTCCTTTGGGTTAATCATTATTTAGAATACCTTATACATGATTTAATAACATTTTAGAACTGATATAGTGTTTAGCTTTAATTTAGGCTTGAAAAAGTCTGGGTTATCTGGTAGTACTCAAAATCATCTTAAGTGGTACTTGATGTTTGAGAACCACTGGCCTAATGTATAAAAAACTAAACACATTTACACAGAAAACAGTATGCAAATAAGCAATTCATTTCGGCTTATTGATACTTTGCAGTGACTTCATGCTGGGGGTGTTCTACATGTATATATCTATGGCAGATTAAAGTCTTAACTGCTTCAGTTAGAACAGTGCCTACAGTTAGCATCACACCCCCAGTGAATGTTGATGACATCAGCTGCAAAGTATTGAATGTCTGTTACTTCTGGCATATAAGGCAGCATTTGAATATATAGCATTGTATTGTATGGCACAGTAAGTAAGAAGATGTTTAATGGAGTCTTTCAGTTTACTCCAATTCCCCTCATCAATCAGCCTGCACAATGTAGTTTATATTATGAACTTAAAATTTAGAAAAGGGTCACCCACTACCCACTGTTCATGTGGTTTCCCCCTGAGCTGTCAAGTGCTAAAGAGACCAATAATATAAAAAAGAGACATTAAGCATTGTCAGTGTGAAAAGGTGTTTCTGTGTCTCTGACTGTCTCCCTGCAGTTACAGTCTGTAACCTTGGTTTGTGCTGAGCTGCCCCTGGGCATGCTGGGAAATGCTGATACACATGACTGAAACAGAGAGAGAGAGAGACAGATAGCATCTGTTCTGGACTCTGCCTTGTTTAACCTCTGTCTGCAACACATTGCAGTTTAGAACAGTCAGGAAGCCTCAAGGAAGTAGAGGACTACACAGTCTGATGAACATTTAAGGTCTGGAGACACTGGACTGGTGGTGTTAGCCAAGGAATTGTGATGTTACATTTCAAATCTAATTGATTGTCATGAACCTTAACTATAGAAAGGTGTCTCCTTGGAGATATTATTGCATTGCCTATAATGTTCCACAGTATGGTAAAACACTTAATCTCCCTGGAGACAAGGAAGCAGTGCCATCAGGACAAATCTACAGGTCAGACCTGTGAAGAGACCCCACTCACAATTCATGTCTTATTAGCAACTAAAACACCTGTCATTGAATAAATGCAATACAGATAGAGTTAATGGTAAATGCTGTTATAAAAAGCAATAAGCAAGTGGTGGACAAGCACCAGTGAAGTTATATAGTGGGTTAGATGTAGGTCTTTATTTTTAAAGTCTGTCTCAGCATCTCTGCAAGTTCCAGATATGCCTTATACAGAGAAAGAAAAAAAAGGATAACGCACAACTGTAAAACTGGTTTATAATTTTCCTTTGTTGAACAGAAAGCATATATATTTTTACCCTAATACATTTTTGTCAGTCACTAATCCATGTAAACTGCTTGTTTGCCATTATACTATAATCTTTAAGGTAACATCACCATAACCCAGCACAGTACACTCAGTTGGAGGGCTTCAGCTCCTAATCTGTAGATTCTGTTGTTTATTTACAGCTCCAAAGAGGGTCAAAGCAATTAAGAGAAAACGAAAAAGTGGGCTTTTTCTAGTCTGGAGTCTGGACTCTCTTTTTTTTTCCAACAAAAAGAGTAACCAATTTGAACCAGGAGACATAGACAAAGAGAAATTAGCCGGTGTAATGTTTAGGTGCTGGAAAGACAAATCATTTCTTATATAGACAGGAAAAGATCTTGATAATGTAGTGAAAGCAGAGAGTATGTTTCATGTTTTGGGGCGTCAAAATTGCTGAGAAGAGAGGATGGAGAGATTGAAGGGGCTGTTACTTCTGCTGCTGCAGTAGAGATAGTGATTTTATATGAATGACTTGAGAGGCAATGAGAGCCAGTTGTTGTAGCTGTCTCAAAAGGATCGCATGATATATAAGGCATCTGGCAAAATTAAATCAGAAAACCAAAAAATAAGCAATCCAATTTCAAGCTTCAAATAATTTCCCTTGTGGATCTATGTAATTATGTTGTTTCCTCATCACAAACACACCTGGAGTTGTGTTTTGTTTCATTCACACATGTTTAACACACAAATCTTGCATATTTAGGTTCTTCTAGTAAATGGAAAACACCTTGTGATGTCATGTGGTAATACAGGAAGTGCCCCATTATGTTTTTAAAATCTATGCATCTTTGCTAGAATCATTTAGATACTTTCAGTCCTGGAATTGCCAATCTCTACTGAACTGAAGGTAAAAGCAGCTGTTAACTTAAACTACCACTACATGACATCACAAAGTAGAACAGAGCATTTTGAGCTTTGGAGATTTAGACAGACTAATAATAAAGGGTGACTCAAATGTGTGTGAATGAAAGAGCTAGGTTTGCGTAATAGGAACCTTTAACTGATTTTAACTGACTTGTTGTTTGTTTCCTCTAAAGAAGTTTTTTACAGATAAATTATAACCAAAACAACGTAAAAACTCTGATATGCATATATTTTGCCAACCCATACGTACAGTGTTGTATTTGTAAATTTTGAAACACTGGCTCCTCTCCATTTGCTGGGCTTTCTGCTTCACTTGTGCATTACAGATCCACATGGATGCAGTAATTGTTTTTGCAGCAGCCTCTGGTATTTTAATGACCCTGACTGTACATGTGTGGCCATGGCGGCCATCACAAAGGCTCTGCTCAGTGTGAAAATCTGGACCTCTTTTTCCATTCGGTATTTTGAATTTCAAACAGAGCTACAAACCAACCGTGTCCATGCTTAATCACAAACCAGAGTTGTGCTATTTAAACAACTTCTACAACTGCAACTTTTAATCAGATGGAGGCTTAAATTGTGGCTCTTTTCTAGTCTATTATAATGTTGATTCCTTAGGCTGAGTTCTTCTCTCAAGCAGAAAACACTCTGTTCCAACTTGTGATAGAGGAAGTGCTCCACTGTGTTTTGAAACTCCATACACCTTCACTAGAATCATTTGGATGATTTCAGCCCTGGAATTTCCTTTCTCTAAATGAAAGCAGTTAACTTGAAGTTGCTTCATAACACAAGGTGGAACAGAGCATTTTGGGCTTTGGAGATGGAGACAGACTAATAATAAAGGATTACTCAAATATGTGTGAATGAAACAAAACACAACTCCAGGTTTGTTTCTGATGAGGAAACAATATTCTAACTTGGCTTAAAGTTCACAAGAGTCAATTTTGTATAATCAAATTTGTATAAATAGGATCAATAATGAAATGAGAATGCAAATGCGTCCATGAACCGAGCTGTTCTGTATTTGCTTATCTTGTTTATGTTCTGCATCTACAAATAAATGAACACTCTTGTTTTTGGCATGAGTGGGTAAAGTCTGTCTATATTCCTACGCCCGTCGCAGTAGAAAGAAATAGCTTTGATTTTCTGGGGCACCATGGATTTCAGAGATTATGAGATAGTTCTAGGCAGTGGACTCCTGGTATCCTTGGTATTAAAATAATCTATCATTTGTAGTTAATAATAATAAAGTTTCAAATTCATGGCTGCAATGCAAAGGTTAAAACAATAAATTCAAAGCATATGTGCAACTGTAAACATAGCCAGTAATGTAGTTTAATAACTGCAGTGAGAAAATTGTAAAAAAAAATATATAATAATAATAATAATAATAATAATAATAATAATAGGGTTGTCAAAGGTCTCAATACTCAGATAGATGGTATTTTGAGATTTTACACCAAATGTGGAGAGAAGACCTTCTATAGGAAATAATCTGAGGAAATGAACCATGAACCAAAAAAAACTTTCCAAAAGGCCTTTCCTGTTGTGTTCACCTGGTTCGCCCCTGGACACCGCTGTGGTGCTGCAGGACACAGAGGAGGGACACTTTTGGCTCTTCCTCTCGTCAAACTGTCCTGTCACAGATCTGCTGACCCTCCCTGACCAGTCCTCCTGTTAAACTGCACTGAGATCTTTGCCGAAACAAGCAAAACTTGAATTTCCCTCTGGATCAGTAAAGTGTATCTCTCTCTCTTTCTTACATTACATCATCCTAATCATATTTTTTTATTTTTCTTTCAGGTCTATGCCCTCAGACCCACAGCCCAACTCTGCTGAAGGAGTCTTTCCCTGTGTGTTTGATTGTCTGTCTGTTTGAGCCAAGATGAGGCTGGCCGCTCTGCTCTGCGTCCTCAGTATTTTAATCTTTGGGGCTGAATGCACTCGAATTGTCCGGGACTCCCAAACCCCCCCTGTGTCAGACCCCCCCTCCAACATCACAGCCCTGGAACCACCTGTTCCCCCCAGCCGGCCCAGAGGAGCCTTCCCCCCCATGTGCATAAAGCCAACGGAGATCAAGAATGCCTTTAAATATGTCAATACAATCGTCTCCTGTCTCATTTTCGTGGTGGGAATCATTGGGAATTCCACGCTGCTCCGGATCATTTACAAAAACAAATGCATGAGGAATGGGCCCAATGTGCTGATCGGGAGTCTGGCTCTGGGAGACCTGCTCTACATCATCATAGCCATCCCCATCAACGTATTCAAGGTAAGCACAGGCTTGTATTGGTATCATAGACTGACTATATAAATGGACATAGCTAACCCGCTAGCCGCCACGTTCCAAATAGGAAGTGAACATGGGGGCACTTCTGGCTCCATCAACTCTGTTTCCAATTGACTTTACATTAAGAATTTGTCAATGCAACGCAGTGGGTGACGTCACACTCCCTTAGACCACTTCTTTATACAGTCTATGATGAGTATGTTGTTGGCATCACAGAGTAACCACTGGTTTCAGAATGATGAATAAGTAGCACTGTTGCCATAGCAATTAACAATCCTTTCAATGAAACCCATGAATGGGAATGGTAATCAATAATTGGAGTTAATGAAAGTGTATATGTACAGAATGATGAAAAATTTGCACTGTTGCCATAGTGATTAACAATTTAAAACAATGTATCTTTTAAATGGGAAAAAGTCCTCAAATTGTTTAGTTTAGTCTTTTATTTTGACGGGACAATGTACAGAGACCAAAGATCTCATAAAAACAGAGATGTTCCGCACTAGATAAAAGCTAAATAGCTAGTTTCCATCTGCAGTCCCAAATGTTGCAGATAACAGGAAGATGAAACCAAAGAGTAAGGGGCTATTATGCAAAATTAACCTTTTGAGTTTTCTGCCATGTTATGAAGTTATTTCTTTGTCAAAATCACACATTTGAGTTTAGTTTTATTAACATTGGACTTTCCATCTGTGTTGCTGCTGTCTCTGAGCTCATAAAATGTTTTGAATACAAGGTGGAGAAGATATTGAAAATGCATTTTAATTTTGTCTATTGAGAAGGCCACAATCCTCTGTCAGTAAAAAAATATGGTTTGAAGCAGAGTTCAGACTTTGAAATGATCAATCAATAAGTGGAAAAACATTGTGACACAAACGAGCAAGTAAAGTTTATTTGTAGAGCACAGTTTGAACACAAAGTCATTATTTTGCACTATTACACTATTTTCTGATTTATGTTATACTGTTGTTTCCTCATCAAAAACACACCCGGAGTTGTGTTTTGTTTCATTCATTTAACACACAAACACTGCTTATTCAGACCGAGTTCTTCTCTCAAACAGAAAACACTCTGTTCCACCTTGTGATGTCATGTGGTAATACAGGAAGAGATCCACTGTGTTTTTAAACTCCATACACCTTCACTGACTGATGATTTAGATCATTTCAGCCCTGGAATTGCCAATCTCTGCTGAACAAAAGATAAAAGGTAGCTGTTCACTACCACTACATGACATCACAAGGTCGGACAGAGCATTTTGAGCTTTGGAGATGTAGACAGACTAATGATGAAAAAATTGTGTGAATGAATCAAAACATTACTGTGGGCATGTTTTTGATGCAATAACAACATTCTAACATGGCTTAACGCTCACAAGAGTCAATTTTATGTAATATAGGACCTTTAAAAGCAGTGGAAAAAAATGGCACTAAAATTTCATCACATCACCTCAAAGTGCAAATAGCTCAAATGGAAACAGCACTGTTGCTCCGTGAAAACAGATTTGCAGACTCTTAACTTACAAGTCTCATTTTACACCTAATCAAACCATCCAATAAAGTAGTGTTTTTCCATTTAGCACTGCTCTTGAAGTTGCCAGTATCTTTTATTGTACAAGTTGAAAGCTGTAATTCTCCACTTGTACAACAGAGCCATGTGGGTCCCTCTTTGAGCCCGTCGTGCTGTGGGCTGCGTTTGATTAAACTTTTGTTGCTGTGGTCACGTGCGGACATTTTAAGTGATGTTTTTGGTTTCCTGTTTCCGAGCGACTTTTCCAACTAAACTCAACGCCAAGGACAGACCCAATAAACAAGAGACTTACTGGGATGAGTGATACAAAACTCTGTACTCAAACTTTTACACAGGAAATATTTGGCTTTTAAAATTTAAATGGCCTAAATCTCAACAAAACTGCAAACTAAAGCCTAAATGTGGTCTATGGATCTATAAGGTCTAAACCAGATCCAAACTAAACCAAGACTTAAAGGCCCTGCATTGTGCTATTTTCTGATCTATGTTATAATGTTGTTTCCTCATCACAAACACACCTGGAGTTGTGTTTTGTTTCATTCACACATGTTTAACACACAAACCCTGCATATTTAGGTTGTTTTTCTGCTCTTGAACAGAAAACATTCTGTTCCTCCTTGTGATGTCATGTAGTAATACAGGAAGTGCTCCACTGTGTTTTTAAACTCCATACACCTTCACTAGAATTTGGATTATTTCAGCCCTGGAATTGCCAATCTCTACTGAATGGCTACCCTTTACCTTGTTAATTTGAAAACTACCACTACATGACATCACAAGCTGGAACAGATCATTTTGAGCTTTGGAGATGTGTTGGAGATGAGAGATTAATAATGCAGGGTTACTCAAACATGTGTGAATGAAAAAAATACAACTCCAGGTGTGTTTTTGATGAGGAAAACAACATTGTAACATGGTTTAAAACTCACCAAAGTCGATTTTGTGTAATATAAGACCTTTAACTTGGACTAAAATAAAGCCCATATCCTACATTAGCCTAAAACTACTCTATATCAGTATACTAACAAAAAATTGTTATAAATAGGACTAAAACTTAAAAGTGAACTTTAAAAGGTTTAGTGCCATCCACCATTTTGTCTCCATAGAGATGTTACTGCTTCGTCTGGAATGTTCCACGGTATGGCATTCACCTTCTGCATGGAAACAAGCAGGTGATGCCAACAATGGATGTATTTTAATTTGTATTTATTTATATATTCTTTGAAATGATCCAGGAGTGTTTCATTGACCGCCAGTGAAACCTCCTCTACATTATGTTCTTTGCAATAAAAACACCTGTATATTGACAAAATGCAAGATAGAAGTTTAATGCCGTACTGTGGAACATTCCAGTACCAAATGCATATGTCTATCTTTAAAGCAAAGAAACTGTGTAATACATGAAGTGTATGTATGAAACAATAGCCAAATACTGTGTGCTGTTGCAAGAAAAACAACATAATTTAAAAGCAATAAACATTTCCCCAGTCCAAATCAGACTGACTTTGAAACAAAAATGCCTCTCCTCCTGTATCCAGCCCTTTGCTTTGTAGTGGTCCCTGTTTTTCTGTATCTCTCACACTGATTAATGTTCAGACAGTCTCGAGTATTTGAGCGATCGTGTGAATGGGAAACAGCTTGAGGTGGAGTGGCCTTGAGTCTTTCCAGATTCAAAACCATTGTGATTGTTCGGCAGTGAAGGAGCTGACACAAAGGACCTCATTTAAAGCTCATGTAGTTTATGAATGATGATGTGGGAAGGTGAGTTTTGGTTTCTGTGAATGGCACGAATAGAAGATGTAATGAAATAATGGTTTTGTGAATAATAAAAGCTGTAAAATGGTCACAAAAAACACTTTATCAGTTCTTTAGATGAATTGCTAAAGATCAAATAAAGATCAAATTTCATTTATACTTCAAAATACATTCTGTCCTATTTAAAGTGGACCACCAATGACCGATCACAGCAAACTCTTTCTTAAATTATTACCTCAGTGCTTATTCATAATAAACTGCTCTACAAAAAGTTACTGAAGAGTTCCCTTAACCTTCATGAAACTTGTTCTTTCAGTGCAAAATGTAAAAATTCATACCTTATCTTATTTCTCATATTGTGTTGTGTCTCTTGTAGCTGCTGGCAGAAGATTGGCCGTTTGGGGTGTACATCTGTAAACTTATGCCCTTTATCCAGAAGGCCTCAGTGGGGATCACCGTCCTGAGTCTGTGTGCTCTCAGCATCGACCGGTGAGTGGGACAGACTAAGTGATAACTACACAAAGAGAGACATAAGCTGCTGTTTTCATGGGAACTGGCTGGGAGCTATGTTGGTATGGATTGTTGAATTTTGGGCAGATTTTGATGGGAGTTTTCAAGCAAATCTATTCAATTAAAATTTAGCATAAGGTCTTAATGACTAGGGCTGCCCTGTTGCTGCTGTTGTATAACTGACAGTGGCTGTGGTTACATGCACACCAAAAATCTGATTATTGTCAAATTTTTTGAGTTATAAGATTAATAAAATTACATGAAAACAGGTTAAATCCTGTAATTTCTTTTAGATCATGGTCCCTCTAATCACTCACGTCAGATTTTGCATTTTGCATGCAATTTAAATCATCTTAAACATTCTGAAATCAGATAATAATCAGATTTTGGGGTGCAGTTGAACAAAGCAGAGTGGCACTAAACATTAAATGTGACATTGCTAAAAGAATATCTTGAAAATATGCATTCTTTATAAGCAGGCCTGTCTCTCCACAGATCTGACCTATAACTTGGCTTGGTGGCGCCCTCTTCTTGTCTCCATGAAGGCAAAGCAACAGCATCTCCATGGAGACAAGCAGGTGGCACACCTTCCACCAGAAAATAAAAGAAAAGATCCATAATGAACCTTTAAATATTCTTTTATATGACTGGAGTTAGTATCTTTTTACCTTTACTTGTGAGTTTGGGGTTTGATTTGCCAAGCCAAATCTGAAATCACTTTTATATGTTCTGAATTCAACACATTCTAATTTATATATTATTAGGGATATTAAGCTACTTCTATGGAGTGTATTGATTTCAACAGTAAGTACTGTTTATTTTCATAATACTTAACCTGTGGGTAGATTTGTTTTGCCATGAAAAAGACACTGCAAAACAAATGTGAACCCCCTCTCTCTTCACAGGTACCATGCAGTGACGTCATGGAGCCGTGTTAAGGGGATGGGGATCCCTCTGTGGAAGGCGGTGGAGGTGACGTTGATCTGGCTCCTGGCCGTGCTCCTGGCTGTTCCTGAAGCTTTAGCCTTTGACATGATGGAGTTCCCCTACAGAGGAACCAAGCTCAGGGTGTGTCTGCTGCACCCGGAGCAGACCACCAGCTTCATGAAGGTACCAGTGGGCAGAGAACCATGGGAATGAATGGAAAGCTCTCAGTGCCACCATAGAGTTTCATAATGTCAGTACATCTGATTTGTTTGGTCTAAACACCTCATTACCACATTCGTGAAACCTGAACACTAATTCACTTGGTTATTAGTAATATCTTAGCCCAAATTTCAGTTTTTATCATGTAAAGGTCTGTACCGCACATGTCAAGAGGAAAAAAAAAATATCAGAGGAAACAATCCGATAATGAACTACATCAAATCTAGATCTGTTAAGAATATTGTTGTGTTGATTGAGATTGAGAATTGAGATTAAAAAGTTTTGGGAAATACATCTGGCACTCAGTTGCTAAGGAGAAAGTTCCTATATTACGGAAAGTTGACTCTTGTGAGCTTGAAGCCATGTTAAAATGTTATCCAAAACATGTGTTGTGTTTTGTTTCATTCACACATGTATGAATAACCCTTTATTATTAGTCTGCCTACATTTCCAAAGCTCAAAATGCTCCGTTCCACCTTGTCTTGTCATGTCATGTAGTCGTAGTTTTCAACTTAACAGCTCCTTTTACCTTTTGTTTAGTAGAGTTTGGCAATTCCGGGACTGAAATCATCCAAATAATTCTAGTGAAGGTGTATGGAGTTTAAAAACACAGTGGAGCATCTCCTGTAGCACTTCCACATGACATCACAAGGTGGAACAGGGTGGTGGAGTTTTTTTCTGTTTGAGAGAAGAACTTAGCCTCAATATGCAGAATTTGTGTGAACATGTGCGAATGAAACAAAAACAACAGGTCTGTTTGTAATGAGGAAACAACATTATAACATAGATCGGAAAATAGTTTAATATGGGCCCTTTAAACAGAAACCTAATAACCTAAAGGCAGATTTTTTACAGTACTCCACTATACTGTATCGTTCAAAATGTCACTTCCAATTTCCATTACACAAACATGGACCATAAACTATCTAAATATTTTAGTCTGGGTTTTTTATTTTGACAATACTCAGTTGAGGTAGTAGGTCTTTCACAGTCAAAAGGTGGAGTCATGGGGCATTTTTGGCTTGTCCGTTCTTATTATTGCTGACATGAAAACTAATTTAAAACAGCCTGATTTGCGTTACTCTTATACTTTATGTAACACTGTCACAATGTGCAAATATTATAAAAATAATTGTAAATACATACAATTTTAGGAGAGAAAAAGTATCTACAACTTTTATGTACAATATGTATGTGACAAGCTTAAATACAGTGAATTAAAGTTGCACTGTGTAACTTTTCTGGTGGAAGGTCCTGTTTTAAAATAAAGTTTTTATCATTTGCGGCTTTTATCCAAAGTCAGACCTTTTTTATCTTTTAAACTTTTTGAACAAGTCGTGCTTTTTAACACCGTGTGTTAAAAGCCAAAGCCGGCCTCTGTGTCTTTTATTTATTTTTAATTTATTTTATTGGTTTTATTTATTTATTGCTATTCTATGGTTTTGCTCTTATTTTATTTTACTGGTTTTATTGTTTTAATACTAATATTATTAAATCTGAGCATTTATATTATTATTGTTGTTATTACTATATATTTGAGCAGCACTTTGGAAACTGTTTATGAAATGTGCTATAAATAAAATGGATTGGATTGACTGACCAGCTAGTCTCCATGCAGATGTTGTTTTGCCTGTAATGACCCACTGTATGGCATTAACTATACTGTATCTATCTACATGGAGACAGGCTGGTGACAACATTAGGCCAAGTAACATGTCAGATCTGTGGAGAGAGGCTAGCCTGCTCCAAGTTTTTCATAACATTTTGGGCCCCGTAATAAAATAAATGCTAGGTAGATAAGTTTACTGTGGAAGATTTACATTACTGAGAGAGCACTTAGCGGATCTTCCACCAGAAATGTTACATATTGCAGCTTTAAATAAACATGCATGTGATTAATAAAGTACAGTATAATGTGTAATGTACTCAAATGTGTCTGTTGTTTTCACAGTTTTATCGTAACGCGAAGGACTGGTGGCTGTTTGGGTTCTACTTCTGCTTTCCTTTGGCCTGTACTTTCATCTTCTATACGCTGATGACCTGTGAGATGCTCAGCCGTAAAAAGGGTATGCGCATCGCCCTCAACGACCACATGAAGCAGGTACTGACCCGAAACCTTCACTTTTCTATTAGGGACGTCACTATTTAAAATGTTAGTGTTAAGATTCCAGCTCTCACAGATGAATGCTGTCATTGTGTCCTTGGGCAAGACAATTAACCCACCTTGCCCCCAGTGTCTGTGTACACTGTGTATGTTTGTGTGAATGGTTGGATGGTTCCTTGATGTAAAGCGCTTTGAGTGGTGGAAAGGCGCTATATATAAATCTGACCATTTACCATTTTATCAAGATTATTATTAGTGAGAAGAAACAATCAGATTTTACACATATTATTTACTGAAGACATATTGAAACAATGAAAGGCTTGATTCACTTTCAGTCATTTTTCAGCAGATGATGTTCTAAAATCAAATTTTCTGAATTGTAAAGTAAAATTATAAGTACACTGTGTAGCCTGATTTTAAAAAATGGTACAACAATCTAAACTGAACGTGAGTTGCCAGAGCCTTAACCTGCATATAGAGCACACGTACGAGTTTTTCTCATGCCTCATGGGAAACTCAGAACCTCCAGAATTCCCTCCCTGAGCTGCAGAGTCTGCACTAGCACCGGTTCAGACTGGCTTCAGGTGCTGGGGTTTAGTGACCATTCAGATCAGAGAGAGTGAGTCTCATTCTGCTTTCTGATTGGATAATCATTTTGAGAATCAGAACACCAAAAGATAACATCTTGGACTTGAACATTACAGTTGTTACCAGTAAAAGTTGTATTTGATTTGAACATGCCTACCCTGCATCTGGCAACTCAGACTGGGTTGTACTTATGAAATTTAAATCAAAATCTTACACATGGTCCCTTTAATGTGACATTAACATCAGTATAAAGAGGAACACTTGAAGGATTTTTTGAGAGTGTAGATACATTTTTGCTGAAATATATTTATGCTTAAAACTCTCACTATTCTTAAAATAATTGTTATATGACAATTTCTGAGTAATCCTGACATCCCTGCTGTCTATCACGTCACAAAGTTAATGCATAACATGTTTTTCGTGACAGAGACGGGAAGTGGCCAAGACCGTGTTCTGCCTGGTGCTGATCTTTGCTCTGTGCTGGCTCCCCCTTCACCTCAGCCGCATTTTAAAGAAAACTATCTACGACCAAAATGACCCAAACCGCTGTGAACTGCTCAGGTATACAGGTCCCATGATAACTCGCAACGAAAATACCATGAAATCCTATTGTTTTAGCTTCCTGTGGCTATACTGTAACCACCATCTTGTGTCTGTACGGCAGTTTCCTGTTGGTGATGGATTACATTGGGATCAACATGGCGTCCCTAAACTCCTGCATTAACCCCATCGCCCTGTACTTCGTCAGTCAGAAGTTCAAAAACTGCTTCCAGGTAACAGAGGTCATGGATTTGTCATTGGAAGAGCTGACGTTTAAGATGAGATAATATTCAAGAGATAAGAAATACAAAAACAGCGACAGGAAAAGGCTTTTGGCTTTATGTAATTTTGTAAAAATGCGTGCTGACAGTAATCTTAGTCAGCACGCATTTTATCCAGGAAATCTCCATTAAATTACAATGAGACAGTGTAATCCTTCATTCATCCAGGATTGATTCAGTGTATGAGAAGGACCGCCACTGAAACCTTTTCTACATTTATACAATTACAAACATAAAAGATTAACTTAACTTTAAAGGGCCTATATTATGCTGTTTTCTGATTTATGTTATAATGTTGTTTCCTCATCAAAAACATACCCAGAGTTTAACACACAAACCCTTCGTTTCAAACTGAAAACACTGTTCCATCTTGTGATGTCTCTTGGTAATACAGAACTGAACTAAAGTTAAAAGGTAGCTGTTAACTTGAAAACTACCGCTTTGTGACATCACAAGGTGGAACAGAGCATTTTGAGCTTTGGAGATGTAGGCCAACTAATAATAAAGTATTACTCAAACATGTGTGAATGAAACAAAACAGAACTCCAGGTTTGTTTTTGAGGAGGTAACAGCATTATAACATTGTTTAAAGCTCACAAGAGTCAATTCCATATAATATAGGACTTTAAAATGTAAACTAAAATGCAATCTCCAACTTTTCCCCACCAAAGAAAAGATTTGTTAGATTCTGAGTACCACCAGATCTAAACTCATAAGGTGTATAACTGGACTATTCCAAGTCTAATCTAGCGCTAAACCAGGTCTAAAAGTGGACTGCATCATTTCCACTGTAGTTCTAAACAAGAAATTATTCAAAGGAGGACAAAAAGTGGATAAAATAGACACTAACTTAGGCAAACCCACAAACTAAATTACAAACCAGAGACGCTGTATTCGACTCTATATATCTCTAATATGCCTGCTTCATCTCTGTGTTCCAGTCGTGCCTGTGCTGCTGGTGCCACAGGACCTCTCCTTTGGACAAAAGAGGTTCTGGGCGCAGTTGGAAAGGCTCATGTCACGGAAACGGACTCGATCGCTCCAGCTCTCGCTCCAGCTCCCAAAAATACTCCTCTTCTTCATAAAAAAACTGGACTGACTTCACCTATGAGAGAAACCACAGACTCTGGGCAGCCCAAACTATCAACCCAATGACTATAGGTGAAACTGGGCTCTTGAAACACTGAGGAGTAGAGCAAAGGACTCAGAATTTCCCAGTGGACTTGCAAAAAAGACATTGTAAACCATTCAAGAATTATATATGATCAGCTTCTTAATATGCAACCCAAAACTGACTCAACGATATGGATTCTTCTATCCATCAGAACCAGCATTTTAACTTTACAGCTACAGTTTCTCATTGGACCTTGCAAGAATGGCAGTCACACCACTACTTCTTTAATGGACCATTTTTGATATTGATATGATGCACAAGAGCTGGGTTTTGGAGATGTTCAGACCCAACTTTCAAGACATCCAATTTGTCAAACTTGCTTTATTTTTTCACAGTTTCTCTGTCTCTATAAAGGTGCACTGCGTAACATTACTGATGGACGGCACAACACCTGCTTGTCACCATTAAGATGTTATTGTCTGGCTTAGAATGCACCAGAGTATGGCATTAAACATATTTATTTTACATTTACCAGTTTTTATATTAGACTTTGTTGTGTCTTTGGGCAAGACAATTAACCCACCTTGCCCCCAGTGTCTGTGTACACTGTACACTGTTTAATGCCATACTGTGGAACATGCAAGCACGCAAAACAGTAACATCTCCATGGAGTACACCAGAAAACTTGCCCTTTTAAGTGTAATTTTGTTTTTTATTATGCGTTATTATGCGTTTTTTGGGGGGTGATATATTTTGTGTTTATATAGAAACTACCCATTGACGTGTATTTGTGAATAGTATTATTACAAGTGGCAGATTTATAATTATAATGTAGAACAGAGCTCCACACATGTACATACAATACAATACAACATATTATCACTGATTAGCTTTGATACCTCATGAGACAAGACATTTCCCCACAAAGCTAAGAACATTAATAGCATTCATTAAAAATCAGAGTTGCCTGATAAAATAAAAGCACTTACAAGCTCAGTATTAGAAATACATAGAAAATAAGTAGGTTTGGTTTAATTAATTGGCTTTGGTGTATTTTGGAGATTTGAGGTTGGCCCTAAACTCTTTCCCATGTTTTATTGTCCATTCAACATTAATTAGACCAATATTAAAATCACTTGTTACATTTTCTTGGTCGAATCCTGGACGAATCCCCAAAGCCCAATTTTAATCAATTTCATTTTGAGCATGAAGGTCACAGGATTTAAACCAACACCAGTCGAAACCACATGATTTACTTTTGCTATTTTTTGTTATTTGGGTAATTATAAGTGTAAGTATTGTATTATTGTTAATTAATATTGCTGACAACACAGTAGGCCCATTGTGAGTTTAGCGGCCTGAAAAACTAAAGTTAAATCTGATCCAATATTTACATCATTAAGTAATTCTCATGGTTTTTTCCGTCACAACCACAGTTTAGACACATTTTAGCAAAGTAGCCTTATAACTGGTCGCCAACAATTACCCATGTATCAAGCATTCATGTTGCAATGTAGGCTATTCATCCATTCAAATGAGGAAACCCAGGAGCACTATGGAGCTTTTTGCTGGAGAGTCATGCCCCCTGCTTGTCTCCATGGAGATATTACTGCTTTGCCTGGAATGTTCCACAGTATCTCAGTGGAGACAAGCAAATGTTGCCTTTTGGACAATTTACAGGTCAGATCAACGGAGAAGCGAACCCCCTCCACTAAGAATGCATTTTTTTAAATAATAATTGAGTAGTTAAAAAAAGCTAAATGGATATTTTTAATGCCATACTGTGGAACATAACAGGCAATGCAATGACATATCTATGGAGACAAGCAAGTAGGGTAGAAGACCCCCCCACACCAGAAAAGTTACATAGCGCATCTTTAAATGGCAATGCTTTGGCTCCTTTCTCTAGATATTTACAGATGGTTCCTAAAGGCAGGTCCTTTAGAAGTCTATTATTTTGAAAACACTAAACAGCATTTAAAGGTCCTATATTACACAAAACTGACTCTTGTGAGTCTTGACTCTTGTTTAAGCCATGTTATAATGCTGTTACCTTGTCAAAACCATGCCCGGAGCTGTGTTTTGTTTCATTCACATATGTTTAAGTAATCCTGCACAGCGTTTTCTTTTTGAGAGAAGAACTCAGTCGGATTTGTGGGTGAATGAAACAAAACACAACTCCAGGTATGTTTGTGATGAAGAAACAACATTATAACTTTTCACTTATTCCTTTTCACTGCCTGCACAATAAAGTGTATAGACTTAAGCTTTATAACATGCAGAATCACATGTACAACCACAAGTAATACCTGATTATTTAGCACTTTCAGCTCCTGACTTGACTTTTTACATTAAATCTCCTGTTGACGTCACCAGAGTATTGAAAACAGGCTGTACCGTTGGCCTTTAGTCACAAGAGAAGAGAGCCTGGACTGTTTTATCTCTGCATCTCACTCAGTCATGAGGAGGACAGCGGTTCACATGTTTAACACAGGGCCCCATTACAATGTACTAACTGAACGGCTGAGATTGTGCTAATGGCCACACTGAGTTTATCTCTAAGTACTTCACTTGTGTCTGTAAAAGTAGCAATATTTGTTCATTTGAAAGTAATTGACCAGATAATTCTTTAGGGATTGTATGTTATGTAGGACTGGGATAGAGATTGTCTATTCAGTGATTATCTGGCGCACACAATAGTCTATATTTTTGTTGTATCAAATATAGATTCATATTTTGTACATGTGGTTATTTCATATATTTTGGAGTTTATTTCCTGCAGAGATAGATGTCCACACAACTTTGGAGTAGCAAACAGGGGCAGTATTACAGGCGTGTGTGGATTATCTTGTTTTTAAAATGCAAAATAAAAGTTACATATTCAGACTTTTATATTTGGTTACAAATGGTGAAAGGTTATTGCAAAGCTAATTATCCTGAAAAGCAGAAAAGCACTGTACGTCTATGTGTATATGTGGATTATCAGGAGGTTTAAAGGTGCACTGTGTAACTTTTCTGGTAGGGGGTCCACCACAAACTTTTTTCTAGAGATATTTTTGCTTTGTCTGAAAGGTTTCACAGTACAGCATTAAACTCATCTATGTTGCATCTATTCAATTACTGTGGGATATTCTAGATAAAGCAATAACATCTCCATGAAGACAAGCAGATGGCAGACGCTCCACCAGAAAGTTGCACAGTGCACCTTTAAATTAAATTTAAAAAATGTGGAAAAACAGCCATATTGTCTAGTTATTCCTGTTTGCTTCTCCAAATACGCTCACATCATCTACTGTAGGCATAGGTTGTGTATTCATGTATTCTTTCCTCTGCATTTAAAAGTGCCTTTAAAAGTTTGGCATAATTTAACTGGTGACCAAGCACAAGACAAAGAGACTATACTTTTTTGCTCATAATAGAGTAGTTACATTGATTTTATATATCTGAATATTTCCTGTAGGTCTGTGTTTGACCAAAGTTGTTCTGAGAAGCTTTATTGGAGTATGTTATATTGGGTGAAATGAGCTCCTTTTGTTGGGGTCATCTGATTGGGCTGTGTGCATTTCATTATGTTTCTATCTATGTCGGCCATCTTGGTTTTCCATAGAGCCACATCTTAACTGGCTTTGTACTTGGAAATAGGAGGGTTTATGGAGAGACCACCAAGAAGTGCTTTTGAGGAGTTGAGAGGTCTAGAAGATTAAATGACTATGTCAAATTAGCTTTGTTTTTATTACATTATATATACATGTACTTTTGTGACAGTAATAAATCATATTTTATAGCATCCATGTTGTCTGTTTGATGTGTTTAATTAACATACTGGTGACTATTTACAGACCACAAGACCATAAACGACAACGGTAACTGCCTTCTCCTTCTCTGCCACCATAACAACCTCTGTGTTGCTGATACCTGGTTTCCCCGGAAACTCATCCATCACTGGACTTGGTACAGCCCAGATGGCAGAACCAGGAAAGCGCTGGACCACATCCTCATATCTCGACGCTGGAAGTCGTTTGTCACCAACTGCCGTGTTTACAGAGGAGCTGAGCTTGGCAACAGCGACCACCGCCTGTTGGTGGCCCAGCTTAAGCTAAAGCTGCGAGCCAACCAGCACACCAAGACCCCGCCTCACCTGGACTCCTCCCTACTCACTGATCCAAACATCGCCGCAGACTTCAGCCGCTCTGTCCGCCGTACCTTCGATGCCCTGGCCCTGGACAAAGTGACTGACTGGACAACCTTTAAGGAGAGCGTCATTCAGTCAGCTCACAATGTCCTCGGATGATCACGACCTTCCTCAAAAAAGCCTTGGATATCGTAGAGGACACTTGACATCATCGACCGCCGGCACGAGGCCCGACTCCGGAGCGACCTGTCAGAGTACCGACGGCTGAACCACCTGCGCAATGTGGCTATAGCCGAGGACCGTGATAGGTTCTGGAAGGCAGAAGCTGAACACCTAGAGTCCGCGGCTAACAACAACAACATGTGCCGGGTCTTTAGTCTGCTGCGCCAAGCCCGTAATGGTCCACGCATTAAGACAGCCCTGGTGAAAGATTCTAATGGCCACCTCTTAACAACTGAAGCAACCTGCCTTGAACGCTGGAAAGAGCACTTCAGCCTCCTCCTGCAGCACAGCTCCATTCCGGCTGATTTCATCACCCCAGCCACTGTAAATGCTGCACCAGCAACGCTTGCAGTACAGATCCTGTCACCCCAGAAGAAGAAGATTTTAAAGCTACTATCTGCAATCTTTTTTATCTTTTTTTTTTTTTTTTTTTTTTACCAGTAGATGGCAGCCGTGAAACCTGTTCCCTCCTCCCCCCTCGCCTCACCTGGCCTTTGTTCACACTCACCTGTGCTGTCCGGTCTTCTTCTGTCAAGCCAAAGCTGCACACACTATCAGACAGCAGTAACATAGATAGCATCTAGTGGTGATAAGAGAGAATACAACAGCGCCAGATCTAATTACAGATGGTAGCTTTAAGTATCATAATGGAGGATATACTGTATATTGTGTATGTGATGTGTTCGATTGATGGGGAATAGGAGTCCCTGACAGAAACCATCCAAACAGACCAACTCTCCACTACACTCTACTGTCTTTTTCATTTCCATTTGTTTTAACCATGTTATCTGTAAATTATTTGACTGAAAGCACTGCATACACTTTCAAATCTAGATTAAGTATGTGTTAAATAACAGAATCATATGCAATATTCACAGTATGACAGAAAGTTCCTTAGATATCAGAGCAGCCAGAGCAGCTGCCTCCTGCACTGAACTCCTTTACACAAACACTGTACTGTGTTATCATAAGTGAAGTCAGGGGTCAGTCACTGTTTCCACTTTAACTCCTGAAGCTGAGGTACATTTGGTTTACATTATGTTCAGAGTCTTATAACATAACTATAACAAACCTGTCAGCTTGTCACTTGACTCTAAAGAGATTACAAGAGATATGAAGTTTTGAGTCCAACTAACTGAGTATTTTTTCATACACTGCAAAGAATAACATACAACAGTAAATCTGTGCCATCAGCCCCTCCAACCACCACCACTCACACACCACATTCATACTAGGCAAGGTAGATGAAGTGTCAGAAAGAGAAAGGGATTTGGAGGGTTAAGCTGAGGTCAGATAAGATTAATTGAACAGATAAATAAATGTCATAATGAACATCGTAACCATGGAGTCACGGTTAATGTCAGAAAAATAACAGACATGTCCTCAAATTCACTCGGGTTCATCAATAAGTGCATGGGGAGAAATTATAGACTGTATAATGAAGTGAGTGTAAAGGAGTGTGAGGCCAGCAGTTACAGGGGCAAATTTGAAGATGAGTTACATATTAGGAATAGGAATTTATTTACGGACAAAATAGCAAAATAAAAACGTAAAGATCATATAGAGCGGGTTAATACAAACATTTTTAAGACCAAAATGACGAGGGTCACTGCAGCAGTTACAGAGAGAGGGAAGACAATTTTTTAATGTAGAAGCAGATGGAAACTAGCTGTTTACTGTAGCTATAATCTGGTGCGGAATATCTGTTTTTATGAGCTTAATGTCTCTGCACATTGTCCCTGCAAATAAAGACTAAACTAAACTCAGGTAAAGTCAATTGGAGCTAGGGTCGATGGAGTCAGAAGCGCCCCCATGTTCACTTTTTATTTGGAACGCAGAGACTTGTTTATACAGTTTATGGGAAAAAGAGATGATTTTTGTCCATCTGCAGTTGCCTAGTGCTCCTGAGGGTCAAATGAAGAGGACGAATTTCCCTATAAGAAAAACACTGACATGTCTTGGGTCTTATTTTGCCTGTGATGTTTCCCAGTTATCTTAAAATCACTTATAAATACATGTATAAATGAACCATATCCACTGGGTGTGACTCAAAGTGAAAGGGAAAAAGCAGTTAGCGTCGCAGTAACATTAGAAGGTCCTTTGGTTCAACTCACAGGCCAAGGCTTTTTCACATGGATTTGATCGTAATTAGATTTTTGCCACATACCTAAGCCCTGCCAAGAAGGAAAGCAAATAAATAATAATTCGATGTTTTATTTATGATACATTATACAAATAAAAAATAAAACTGATATTGACGGTATTTATCATGAGGGACTTGTTCAATGAGGTCATCATTGAAAATAGAGATGGGATCGCTGGAGTCTGTGACATGAGATCTAGTAAAGTGCACTGTTTTTGTTTCGATGATTTTAAGACCACTTTTAGGTTTATTACTTCATTATTACTTCATCTGAATATGTGTTTGTATTTCTTTTTTTCATGGGTTTCAGACAATCTTAAAACTTTTTTAGTGGTGTTAACTAATGTAAACATGGTAATTGCTGAATATTCCACTAAAGATATCTATGTAGAACACCTCCATCGTGTTGTCACTGCATAGTATCAATATATCACAGTAAAGCTGATCCAGTCAGAGTGAGTCAAAGAGAGATTACACAAAATAGTCCCAAATTATCCCATAGTCCATTTAGTGATCGATAATACATTACAGAGGAACATTAATAGCTTGAATTAAACAATCTGAGCAACATGGAGCTCAAGTGTTGTTTGTAGACTGAAGATAATTGCTTTGGGAGTCAGCATTTCAGTTTTATGCAGCTAAAACCTGGAACACAATCCTAACGATGTGAGACAGGCCTCTACTTTGACAATATTTAAGTACAGGCTCAATTCGGTTCTCTCTTCTGGTTTGGCCTTCTTTCAAATGAAGATACTCAAGAAGCTAAGAAAGTAAGGGTTATAAATCAATTGGGGAAGTTATTATATTTTCATTAAACTGTTCAGAGAAATCATTTTGAGAGAAAAGATCTACACTACAGACCTCTTATGTAATGTATAAGACACAGAGCAAAATCAGCATTTAAACCAGGTACTTCTATAGTTCAGGAGGAAATGGTCTTCCCAGTGAGAAAAAAGTTCTATGCATAATTTCATCTTAAAGGTGCACTGTGTAACTTTTTGGTGGAGGGTATCCTACCAGTTTGTTTCCATGGAGATGTTATTACGTTGCTTGGGGTGTTCCACAGTATGGCGTTACACTTATTTATCTCAACTAAACACAAGCAAGTGACGCCACAGGGCCATGTTACAGGGTCAGATCTGTGGAGAGGCGAGCCCACTCACAGTAAGAATGTCAATAACACACATGGACCTGAGAAAATGCAAGACGGATAGTTTAAGGCCATACTGTGGAACATCCAAGACAAAGCAATAACATCTCCATAGAATCAAGCTGACAGCATACCCTCCACCTGAGAAGTTCCATAGTGCAGCTAACTATTCAAGTTTGGTTCTATAAGACAAGTCAAAGTCGAATAATATCACACACTGGAAATTATCATCAAACAGAAGCTGAGGGGGCAAAAACTCTACTGGGTCACTGAAGAATGAAGCAATCACATATAACACTTTTAAAAAGGCCAGACATGAAAATGTATTTGTAAACTTTATCTCAATTTGTGTGACTTGCTGTAAATATAAAATCTAAAGCACTGATTTCAGTATTGGTAAATATGGTTTATTGGCCCCAAGTAGCGGATACTGGTATCACCTGATAAAAATTCATATCGGACCCTCTCCAATTTGAAAGTTATAAGTTTGATGAGGAATCAATGTAAAAAAGAAAGCTATACATTATGGTTATAATATAAGACCTTCAAAGAATTCTGGTAGTAGTAGTAGTAGTAGTAGTAGTACCTTAATGGCATATGTATATACTTTAAGTAATTGTAGTAATTGCAATTGTAGTAGTAACTGCAACATCTAATTTGCATCTTGTCATAGTCATATCATAGCCTTTACTTATTTGCCTTGTGATCATTCCTGAATCAATGCATGTTTTTATATAGTTGTTCACTTAAAAAAACTAATGAGAGAAAAAAAAAAACAGGAGGAAACATTTTACGACATTATTATTATTATTTCAAAACACAAAAAGCACAACTGTACAAATAATACACTCAGATAAAAGTCTGAATAATCTTAGAAAAAGGTTTGAGAAATAATATAAAACATTTATAGAGATGTCTTGGTTGGTCACCGCTGCACTGCCAGTCATTCTGTTCTTCACTGCTCCTGTTTTTCTTTGAACTCATTTACTCGTGCCTGGAAAAACACAAGTGAAGTTTCTCATGAGTATATCTCTGTAGCATGGAGAGTCTTACTGCTAATCAACACTGACATCCATGATCCGTCTGAATGGAAAAGCCAGTCACATTCCCAGTGTTTTGCTTTTATCTCTTGTGAAAAATACTTATTGCATTTGAGCAAATTAAGGTGTGCTCCTGGCTTCTCTGAAAGGTCAAAATGCAGTCTCTTTCATGGGAAGACCGAGCAAGATCAACAGTTTCTTCAAGTCACGTTTGTGTTTGGATTCATTTCTTCGCAACTTTACATTGTTCATTTATTCTTTCTAGGGTTGCCAAAAACTCAGATACTAATTGATACAAAAATAGTATTGAAAACACATCCTAATTTGAACTGAAGAAAATCTGACTTTTCCTGGATAGTTTAAAGGTGCATTGTGTAACTTTTCTGGTAGAGAGTCCGTCACCTGCTTGTTTCTATGGATATATCACTGCTCTGCCTGGAATGTTCCACAGTATGACATTAAACAGCTCTACCTTATATTTATTCAATTACAGGTGATTTTATTGCTCAAAAATACCCAGAAAAAACAGGCATTCTGACTGTGAGTGGAGCTGCCTCTCCACAGATCTGACATGTAACTTGGTCTGCTTTGGTCTCCATGGAGATACAAAGGCTTAATGCCATACTGTGAAATATTTTAGACAACGCAATAACATTTCCATGGAGAAAAGCATTTGACGGACCCTCCACCAGAAAAGTTACATAATAATAAAGACCACATGGTAATATTAAAGAAACTACAATTATTTTAAATGCATCAAACACGAAATTTCAGTATCGTGACAAGACAATAGTTTGTCAGTTCACTTTTCACTTTGTACAACTCAAAGACCTGAGTCATAGTCGCCCACAGGGGACAGATGTGGCAGTTAACAAGGTAAGTGGTATGTTTTATATATGGCAAACTCTCAACTATCTATTCTATTACCTCTTCTAATGAGCTACCACTTGAGGTAAGGAATATGCAAAAAATAATCATGTTTTTTTTTTTTTTTTATCATGCCGTTTTTCACAATTAATACACACACAAATAATATAAAGACAGATACTAAGAGCTGACTAAAGCCACCTACTGCTTTACAAAATGTACACATCACACGCTCTGTGATTGGTTAATTTCAGCTGTCAATTAGAGCAACAGAAACCGGCCTATAAGGGAATTGGGAGGGACTGTTTTTGATTATTGAAAAGCACTGAACCAAAACCACTGGACATGGCCGATTTCGCCCATACTATCCATTGTATGATTTTAAGCTCCACTGACGAAAACTTTTAGTCAACCTCAAAACCAAATTCAGATGACGACTATTTCAAACCTTAATGAGTCTTCAAAAGTTTACATTTTTCACATCTCAAAAAATCTTCCTGAGTTTTGCGACTACCCTCTTTTGAAGTGCATTGGTTTAACTTTATTATATTAGCGCGCTGTGCGTGTTTACCTCCCTGGGGTCACAGAGGGGTCAGACTAAGCCCCCCGATGGGAGTAGATAGTGAAGTATCAAGTGTTAAGAGGCAAGACCACAAAATGACGAATGACCATCTTACCACTGCACCTCTGAACAGCCCCATGCAGCGAAAAGGCTGTAAAACAACCAAATACGTCTTGACTTGTGTGTATTATCGGGAATCCATAGCCAAAGTCAGACATAAGAGATTTCACCAAGGTCTGTGCATCAAAAGAGCAGTGTCAAGCTGAATTATGAAACTATCTGACACGCAATGGCCCCCAACTGTGAAATTGTGGGGCAAACTATAAGCCCTATCTTGTTTATGGTGCTGCAAGATGAATCGCAATTGAATTTAAATTGCAGTTTGAATAGACGCAATTAGCAAATCGCAAAGGCTGTGATTTTTAAACTACCATAACTTCCTCCATGAACAAAATATCCTGGGTTTATGCTTTATAAAAGTGACTAAGACTGTAGTTTAGATCTGTACAAAGTAAACATGTTCTGAAATAGGATTATTAATATGATTTTTTTCAGTTCATATTTTTTTGTGAATACTTCTGGACATAATTAAACTGTGAACTTTGAACAAAATCCTATTATTAAAACATAAACGGCAAATTTAATCGCAGTTTCAATGCTTGTCCAAAAGAAATCGCAATTTGATATTTTCCCCCAAATCATTCTGTTCTACTCCTTTACTTGTCAAAGAAGAAGATCTGCTCTGGACTATTTATGTGATGTGATCAAGATAAAGCTGAGATCTACACATGTAAAGCATTTGTCTGAAAACACTCTGGATAATGTTTTCAGGCTCAGGTTGCCGCCTGTATCGTAAAGGTAAGATTTTAAAGCTGCTGTGGAGTGCATTTGTCAAAATAATGTCCCCATAGGGTAAAATGTCCTCATAGGCTCAGTATAACTCTCTCAACATCCATAAGCACGGGTCTGTGGGGAAAATATTAAAAGCAGAAGGTTCAGTCAAATAATCAAATCACAAATTCATAACTAAATACGTCTACATGGAACAAGCTGATTATTGTTACCACTTATAATTATTTTTATTTAATTGGTTCCCAGTAACAATAGATCAAACAAATGACTAGACTACTATTTCTACATGGAACAAGCTGATTACTGTTACCACTACCACTACATAACTAAATATTAAAAATCACTATAGTTTGCTGATAGACTTGACTTTATTTGAAAATGTTCTGCTATATACACTATAACTGACCATGGTGGCTTTCTCAGTTTTACTCTAGAACAGCAATAAATATCCTGGCATATACTGTATAATGTGCACAACTGATCGTGGTAATAAGATTACATAGCATTCCTAGCAACAGACTCTACATGATTCGATGAAAACTACACTCAAGGCTCATGTTTTTGCTGTAAACGAATCAGTTACTACTCCAATTCTGATAACAGGTTTATCTTGTGTAGTGGTTAAAAATAGCCAAAAATTTGTTTACCTGAAAAGTGTTGAGAACATGTTGACAAGCTTCACTCAGATCAGTCAGGCCCTGTCGAAAAGCTTCTATGGCCGGGATATTTCCTATACACAAAATATAATACAGTTTCAGTAGGTTATATTAAATGTATCACAATCAAGGGGCAAAAACAATAACATGCAATTTTACTTAAAGGTGCACTAAAGCTTTTCAGGTGATAAGATTGCCAACTGCTTGTTTCCATTATGTGTTGTTTTGTTGTTTTGACAGGAATCTAGTTATCTATTCGATTGAAAAAACGTATTATTACTGTGAGCACCTCTCCACAGCTCTGACCTGTAATTTGGCCTGCTGGCATCACTTGTTTTTCTCCAACTAGAGGTTTAATGCTATACTGTGGGAAAAAAAAACAAAAACAAACCAATAACATCTCCATGGAGAAAAGCAGGCTCCACCAGAAAAGTTACATAAGTGCACCTTTGATCAAATACACTATTGCCCATTTATTTATGGCTGTGTCAGAAGACACAATCAGTCACACTCATATTTATGTTGTTACTCCATGGAACTTGAACCTCAAGCTTTTTGGTTCTTGGGCAAATTGTTGCTACATCCATCTCCAATCCTACTCCCACTACTTCGATTAATTGGAAATTGCCCTTACAATACAAACCTTTGTGTTTATTTTTTTATTTTATTTTTTTTTTATCTCAGCAGAGTGACTTCACATAACGAAGCATCTGTTTTGTGATGCTGTGACACTATGATGTTTTCATTTCAAACAGTGAGAGTGATTATAGTCCAGGCAGCTGGAGGGAGGCCAGTCAGTGGCCCCTTTAGACAAAGTGAAAGCACAGGACTCTCATCAACATGTTTACTCTGGGAAATACTATTTACTCTGTAGCAGACGTTTACACGCATGTTTTGGACTTAATGATAATGTACATTAATAACAGCAGTCTGGAGCCATGGGGAAGATATTTTGTGTCTGTCTTACCTCGAGTCTGGATACGAAAGTTGATCTTAGTCTCTGAAGGATGTGTGATCGTGTAGCCACAAAAGTCCACCTCAGGACTGATGGCAAGAAGAAAACAAAAATATATCTAAAAATGTATATAATTAAATAACTAGTATAAATAATATAACTATATCTTAAAATTGTTAAAATCAAATGTTTAAGGACAGGGGAAGTTGACAAGTGTATTCTGGGTTGTATAATGAGAAATATTAAGACATTTCAAAGAAACTATGATGACCCACTTCTTCATGATCATGTAACGTAAGGAGTTTCCGAGTGTATGGTCCTCCTCATGCATCACAAACGTCACACAGCCGTCATCTGCTCCTTCGGCCTGGACCTAAAAGCAACCAGAGACCAGAGGTTTAATAGCAAATAATAATAATAGAATTACAAAAGCCATAAGAACAGAGGGAAACAGTTACAATCATTAGATGAGACTTTCTAAGACTGAGCAAGAACGTGAACTACAAATCTGGTGTAATGCTGCCCCTTACTGGACAAACCTGTGGCATGGCAAGATACACTCTTTTTTAATCGTAAATGTATATAAATTTGATTACTTTCAGCAGTCATTTTGAGCTTATCTGAAACAATCAGTGCGCATTTGGGACCAATATGTGAGATTGAAGATCCTACAGAGTGCATTTAAGCGCATGTTTACATGTACGCATACTGGCTGATGGCCATAGCCCACGTGGTAAGTTCAGAGGCGGTAAGGACTAAAACTTTTGTGGAAGTTATGACTTAATAAAGAACTAAACACCATATATAAGCAACTAAATAAAAATAAAGCATGTAAGATACCATCTCCAGGACCGGTTTCTTCTCGCCTTCCGCGGCCATGCTTCGTTTTGCTGCAAATGACATAGGCGGGTCCTTCCGTGCGGGGAAATCTAGCAGGCACCCAGAACGCCGAGAAAGAAAGTATTAAAAATAAAATTATGAGAAGGAAACATCGTATCATATATGTTTTTACTAAAATGTACTATAATATGACTAAATATGCACAGATAAGTTAAAAGTTTTAAGTTAAAAATACATTTCTACTTCTTTGCAATTTTACATCTTAACCTGCAAGACTAAAAATTGGATAAAAACTTAAACGCCCCGTAACGTGACGTACATTTGCAAAACAACATTTATGCGGAAGTTGTAGTTTCGAAACTAAAATCGGCCATTGAGTAAAACGACAGCGCGTTTCATTGGAACTACACTCTCCAGAGGGCAACTGTCGCCGTTTCCCTTTCGGGGGTTTCGCAAAGCTAAGGCAGAAGTCACTCGAAAAGGATTAGCCAAGCGCCGAAATCTTTCTAGATGTTGGAATTCGCTGTAAATGGGCTACTTTAACCAGCACTGACCCACACAGGTATTAAATTAAGTGTCGTATGTAGCGTAATTTGTACAGCTCGCACAATTTGAGACCCTGCTTTATGGGCTACACGGCTATTGTTTACATTCGGCTAACTCCGTAGTCCGTAGATTTTATTTCTGCTAGTTAGTGTTAAATTGGCAACTGGGCTTCGATCCTCGTGACACCTTGTATAATTTACTTTTGTGACAGCCTCTTATTGTGCTGAACTCTTAATTGTTAACATATGTCATGCCATTGTTGCCACTGTAGTTTCACTTTCTACATGCTGGTTAGAACAATATTAATACGGTAATTTAAGATGAAATATGGAGCCACAAAATAGAATAAATTTGTTATGTTTTAACCACTTATGATTCACTGAAGTGCCTTTGCATATCATAATTTAGTAGCATAACGTCAACCAATTGAATAATAGACAATTGTACAATATACTAAAGCTATAATCAATATCAATCAATATCTCCCTGTTTTGAATTTGTTTTGTCAGATTTTTTGCTGTTCTGACGTGCCAGAAGGTGCCATGGCTATCCTGTTTGCGGTGGTGGCTCGTGGGACCACCATCCTGGCCAAACACGCTTGGTGTGGAGGTAACTTCCTGGAGGTGACAGAACAAATTTTAGCCAAAATCCCTTCAGAGAACAACAAGCTGACCTACAGCCATGGAAGGTATGTGTCATCTTTCATGTCTGTTTGGACATCTTATACCTGACTTCGACACTTTCAAACTTTCACTATTTAAAGCCATACTGGCAGTGGACATAGAAAAACATGTATCCTTACTCTAAGCCGGCTTGCATCTTTAAAAACCTACTCTTATTTGGCCTGGGGAAGGCCTCCACCTGCTTGTTTCCATAGAAATGTTGTAATATGGCATAAATATATCTAGTTTCATGGAGAATGTTTAATTTTCTATTTCTATCAGGCGAAGCAGGTGACTTGCCACCTCTAAAACGACATACTGCTATACCTTAAAGAAGTAAGAAGTAGGTTAAAAGTTTCCAGAAAGTCAGATTCCATGAGTAGTAATGTGTAATTAGTCCATCTAAATACACTAGGAAAATTGTCTTATAATGATACTGATGACTGTAACGCACTATTCCATTTATGTTTCTTTTGTTCTTCTAGCTACCTGTTCCACTACATTTGCCATGACAGAATCATATATCTGTGTATTACTGATGATGTAAGTACAGTTTGCATTCATGAAATCACTTTATGCTGGTAGATTTTAACATTGTGATCTGTAGGAGGACAACAAGCCAAAACAGGAATAAAAAATGAAAATGAAAACGAAAAACCCAGTAGAACATGCAAACTACTTTATAGATGCATGTGATTACCCGCAATTTTGAGTTGCCACCATATTGCTCTTAAAGTGTGTCTCATGGCACAACTACAATTAATAATCTGCGTTCTCTTTGGAAATGTATATATTGTCAAAAAGAGATATAATAAAACCCTTGGAAATGTCAAAGGTCATCTCATCAGAGAGCCATACTTGTTCTCACTTCTCTATATTTTTTTTTAATTTATACAAACGAGGTATGTCAGAATCAGAAAATGGTTTAAAGTGCATATGACAGCTTATTTGTTTTTCTAGTTATTACTTAGTTTGGTGGGAAAACAGCTGTGATAAATACATTTTTAAAATACAGAACAGACTTTTCTGGGAGGTTAAACCTTCACTCATCAAATTGTTGTCATCTATTTTTATTAGTCTAAGCATCACTACTGTGTAATTTAGAGATGTTTTTGGCCTTGTTAACCTTGTGGTATCTAGGTAACAGTTATGGAATTACCTCCATTATGTCATATCAGCTGTCCATGTCCAACCAGGATGTAAAATATGAAGTATATTTTAGTTAATATGCACTTAAATATAATACAAAAGTGAATAATTTTGTTTCTTTGTATTTTTCATTAAACAGGATTTTGAGAGATCGCGAGCGTTCACCTTTCTCAGTGAAGTGAAGAAACGCTTTCAAACAACATATGGGTCCAGAGCACAGACCGCCCTTCCTTATGCCATGAACAGTGAATTCTCCTCAACGCTGGCAGCTCAGATGGTTAGTGTAGTTAGGCTTGATAGTCTTTACACTTTATTTCATGAGACACCATTAGTGACCTTAAATGACACTTTTATTTTGTAGAAGCATCATTCAGATCCGCGGGGAACGGATCGTCTCACTGAAACACAGATGCAGGTGGATGATTTGAAGGGGATTATGGTTCGCAACATTGGTGAGTTTCTTAAAATAAAGACATGTCCCATTCAGCTTACATTATATCTAAAGAGAACAACAGTCCTTACATTTCATTTGATTGTACAGTCTGTAGTATTGATATTTTGCAGTAATGCTGGGGGTGTTCTATAATGCCTTTCTATTGGTGGAATGTTCAGCAGTTTCAATGGTGACACAATGCCCACAGACAAAAATAAAGTTTTAAGACGGTCTGTTTTTAGACCATCTTACCACAAATTGTTTAAATCCAATTTGTATTTTTTCCAAAGTTTTTTTTGGAAAAAATACAAATTGGATTTAAACAGTGTATTTTCAGGAGCTTGTGATCAATACAAGCATTTTTGGTCCTGTTTAGGTGTTTGATTTTCAACAAAAAGGTGAGAGTGACTAACTGCAAAAACTGTAGGCCAATAATCTTATGTGTGAGAGACTTGTTTAACAGCACAAATCAGCTCACCTGTTGTAGTTCAACCAAACCAGCTCTTTCTGGGCAGATTGTGTTGAACTAAAGCTCAGATCAATGCCCAATTTGAGTAACAGAGCTTCTAACAGAGCAGTGCTTTCTGTTACCTTCACACCCCCAGGGAATGTTGATGGCATTAGCTGCAAAGTATCAATAGCCTGGACAATATATTTTGGAAATATGCATTCACAGACTAGCATTTCGATGAACTCTCTATAGTCAATGCAGTGTTTTTATTGTTCTTCTTAACAAAGACAGAACTTTGTCACAGTAAGTAAAATCATAATTCATGCATACTGTATCTTTGATCTCCAGTTTACACATGCTGCAAACCTGTCTGCCTTTTGATGCGCACCTTCATTGATCTAATAAATTAAAGCAGAACTATTTTGGAATCATCTAATTGTGATTTTTTTCACAAGCATTATCATTTATGTTTCATTAGTATGATTCTGTTCAAATTTTACATTTAAAGGTGCACTGTGTAACATTTTGGTTGGGGGGTCTGTCACCTGCTTGTTTCTATGGATATGTCATTGCTGTACCTACAGTAGACAATAAACAGCTCTACTTCACATTTATTCAATCACAGGTGATTTTATAGCTCAAAATGCAGAGCAAAACATGCATTCTGACTGTGAGCGTGGTTGTCTCTCCACAGATCTGACCTGTAACTTGGTCTGGTTTGGTCTCCATGAAGATAGAAAGGTTTAATGCCATACTGTGAAACATTCTAGACAAAGCAATAACATCTCCATGGAGAAAAGCGCACTTCCAAGCAGGGGAAACACATTTGAGAAATATGAAACTGCTAAACTATTACAAGAATCTCATGCATTTCCGAACATGTTTGTAGAAGTCGAAACTACAGTTTCCAGAGTTACAGAGTTAGCAGGTTTTTGTTTTTTTTTAACACATGATATCTTCTTAGAAATAAAAAAAAAATAATAAATGAAATGTTACTCAAATTACTGTAGTCTTTCCGATTTGATATTTGTGACCACTCAAATTGCGATTTTGACTCATTAGCAGTGTGTTACAGCATTAACTGATGATTTTCTGGCCTTCTTCAGATTTGGTTGCTCAGAGAGGGGAAAAGCTTGAGCTGCTGATTGACAAGACAGAAAATCTTGTTGATTCGGTGAGTTGCATTTTTTACATATTTTAAAATGAAACCACTAATTACAGGTAGTCCTTATTTTGTATCCATAGATTATATTGATAGCTCTTGTTTTTTATTTCCTTTTAGTCAGTCACATTTAAGACCACAAGTCGAAACCTGGCACGAGCAATGTGTATGAAGAACCTGAAGCTTTTTGTTCTGATCTTCTTTGTGTCTCTGGTGAGTAAAGCAAGTTCAGCAACATATCTCTGGCTGCACACCAAATCTGATAATTATATAGCCCTGTCAGAATAAATACTATATAGATCAATACATGATGGATGGAACAACAATATTTGGGGGTCAGTATTTATCATAGGTACTTTTTCTTTGTACTAGTGGGGAAATCTTTGTTTTTTTGTTTTTTGTTTTTTTGTACTACGATGAGATTTGAGCTGTAGAAGTTTTGAATTATGAATTTTCGTGACTCATTATAGATACAAACAAACTACTTAAGTTTTACATTCTGTTATTTATTTATTGCAGCTTAGATTTTTTAACAATATTGTACATTTAGAATAGTTTTTTGTGGATAATTCTGCTTTCTAGTTTGGTTTCAGTATTGTTTGTTAGCGTCTATATATACTTCAGCAATATATCGGACTTTGTTATTGTGACAGGCCTATTATCTGATTTCTGATCCTTTAAGATTGCTTAAATGACATGGAAAGGGATCATGAGCAGAAATAAATTATTTTTGTGTTTAAATGACATTTTAATAGTTAAAAAAAATTCTCATTATGAAATTCAGATATGTAAGTATTTGATGTAATTAAGAAGTATTGTTAATCTTATCTTCTCTGCTCCATTTAGGTGATCATATACATTATTGTTTCTGCTTCATGTGGAGGTCTTGCTTGGCCAAACTGTGTCAAAAAATGAGAGAAAGGGACAAAAAGTGAAAGCATTGGTTTAATGCTGACTTCAAACAATGAAACAACATTAAAAGCTATTACAGTCTAGCTTTAAATTCAGTGGAAAATACAGTGGTCCCTCCCAGTGTCCTCTTTAAATGCACATCTACAGATTGCCTTTTGGAGTCCCAAATAACTACCACAGTTATGGATCAATGGATCTGCACTCGTCTTATGCTTACCCAATACGTACACAGGCTGATGTATTGGTTTGTTGTATGACCACCTATCTCTGTATACATTTATGAAATCCATGGGAAAACCTCACTGTGGACGACATTGTTATTAGCAAAATGCCTGTTGGATGCAAACATTTAACACGACTTGCTAATGTGGGTAGCATACCATATCATTACAGTTTCATGAGTGAGATAGTCATTTGCAGGATATCTTCAATGAAAAAACCCTTTGTTTCATTACCAAGCACCAAGTCTTAACTTCATCAGTAGATATGGTATAATTAGAAATTATCTCACAAATAAATTGTAAATTGTTATAATCAATATTAATCAGTTTGAAAGGTGCCATAGTTATTTTAAATTAAGACTGACTTCTCTGGGACTTTTCTCTTTGAAGTAGATAGTGTCTTCATGTTTATTCTGTTTAACAATGCACTTTTACATTGTAAATATGTATGCTTCCACCCATGTGGTTTATAATTGTGTAATTATTAAATTATTGTACATTCAGATTTCAATTAATAAAATCTGGTCATATTAGACTAACTTGTGTTTTTTTATGGATGAATGTGTTCATAGACTTCTAGAAATAAAATAGTAAGTCATTGTGGGAAAGCTGGCCAAAGTAGTCTTAAGTAGGAGGCAGATTCTGTTTACATATTTACAAAAATAACTGCTCCAACTTAAGCATAAGCAACAGAAATGAATGAAACTAAGGAAAAACACCAGAGGCTGAGCTGACCTACTTTTATAGTCCTCCCCACAGGAAGCTCCTCCCTCCAGGTAATGCCAAGATCCCTTATCAGGTTGGCTGTAAGGCAACTTCATTTTCATCTAGAGTTACCTCTCGCTCTACAACATGGGCCTAAGTCCCCTTTAACTTAAAGTGTTTAACATAATCTATAAACACTAAAACATCCAAATCACATATACAAAACCCAACAAACTAAAGGAACTGAAACCAATTCTCCCCTCCACATGGTCTGTCCCAAAACCTCCCCCCAGAGGCTATAAATATGGCCGTCTCAGGGCACGCCCCTCTTTTGTTTCCAGACCAGGTGGAGCAACAGGTAAGTAGGTAAGTGACATGTTTAACTAAATTGAATAGATCTAACCAAATAAAATATATTTAAATTAACTTGAGTGTGTTGTGTTATGTTAAAGGAACTAAACAAACTAAATAAAAAACAAACCTGGGATAGTTCTATCTAGCAGTTCAATTGACTATGGAGAAATTAACAAATATGAAATGAAATTATGGTGGGTATACAGGGACAAAGGCCCACTTTGTCACAGTCATTTAGAAAATTATTTAACAAATCATTGTGCAGAGCTGGGAAGAGTGGTTTATTATTATGACTGGTACAATGTAAAATCTATTACTCAAGTACATGTTGGAGTATGGTGTCTGAACACTTTGTAAATTTAGGCTCCTCACCACCTCAGTGTATAGCCTTGAACTTGATTTTTAACTAAATTCTTAGTTTAGGACATACTTATAAGAATATAAGTATTCTCGATTCATACTGTAGACTAAGATTATAGGTGCATATAGGTGTGATTATAGGTGTACATAAGTGTGTCTAATTAATCATGTAGTACGCATGCGCACTTTGTAGGCTTTGGGAAAGGTTAAAGCAAATGGGAAACAGACAAAAAGTTGTACCTAATTTGATAAAGATGTATCGCTTTATTTATTTAACTATTCAAATATTCAACTTCATATACAAAATGGAATCTTAAAACGCCATATTAATCTATATATTTATAGTTTCACAAAGCAAGTAACGGCTAAAAATTAGCATTGACATTTTGTTTGTTAGCGTACCCGTTAGCTTGACCAGTGGCTGAAGTGCCAAAAAGTCATCTGACCTATAATCACTGGGAAACGGGTAAGAAAGGTTTTTAATATCTTTATAAGTCAAATTGAACCGTATTTATGAATTCATTGAAATTTCTGAGGTAAACCATACTGATTTGTGTAATGCAATGTTTGACATAAAATTGGCTAGCGTACATTTAAGAGCTTTCAGTTACAAATGGTGTGTACTCGCTTTGCTTGGATTGTATTTAATAATGAATTAATATTCTTATACTACATAACAGCTTGCAGTCAAAGTCATTAAACTAGCTGCTTTACTTCCACATAAAATAATGAATTGCCTTTTATAACTTGAAGTCATTTGTGTGTAGCCTGTTTGACAAGTTAGTTTAGCGTTAATAGTTCAAAGCTATAGTGATCTGATATAACACTGACAAAATGACAACAAAAGCTTGCCTATCCCACTAGCTGACGCCCACCCTAAACCATTCATGAACTGCACAGAGTGTTTTCTTTGCTATTTGTAGGTGTGTACTATGTTTACTCCTGGCTGCTAAAAATAGAAGTTAACTGAGGATAATCTGTGTGTGAGTGTGAGTGAGTGTGAGTGAGTGTGAGTGCGTGTGAGTGCGTGTGAGTGCGTGTGAGTGAGAGTGTGTGATTGAGAGATGGAGTAACAATTGTATCATTCTTTTGTATTGTTTGTTTTAGAAGAGCAATTTCAAAGCAATTTCATTTTGCATTTTGCAAAATCAACACCAGTGTTTTCCACAGGTTCATACTGAGGCTATAGTGGCACAGGCAACGCATTTGAATTAGTTGTATTGAACATTTCAGTACTGAATACTCAATATTATTTTGTATCTCACTTATTGGCTCTACTAATGAAAAAAATAATATTTTAAAGGTGCGTTTAAACTACTTTTTGGGTAGAGAGTCTGCCACCTGGCTCCAAAGAGATGATATTACTTTGAATTGTTTTCACACTGTGACAGCTTATTCATCTTCCATTCATTCAATTATGGGTGTTTTATATTGCTCAAAGAACATGCACACCTACAGTCAGTGGGCCCTCCTCTGCACAGATCTGACCCGTATCTTGGGCCGGTGGGAACTTCTGTTTGTTTCTATGGAAATAGTTGAATTTAATACCATACTATGAAACATTCCGACCAAAGCAATAACATCATCATGGAAACTAAAATGTAAGAAGATTCTCCACCAGAAAAGTTACATGGTGCACCTTTAAACATTAAGTTATGTTTATGATGATACAACAAGCTGTATTGCTCTGCTTGTTTTAGACTAAAGGGGCAAAACTTTAGCCTGTGGGGGGGGCTACAGTAGTCTCCTCTATTAATGGGACCCACTCTGTGACAGTTGGGGAGCCTTATGTTTTCTCCAGCATTTGTACTACATTTAATCTGGATAGTCCTATTTACAATGGGAAGCTTTGATAAATCTGAGAGTGAACAGTTGTTTGCCCTGTAAAATTTCAGTGTCTCAAAATATCACCAGGGACTGTTACAACATATTAAACTGCTCCTATGCCTAATGCTTTGTATTGTTTTATCAATACCCTAAAATAATAGTGTCCAATATTGTCAGACTTGTAAATGCATTTTTAGACGCAAGTAGCATTATCCTTCCCAGAGTATATGAATAAACTGCATGAGATAATTGTAATTTGAGCTTTGGGAATCCTAATAGTACACAGTTTAGCTTGTCTGTTGCTCAGAGGAAATAACATTAATGCCATTAGTATAATAAATAAAGTTCATGGCTGTAGTCACTAATAAAATGGACAGGTTCAACATTTGTAAATTTGCCTTTTGGATTAAAACCAACGCAATTTCTGTTCTGTTCAGAGAAATTGTAATACTGCAGTTTGATCCTCCTTCACTGGATTTCTTGGCTCCTATTATTATCTGGAAAGGCTTAATAATAGGCATTCTTTCTGTGTCTCTCATCACATTCACTGATATATAGAGCTGAAGCCACAGTAGTTGACTTATTGTACTGTTTTCTATGCTTTACAGAGGGCTGCGTTGTCTGGTGGTATGTTCGCTGGAATCCCCCCGTGACCCTCTGCTCGGGCCTAATGTGGGTGGCTTTGTATCCTGGACTTTAGAAGCTGCAGCTACAACTGTGGGTCCCTCTCATGTCCAGTCCATCCTCCAAAACAACAACATACTACTAGGAAATTGTAGACAGTAGGCAGATTTTTTTTTTTTTTAACTTTTTAACTTCATACATTCAGCTTTATAAGGAAAAATACATGTCTAGATCAGGACAATTATAATTATTTGCATTTACAGCCTTTAGATGAGTTCTAGCTTTTTGAGAGCAGTTGTTCAGCTGCAGACTAATACGATTAAGATCCTATAATTGATGCTTTCCAATGTTCTGTAGATGCAAAAATGCCAGTGTCCTTTTTAGTTTACTGTATCTATGGAGACGTTATTGCTTTGCCTGGAATGTTTCACAGTATGCGACTAAACTTCTCTCCATGGACACAACAGGTGACGGCACTAGGCCAAGTTACAGGTCAGATCTGTGTTGGGTTGACACAGTTCAGAAAGTGTGTGTTTTATTGTTTATTTATTTATTAGCACCTGTTATTGAGTAACAAAAGCAAAAGCAAAATAGTCAGGCAAAGTGAAACACTCCAGGCAAAGCAATAACACCTCTGTGAAGACAAGCAGAAAAGTTGCATAGTGCATTTTTAATTTTAGTCAAAATACTGGTGGAGATATTCTTTAATGATACTGTTGCATTAGGATCAGTTAAGAAAATATAATCCTTTTTGCTCTGTACTTTACAAGTTTCCCCTAGTAAAGATTAGTTTCCAGCCGGGGTCATGCGCCTCGTATAGATTATGCAGAAATAGCGTAGGTCTTAAAGGTCTTAGACTCAGGTGTCACTCTGCTGTGGTAGCATGTGTTGAGCTGTGTTCATTCTGAGTCTCATTCCTTCCTGTTTTTATTGCCTTGGATAACTACGTCTGTAGCTTTAACTGGTGTTATGCTAATTCTCCTGCACAGGCCATTCACTCAGAAAAGAGGGACTTTGGTGCTTAGCAACAGTGAATGCCACCAGCCCCGTTGACTCTGGCCACTCCCCCTACGCTTTGGTCCGCATGGATAAGGTAACATGCTTTTTTCAGGCCGTGCTTCTGTAAACTTTAGAGCATAGCTTTGCACGGGGCACGCTGCTTGGCTGGACCTTGACACGCCTGTTATTGACAAACTACGTGGGCCAGTCACTCATTGCATTTGTACTACTACTGATCTACTTGGTGGAACTACTTCTCTTCCTCTGCTAAAGGAATATATTACAATTTTCCTCGTATGATGGATTTTTTCCCCACCCTAGCACATTACTATCAGTGGATCTTTAAAATGTTCAATTAGTTAATTAGATTTAGCTATAACCAGATCTTGAAGTTGCTTAATTTCTCATGGATAAATTTGCCTGTTATAAGGTGTCAGATTGGACCTATCCTTAGGTTAACAGCAAGGCACTTTGAACCACTGGTAAGTTATTAGTATTGTAAACCTGTTGTGAATGTGATTGTTTTGCTAATTTGTTTATTCATTTTTCCACTATTAAAATTCTAAGGTCAAGGATAAATTTGCCTGTAGCAAGATGTCAAATTGAACCTGTCCTTGGTTTAATAGCAACACTCTTTGAACCACAGATATGTTGTTATTATTATTGTATGCTTGTTGTGCTAATTTGTGTGTTCATTTCTCTATTAAATTGTAAGGTCAGGGACTGTGTGTCAAGTGCACAGGTGCCTCCTATTACAGAACAGGTTTAAGGCTATTTCCATTGGAGATACTTTTTTGGTGTTATTGTCTTGTGTCAGAAAATACTGCAGTGGCCCTGGAGGAGCTGCCCGTGCCAAGGTTCAGTGTGCACTGCAGCCTGCCCAGCCTATATTTTATCTGAGTGGGCAGATTACGGTGTAGCATTACTCTGCCCTATTTTAATTCATTACTTGTTTTTATGATTGCTGAATGAACTAATGTTTCAGATCTTGCTGCCCAAGTCTGACTTCAATTAGTATACATGTTTATATTTTACACACAGGGGTCAGTGGTGATAACTGCAGGTCTAAGCTGTGAAGCCAAACAATGCTGACCTTTTGCTAACATGGTGGCTATTTATTATCCCTATTGAAAATGTCACTGTACGGTTTGTACTTTGTAGTCATGCGTATTGAAATTGTATCCCTGTTTAAATAATGCCAGTAGTGTTGTCACGATAATAAAATTTTGATTTTGATACTAAGGATACTATACTCCGTACACAATACCGATTCCACAATGATAATAAAAACTGTTCTTTAGACAGTAGAATGTGATTTTCAACATTAAGTGGTAGTACTTTTTCATATTACCGTGTGGTCTTATATCTGTGTGATCCCTCAGTGGTCCAGGTAGGTTCCATAGTGGTCCATTGTTGTATACCTGTCTATATGGTCTTATACTTGTTCTGATACACCAAAGATCATTCTAGATCTATTGAAGAAATTCAGTTAATTAGTGTCCTGTGAATGTGACTTTTTAGTATCTAAACTTGCTCAAATGCGTATCTAGTTTTGATACTAAATTAAGTATCGATTAGTATCTGATTTTCAATACTTTTGACAGCCCTAAATGTTAGTATTTTTATTTGAATTACCTTATTAATAAGATTAGTTACTGTTGATTTTTGCATTGTACATTTGTTATTTCGGTTACTTACTAAGAAGCTGATCCATGTTGTGGTCATCTTTAAATAGCTGTTTTGGCGAGACAGCAATGTGACATGCTATAATTTAGTGTAGCTCAATTACTCTTATGAATGAAGCCAACAGCTTGGTCTCAGAGTGTTGACATATTAAATTATATCACTAGAAAGATGCAAAGAAGCCTCAAGGTGAAATTGCAAGTGGCAATGTCATGCAGTACACTCTAATCTTCCAACTATAGCATTATACAGTATTAGACCATTTGCATTTTTTATATCCACATCATGAATAAGTGATTGCAGCTACTGTTACCAGTCAGGAGTCAGAACGCTTTCTGTGAATTTAAGGTGTGTCCATTTTCAAAGAAGCCTGTTGGAAAAATCTTTGAAACCTGAAACTAGCCATTAGTTGCTAAAAATAATTGATATTGTAAAGGTTTTTGTATGTGTATTTAATTGACAATTAGCAATTGATTTCATATTATACATATTATTCATATAATCATAGTTGATGTTTATTGTCATAACCTTCAGGATTAAGAGCCTTCAGGGTATAAAGTTTTATCTTAATCTTACTTCATTCTCTATAGGATATGTGTTTGATTTTGACAACAAAAGTAAATTACATATTCAGTTTTATTACGAACAAAATTCTCATTTATTTGTTCTTTATTCTTTTTGCAGATTTTTAACTAAAGAAACAGCCACAATTTCAGGTTCTTGGAAGTCTACAATGTCGGACAAAAACTTTAACATGCCTTGTGAGGACCCTGATGATCCCCCATTATTTTTGGCAAACAGAGGTTGTTTGTTAGACATTGACGGCAACTACTCGTTGTCCTTGTCACCCGACTCTGCTAGCTGTAATTTTAACCTGAGCAAGAGAGGAGACTGCACTTCCCCAGACATTAACACACAGAGTGCAGATGGACCTATCCTGCACCCAAACAATACTATAATAACTCTACCACAAGGAAAGCTCTTCACTGATTTGGAGAATACTTTTATAGCTACACCGGACAGTAGCAGTATCAATTTTTGGAATGATAGCTTGAGTTTTTTGAGCAACCAAGATTCTGAAGAAAACAAAACATTTTATAAGACTGCGTCAGAGGGAAGCAACAGTGAAGTGGCATCTCCAGATTCAGTTGGGATGAGTTCATGTAGGACATCCCATAGAGGGTCCATGGATCTCTCCTTCAGTTCTGCAGAAATGGTGGTACGGAGCAACAGCTTTGTCCTGGACCAGCAAACTTCAGTGTTATCCTCACTTGAGGAGTCCCCAGCTCCTCCAGTCTCAAACCATGATGAATCCAAGTCTCTGTTAACTCCTCTGAGTGAAACAGGTGGTGTAGGTGACCAAGCCGGACACCACCCTTGCTTTGGGATGACATTTGTGTTTGGGGATAAAGTAGAGCTTCCAACTGAAGAGCATGAAGCAACGTCTAACTCGTCTTTCTTAGCCTTGCCAGGAGTGGGCGAGCATCTCAGTACCAGCTTTCTTTACAAAAACTCTGATATTACGAATGACACCCCATTTATTTCCTCTAGATCTGAACTGCTGTATGAATCTAAACCAATTGACCAAGCTAAAGCAAGTTTATCTGAGGAGTCCCGTAGAAAGTCCAGGGACCTCTCCTTAAGCTCTGCAGAGATGGTGGTTCGAGGCAACAGTTTTATTCTGGAGGAGCAAGCTGTATCTTCACTGATGTCATTTGATGAGTCTCTAGCTCCTCCAACTTCAAGTCATATTGTATCAAATTCTCTATTGGCATCTGCTGCTAATGTGAAAGATGGTGCAGGTGACCAGGCAGAAGCAGGAGACCAGCCCTCTGTTGGGACCACATTTGTATTAGGAGATGAGGTGGAGCTCCCAAGTGAAGAGAATTGGGCAATGTGTAACTCTTTCTTAGCTTTACCAGGAGAGAAAGATGGTCTTCACACCACTTTTCTCTATGAAAACTCAACATCAGATTGTGCAAATGATGCCCAGTTTATTTGCTCTGAAGCTGAACTGCTCAATGAATCCAAGCCTCTCTCAACACCAGATCAAGCTATGACCTTTGATACCGCATTGTGTTCTGTACAAGATATTGATAAAGATATTCATACTTCTACTCCTGTACAAAACCTGGGGACTCATCTGCCCAACCTACCTTCTTTTGCTGTGTCACCCTGCACAGAAAATACTGGAAGTCCTGCTCTCCGGCCTGTGTTGAGGAAGAAAAACTCTGTCTCTCCCAAACAATTTGAGAGAGGAACCCCAAATTCAGGTGATAAAGTCACTAAAATGGAAGTTGTCAAGTTTCCAAAGTCCGGCATGAGCAGTGTGAAATGTAAAGTGATGAGAAGGGCTGTAGCATCAAGTCTTCTACTGGATAAACCACCGCAAATGAATGCTAAACAAGAAGGGAACAAAGTTGGATCTAGGCCAAGTCCTACTAGAATTAATAATGGTACAACAAACCCAGTCTCTAAAACTGTCCTTAATCCTCAAAGAAAACTACAGATTGGACCTAACAAAGACCAAAAAGACTCACAAAGAAATTCTATTGTTTCTGAAGGATCCCAAGCAAAGAGTAAAACAGTCCATGCATCACTCAGCATTGACACAAGGAAACGAGCTCCAGCGGTCCACTGTAGTCCAGCCAGTTGTAACACCGAGCAAAAACTCACAGGCCAAGCTAATACTGATCCAAAAGTGAATATCGCAAATGCCACCTTCTGTTACCCAGATAAATCTCCACAAAAAACTGGCAAAGTGGTCACAAAACCAGCTCCAAAGACTGATAAAGCCAACACAATCAAAAAGGTGAAATCTGGCTCTGCTTTAGGCCATGAAAAGTCAATCCCCAGTACCCCAAGTACACGTCCCCGTTCTAATTCTGAAAGTTCCACTGTACTGTCTAGGCTTCTCAAAATGGCAAAGCCTCAAAGATTTTCAGCAAGTTATTCCCTTACCAAATCAAAAACTGAAAAACCAAAAAGCAAGACCAAATCAGGAAATCAGGAAGATTCCTCTCAATGTAAACCCGGACCTGCAAAAGAATCCACCGAAACTAATTGTAGAAAAGTGAAGAAAATTGGGTTGGTGGTAAGTAGTTTTTAAAGATATTTGTTGACACATGTAAAAGTATTGTATCTTTTTTATTTTATTTTTGTTTGCAGTCTCATTCCAGTACATTATTGTCAGCGTCCTGTACAGAGACTAAGACCAGGGTGCGTGGACAGCCTTCCCCAAACTTAACAGGCAGAGCATTGACCTCCAAATCTCCAGCTGCCAGTCCCATGATGGCAGCTCCCATGGCAACCACTCCGTTCAACAAGCGGCAATCGGAAGCATCGGGCAGAGAAGGCAACAAGACTACAAGGGTGGGCACTCCACTGGTCAAAAACAAAATCACAGGTGAAGAAATGTTTTTGGTAGATGTGATGTGTGTGCTAGAAATCACCTTAAACACAAGTTTGGGAAATTATACTAGATGTTTATTTTTGAGGTAATTTGTTATAGTTTTAATTGTACATGGCATGTTTTTGTTTGAATTTTGCATATCTTTGAAACAGATTTTATTCATTTTCAAATATCCCACCTGATATTAAAAGAAGCACTTGTTAGAAACGGTACTACTCAGCAATTAGTGAATGGTAGTGAATGTGAATAACATGGGCACTTTATTTTGTGATCAGAATCAAAATTCAAAAATACAGTATGTGACAAACCTGTTAGTAAAATTTATTTTACTCCAAGAAATGTTTCACACAACATGAACTTTAAATGTAGATCAAAGATTGGTCCTATAGTTTTATTGTAGGCCACAGAAATGAAATAATAAATTACGTATTTTCCGGATTTTAAATCGCTCCGGAGTATAAATCGCACCAGCCAAAAAATGCATCATCAGAAGAAAAAAAAAACATATATGTCGCACTTAACTATAAGTCGCATTTTTTTTTTTATAAAATCAGAGCCCAACAACAGACATTTCATCTTGAAAGGCAAGTTATAGTAATACCAATAGAATAGAGAACAACTGAATATGTGTCACGATGACCTTTTTTTGTTTTCTTCATTGCAGTTCGAGTATCCTCCACTTTTCCCCAGTCCTTCACAACTTTCTCGCTCACTCCAAACTTTCTTTCCGCTGCTCGATTACTGTTTTCGGCTGCATATTTCACTACCTGCAGCTTGTAATCTGCAGAATATGAATAACAGTTTATCGCCGTGTGATAAAATAAGTTCTGATGCTAAATGAACATTAGTGAGTGGGATACGTCTTAATGACTCGTATGCATTAAATGCAGGTGAAGCGTAAATGACGAGACGAAACGTCTCAAACTTCAGTAGCTGGACATCCACTCATACCTGATCAATACAACTAACCCCGACCCCCGGAGAGCCTGAAATCTGCTGAAATCCTACGAGACACTGACATGATCCCAGACAGGACAGCGGCTCTGTGTGCAGGAGACATGCGCAGTAGAGCACCAAGTGCCAGTGGTACAGGAGTAATAGCGTGAAAGGAGGAGCAGATACTGGCACACAAGCCTGGAGCGCCCTCTAGCGGCTGTCAGTGTGAAAATAACGAACGTGTGAAATTATATATTGTAATGTATAAGTCGCAGAACCACCCAAACCATGAAAAAAAGTGCGACTTTATAGTCCGAAAAATACGGTACCTGATTTTACTAGTTACAGTTACTACCATTTTTACCTCCCGCAGAGGGCATCATTGAGCATTCCCATTCCACTGTTCCTGTACTTGATCTTGGGCCTCACAAGCGGAAGGCAGAGCTGGTCACAGATGTTACAGTGTCCTGTTTTAGTTCGGACGATCAGGTCCCAAAGCAGGTCCCCCTTTTGTGGCCCTATTCAGGACAGGAGGTTTAGAGGAAGGTCGCAGACTCTTCCTCTCGAGGGAAATTATCTGCACCAGTGGAAAGTCCAGGGGAAGGAAAGGGAGGTTTGGATCTCAGCAGAAGGCTAAAAGTGAAATACAAACTTTAAATTTTAAATGGACTACAAGTAGAGAGGCACAGAACCACCAAATATTTATTTACTACTTGTACTGCTACTATATGCTGAAATTTGAAATGCGAACTGTGGTATGTTCTATGGGTATGTTGCTGCATGGGCTATTTTATTTAAAAAATGTATACTAGTATATTCATTTTTTTATGGAATCTCTGTTCATTTTAATGTTTACATACATTGTGTATTTTTGTTTTTGTTTTGATGGGACCTATATTCTATGCAATGTTGATTCATTGCTTATGTCATTTTAGGTAATAGAAAAGCTCCTGGAGACATTGCCCCAGCTGCTAATAACAAGCCAAGTTCATCCCAGCATCTTCAGACCCCCTCTCGCTCCTCTCTGATGGACCCCTCTCCCACATCTGTGTCTAGACCCCAACAACGGAAGACCTTTGGACCGTCCAGGATCCAACCAGGGTCCAACAAGTCCAGCGTTCACAGGGAGACCAGTGACAACACCAAAATGACACAAGGTGAGACAGATTTACAAAGACTCCCTCCATCCAAAGTTAAAGACCCTGAACATTAAAGGAGAGGCTTAGTTGTAATAGTGATCCACTTCAGAGCTGCACAAGATAAATCTCCTTGGTTAAGTCCCTCCTTAATGGAATTTCTCCATCCATCTTCCATTGCAAAAAAGGAGAAAATTTAATTTGTCAACTGGACATAGTTTATTTGGTTGAATACGTTTCGCAGCTCATCCAAGCTGCTTCCTCAGTTCTGGTCAGATGCTGGCGGACACTGCTTTATATCTGCCTGAAGGGAGGAGCTTAATACAATGAAAATTACTCTGAGACACACATATTTAAATACAGTTTCAGTTGGTCAGGTGATACAATATGGAGTTGTTAACAGTTTCTGTTAGTCATGTGAGTCTATTCAATATGGAGTGGGAGTGGGGGAGTAGTTAGCATATCCATTCAGGGCCATGATGGGTGTTTTCACACCTCTGGACCTGACCTGGCTAGTCCCATTGTTTTCCCAGTTTGTTTTGATTTAGGTTTCAGGATAGAGTTATAGATGGGAGACAAATGATGTCTGAGACCCCCATTTCTGTTCAAGGAAGGATTCTCTTTCTTTACAAAAATAGCTTCTTTAACTCCCCTCTCAAACCAGTTCTTTTCTCTGGCCAAGATCTGGACCTCGCTGTCCTCAAAGGAGTGGCCTGTGGCTTTTAGGTGGAGATGTACGGCAGATTGCGGCCCACCCTGGTTTTCCCGTCTGTGTTGATACATCCTTTTGTGAAGTGGCTGTTTTGTTTCTCCAATGTAGCGCTCACTGCAGTCTTCACTACACTGAATGGAGTAGACCACATTGCTTTGTTTGTGGCTCGGAGTTTTGTCCTTAGGATGGACCAGTTTTTGTCTTAAAGTGTTTGTGGGTTTGAAATAGACTGGGATTTCATGTTGTCTGAAGATCCTCTGTAGTTTTTCGGAAACGCCAGCCAGGTAAGGAATAGTTACACCCCTTCTCCTGGGCTCTGGTTCTCTGTTGTCCTGTTTCTTTGTTCTCTTCGTTTTATTGAAAGCCCATTTAGGATATCCACAAACGGAGAGGGCTTTCTCCACGTGTTGTTCTTCTTTCTCCTTTCCCTCTGCGCTTGTAGGAACCACTTGGGCCCTGTGATGTAATGTCCGAATGACTCCCAGTTTGTGCTGAAGTGGGTGGTGTGAATCAAAAAGCAGATATTGGTCGGTGTGTGTGGGCTTCCTGAAGACCTCTACCTGGAGTCGCCGGTCTTCTCTTATCGTTACTGCACAATCTAAGAAGGCCAATGTGTTGTCCTTGGCATCTTCACGTGTGAATTTGATGTTCGGATCTACAGAATTGATGTGTGCAGTAAAAGGTTCCAAATCTTGAATTTTGATAAAACGAAGAGAACAAAGAAACAGGACAACAGAGAACCAGAGCCCAGGAGAACGGGTGTAACTATTCCTTACCTGGCTGGCGTTTCCGAAAAACTACAGAGGATCTTCAGACAACATGAAATCCCAGTCTATTTCAAACCCACAAACACTTTAAGAGAAAAACTGGTCCATCCTAAGGACAAAACTCCGAGCCACAAACAAAGCAATGTGGTCTACTCCATTCAGTGTAGTGAAGACTGCAGTGAGCGCTACATTGGAGAAACAAAACAGCCACTTCACAAAAGGATGTATCAACACAGACGGGAAAACCAGGGTGGGCCGCAATCTGCCGTACATCTCCACCTAAAAGCCACAGGCCACTCCTTTGAGGACAGCGAGGTCCAGATCTTGGCCAGAGAAAAGAACTGGTTTGAGAGGGGAGTTAAAGAAGCTATTTTTGTCAAGAAAGAGAATCCTTCCTTGAACAGAAATGGGGGTCTCAGACATCATTTGTCTCCCATCTATAACTCTATCCTGAAACCTAAATCAAAACAAACTGGGAAAACAATGGGACTAGCCAGGTCAGGTCCAGAGGTGTGAAAACACCCATCATGGCCCTGAATGGATATGCTAACTACTCCCCCACTCCCACTCCATATTGAATAGACTCACATGACTAACAGAAACTGTTAACAACTCCATATTGTATCACCTGACCAACTGAAACTGTATTTAAATATGTGTTGTCTCAGAGTAATTTTCATTGTAATTAAGCGCCTCCCTTCAGGCAGATATAAAGCAGTGTCCACCAGCATCTGACCAGAACTGAGGAAGCAGCTTGGATGAGCTGCGAAACGTATTCAACCAAATAAACTATGTCCAGTTGACAAATTAAATTTCTCCTTTTTTGCCATGGATTCTACCTGGACGACTGAGGGATTTTACATACATCCATCTTCCATTGTTATTCTTTGTTATTGAGGCTATATTCAAGTTATTATATTTTCTCTCTACGTATATATTTTATAAATTAACGTTTTATAATGATTTTAAGAGGGAGTATAGAGATTAAAGGCCATCTTGATGGTTTTTATGTTTTGTAATTTTTTTGTGATAATAAATATTAATACATTTAAATACTATGCATAGTTTTACACTTGTAGTACAAACTAGGTACAATTTTTAGTAAAATCTTTTCTACCTAAAGATTTTACAAAAAATTGCACCTAGTTTGCACTACAAGTGTAAAACTATGCATACGTGTAGTCTTGCCTTTCTATCAGAATCCAAAAAAAAAGCTTTACTGACATTGTTAGTGAACAAAATTCACAAATTACTGAACAAGATTTTTATTCAAAGTTGAAAATTGGAGTGAGTTTTCCCTCTCTGCAGCATACTCTCCATGCTGCTCTTTGATTGGTCTAGGCTTTGTAGTAGCAGACGCCCGCCCCCTTGTGTTTGTTGTCATAGTAACAGTTCTGTTCCAGTCTAGTTCACACATCACCCTGAGGTGCAATCGAACAGACATACTATAACTAAAGCTGTCTGCAGCACGAGACCACAGGATCACGTTTTGATTTATTCATTTTTTTATATATATATATTTTTTGTTTTGTGCTTTTATTTAAATCAATGGCTGTTTACAATGCTGTCCGATGTGGTACCATGACTGAATTTTCGCCACATTTTTTCAATAATTCCTCGTCTTTTGGTGGTCCGGTCAGTGGTAGTGCAGGATCAAGCTGTGATCTCACCCTCTTGACTTGTCTGCTCATCGGATCCTATCGCTTCTGTATCATTCCTTTGTTAGCCGCCTTCAGTGGGAAGCATGGGACGCTCTGGAGATGTGAGTGTCTCAATAAATCCTCTGTGATGGGCTTTTGTATTGGAAATGCATAAACTGTAGATATGGAAAATGCTATATTGGCTTAGCTGAGAACTGGTATGTTAAGCTTTTGATTACTTTTTTCGTGATGTTTATTCTCTGTTAGGGCTTTGCAATTGAAAAAACAAAAAAAATTAATACAAGATCGAGATTGGGTCATCTTTAATCGTCAGTGATCATCTTGGGTCTTTTTAATGGAGGCTACAGTCAGTTCTCTGCCTGTAAACGCATGTGGTTTGGAAAAGAGTTCATTTTTATTTGGTTATAATAACACAATATCAAATCAAAAATCATGATTGATTACTATGAGCAATGAGGAAAGAAAATAGGACCTCCTTTTAATCACTGCCTAGCGACTGATATTCTCTTTGTGAACTTCTACCAACTTCTTTTGAGTAGCATATTATATCTTTTATGTAATGTGTATATAACTTGTATTGACAAATTGCTCAAAAAATAATATGACTAAAGACTAAAACCAAACTAATAAATAAATAATAATAAAAATAATAAAAGCTCCATGCATAGTATGTCTAGACAGGCACACAGTATGGTTGGTTCATTGTTGTTAAAACTTTCAAATAGTCGTAATAGTAAGTAATGGTAAGATTATTAGTAAGAAATCAGTAAGTTATGGAACAAAATGTCGTGTTTCTGCTGCTTTGCAACCCTAACTCATATTAAGTAAAACTAACCTTTTTCTTTTTCTTTTTTTTTTTTTAAACAGTTTCTGGAGCAGCAAGCAGGCGTTCAACCCCTTCCAAAGTTCCAAACCTCAAAGCGAGACTCAGCACTACTCCAGCTAAGACCAGTGCACCAGGTAAACCCAACAGAAACACAACCTAATCACTATTAATCATGTTACAAAGCTTTAATCTTGTATTTTTAGTGGCACTCTATGATAAGAAAACAGGTCCATCAATTCCCATTTACACTGAAGCTGTGTTGAGGACTGTGTAGACACTTGTGAAGTATTGGCTGATTAACGCTGATTGAGTTATACAGACCTTTGTTGTGATTCCTTTGATCAAAACACTCATTCAGGGCATCATGGTTAAAAATATTTGAGATTTGCCAGTCTCGATTAGATGCTACATGCTTTTCCAGAGACAGTATGGGTCAGTATGGGTCAGAGGACAGTTGACCATTCAGGAGATGGAATATTCAGTTTAGAGTTGTTCATTGCTTTGGCAGCAGTCTTAACTTTTCATCATTTTGAAACCCATGGATTGCAGTCTGCACTTTTAGCTTTTAAATTGTGTATCTTTTTCTGATGTATTGTTACCATCAAATATAGCAAAAGGAGAAGTGTTAGAATAGAATCTTTACTGTACCAATGTGGAAATTAACATTTAGTCTACCATCACATAAAACATCTCAAGGACAACATAGCAATAGGCCTAATAAAATATACAATATGCACATGAATTATTTCCTTGCATTTAAATTCCTGCTGCGTTTTTCAAAATGTATTATACAATTGTAAAATAAAACAAACTTGTTCTAAGATGTTTAGTTGACCTGTAAACACTAAAATGTAAATATTGTAATTCTAAATTGATAGTGACATTTTTCATATACTGACAGCATTAGGTAAAGGGTTATAAGTTTTTGATTTAAGATTGAAAGAGTTTTGTAGAGGAGAAAATTCTTGTATTTAGGTTTTAAAAGTCTTAAAATGACCAGGATACTCATTTTGATTACTTTAGATCGTTTCTTGTTGCTTTGTGAATTTTGTTTAAACCTACATTGGCACCACACCATTAGAGTGAATTATATATTTTATTCTTTCAAGGATGGATTTTGGTGAGAGTTGTCCAGTCCATGCTATATACTGTTATAAATCCCTTGAGTGATAAATAAACTGACCCCAAACACTTGGTCTACATATCACCTATAGTCCTCCCTGCCTCCCTCCCATTGGTCAGTGTCACACTCTTAGCCCCGCCTCCCTCCCTCCTCAGTTGTCGGTGTGTCTCTGCTTTACCACAGCACCGCCATCATGAAGCCTGGAGATGCTCTCTGCTCTGGCCTTTCTCTGTGTGCTGGTTTGTGACAGGAGCCTGTTTTTACCAAGAGGATTAAGGGATTTTAAATGTTTTTGTTTTTTTGTTTTTTTTTCCATCTCCCAATAGCTTCAAATCTCTATCAGCTTTAAATCTTCTTTGCATTATTGTGGTTTCATCATTGGCGATTACATATTTTTTTAACTTGGAAATACAATCAAATGGACCTATACTTTCACAATTTTTATTTCATTTAATAGTTTATTTAGTTTTGTTTGCTGATGCTTGCAGTTCCTTAAAGAATGGTTGAAGTAATACAGTTATAGCTATTCTTTTAGCTACACTTCTGCTTCACTCTTTTCTTCACTTGTGGACTGTTTTTGATCTCTGCTCGAGATGTTATGGTCTCCGAAGCTTTCCCTCTCAAACATCCACGTGCGTCTAACTGCCAAAGGTTTACTCCGAAATATCCACCTGCTTTCAGGATGCAAGAGGAACATAGTGGTTTTCCGAACAGGTCTGTCACTATAATCTTAGTACAACCATTTTAATATTTTTTCTTTTACAGCATATTTAAGGTGGTGTGTTTTGTAGATTGTTGTGGTGGTCAGTGGTGGTCTCCTCTGACAAACCTGACCTTGTTTTCCAATCTATTTTTGGTGTAATTTTTTACTGGGGCCATAGGTTCAACTTTCACTTACCTTGGTCACTCAAATGACCCTAAGCAGGAAGACGCCACTTGGAAGTTTGATATTTTAGCCATGCACATTACACTCTTAATTTGTTATCTTTAATTTCATTTTTTCTTCCTATTTAAATTATAATAAGGAACTGATGGCGTTAGTTTGATGCGCAATCAAAGCACAATATCTCCTGTCACTTGGAGATTGTGTGCTCTTGTTTCAGTGGAGATGTACCAAGGTTATTTTAGTTTCTGGTCGCTGGGTAACACCATGGAAACGCTGTGATTACTCAGCTGCACCGTGGGAGAGAATTCAGTTGGTAGGGTTAAGTAAATTCACTGAACTGATTTAAGTTGAAGTTAAGTTGCCTTTAGATAACAATTGGAAACTATGAGTTTAAAAACATTACATTGATATAAAGTCTGGTCTGGTTACATGTTTAGTGACATACAAGAACTATTACATTTTATCTTAATTGTGGTGAATCTGGTCTTTCTTTATGATTTAATTAATTTTATAGTATGTTACAATTACATTTATTTTATTTTTTTTTTACAAATTAGTAGATGTTGCCCTGGATTATAAAGATGTTGAGTTGACATAATACAAGTGTGTATTTGTAGTGAATGGTCTGTCTTGAGATATCCCCTGTGCTGTGTTGAGATATCCCCTTTCACTGGCACTCTTCGAGCTGAACACTGCCCCCGCAGATTAGACTGTGTTAAACCTAAGTGTGGACTCTTGTGTGCGATTCAACTGGATATGAAGGACTGCCAGCTCTAGTGCTATTCTGTCCTTGGCTTTCAGAATGATGGAAAATTAGAACAGTTGCCATTTGTGATTAATGATTACTAAATATTATCTTTTCAATGGGAAAAAAATCCTCAAAATGTTGCATATAACCATAGACTGTATATAAATGGACATAGCTAATTTGCATGCTCGGTCTTCTGGCTCCTCCTGACCCTGGTTCCCAATGACTTACATTAGAATATTGTCACCCCTCTCTGTGTAACTGCTGCTGTGAGCCTCGTTATTATGGTCTTAAAGTGTTCGTATTAACCTGCTCTACATGATCCTGTTTTTTTTTTGTTTTTTGTTTTTTTCGCTATTTTGACCGTCAAAAAAATCCTATTCATTCTATCGAGCCTGGCTCCAAATTCATCCCTGTAATCATTAGCACCGTGAGCTTCATTTGAGTGGCGTCAAACGCTGTGGGTGACATCACACTCGCTTAGTCCACTTCTTTATACAGTCTATACATATAGGAAGCTGAAACCCCAAATTGCCAACATCGCTCATTTTAATACAGGGCTGAAAATGATATTTAAATATTAGTAATTCTTGATTATTAGTAGAATAAGTAGCAAGTAGAGGTGGAAGATACTGTATGTTGATTAAAAATGGATAATATCACAGATTCGCAATTGTTGCTTTGGGGATATGCAAAATTCAAATATACCGTATTATGTCTATGATTATTAACTATAAAAATGACATTGAAAAGTAGCACTTTATGTTTCTGTCAATCAAACAATAGTATAAGTTATATTTTTGCATTTTAGTGGTTACCTTTGTGGCCCATTTCATTATGTTCTATATCCTTGAAACTCAAATAAGACGTATAAGCAGATTTTAGCTTATTCCTCATGCATTGTTAAAATATCGTCTGAATACTGAAAAAAATAGATCTTCATTTTTGTAAATAATGACCAACCCTAGCTGCAGATATATAAGAAACGTCTTATAACCCAGTGCTATGTTTATTTTGAAAAGAAGGAACTGTCTAAAATCCAAGTTTATGATTCAGAGCTGTGTGTGGGTGTCTGTTGAACATCATGTCCACTTTGCAGAGCCACTTGACTGTTTTTTGTTTGTTTTTTTGTTTTTTTTTTAGACCTGGTTATTTATTTCTGGGCCAGGAATGCATTTTTGATTTGTTCAGCAGAAAAGGTGTTGCATAATAATCCCTTGGGACACAGACCAGTTACTGCAGCATCCACTCATGTGTTTGTTTGGCACTAATGTCAGCAGGAAAGAGTCAGGGAAAATACATGTAGGCTTTGGAATAAGTGCATGGAAATATCCACTTAAATGTGTATTTGAGCTCTTTGTATTTAATTTTGTTTACCCTTTGAGCTGTTTTACCAGTTGCAATATGTTACTTAACCAGTAGAGGGGGCCCCAGTTTAAAGTAATGTCAAATTCACAGCAAAGAAAGCTATTTAACACAATTTCTGGTAGGATTAGTTTTCAATACTAACCGTTTCCTTTACTGATGGCTTATGTTTAAAAAGTAAATCGTTAAAGTCTGTTATAATTGAAAATTTCCATCTCATTCTACGTCATTGCTGTCTTTTTATATGAATTAAGTATAATCTTTAAAATCTTCTTTTACAATAGTGCAGTTTCTATTAACTGATCTAATATTCAGCTTGACATGTACTTGTATTAATGTATTCCAGTATTAATGAGTTCCCAGTGATTGCACTTAATGTTTACAGTACACTTGTTTTAATGTACATGTTTTGTATAATTCTATATCAGTATAACCTCTTAACATTTTATAATAATGCTAGTAAATATAAAGGGCTAAATGTATGGCCTGGTGTCAGTATATTCCATTCATTAGAGGTGATATTTCTCATATGAACAGGTTGTACCCGCTGCTTTGTTACATAACAGTGCACCATGTATCCCACAGTTAAAGTCATATTATGTATTGGCGTTACTTGTTGACCACTCACTTGTTCCCCTATATAAATGTAAGGTGCTATGTGCATACTGTTTTAATAAGTTAGATTGACAACAGTTAATATTATAGGGATATTTATAACAGTGATGTAAAGCAAGACCAGTACAGTAACATGGCCCTGCTAAATTAAGTTGTCCTTGGAGACCAGAGGACGGGTTTAAATCTGGATATGGAAAAGTAATTGCATTTACAAGGTCCATTTTTACGTGAGGGGTGAGAGGAGAGGAAGGAGAGGGCATCAAGACATATTACAGTTACAACAAGTGGAGTGGACAGACCGAAGACATACAGAACGTCATGGAGTCTGGAATAATGATGATCAACTTTGTCACCTCTTTTACAGTGGACAAAAACAAGCCCAAAGTTGGATCTCATCCCCAGCAGCAGCAGCACCAGCAGGGGGGAAGGGGCTTGTCCAGACCCCATCAGGATGTGGGGCCCTTGGGCGTCAGCGAAGCTCGGAGGAACGCGAAGAAGATCCAGCTCCTGCAGACCCAGCTCTCCCAGAGTAACAACAGATTTGAGGCTTTCACTGTTGTGCTGCAGCAGACTCTGGCTCAGGTATGGATATGTTAGGTTATTGTGTGAATAGTAGTTAATGTTAAGTTTGGTTTTGGACAATATGGGATTGACCATTACTCCTATAACTTATTTGTTAATGACCTTTTATAAAGCAATTCTTCTACTAGGCTGAAAAATTGAGCAAAAAAAATAAATAAACAAGAACAAGAACACACATAATAGAGATGTCCTGCACTACATAAGTTTTCCACTCTTTGTAACTTTTCACACAAACAATTTAAAATCTAGCGAGTATATTTAGTTAATGTTTCCTTTTATTTGTTTCCCTGTTTTATATGCTAGATCAGTGATTCTCAAAGTGGGGTCCGGAGCCCCCCAAGGATGTCTACACAACAAGCATAGAAGAAAATTGAATTTGAGATTATCTTTACATAATTTATTTGCTTCATTTACTACTTAAATCAGTATTAAGCCCATAGACATTATCATTTGAGAGCAAAATGTTACATTTTGTTTTGAATTGACTATGCATTATTATTGGGGGGCCTTGTACATTCTTGCGACGATTCATGCAGCTTTCAATTAGTTTATATGGGTGGCTTTGGCTTCTATTCCCTGTCTAAAGTCTTGTTCTCCATACAGTGTCACTGTGGTCACTGGAGGAAACTGTGTTTAGACAGTAATCCTTCTATGTGTACTGCAGCTTCTAGTCTCACTACTAATATTTGATTCTAATATAAATGTGCTGATATTAATGCGCGTAATTACTACAGTGTTGGCTGGAGAAAAGATTGAATTTCATGAGTTACACACGTCTGTGGAAGTTGTCCAACAAGACAGACTGAGAGAGAAAGAGAGACGGTGAGAGGGAAACGGAGAGGAGAGGGAGAGTGAGGGCGAGTTGTCATCTACTGAACAACTGCTGTGGATCAAACAGACTTACTTTCCTAATGCTTCCTTGTTACTTCTCATTTTACACCATCACACTCTCCACCGGGACTGTAAAGCTACTGCTGCTATGTGTATGTGACAGGAGTGGAGTGATTGGACAGGAGTGGAGTGATTGGAGCTCTAGTGGCATTGTTGTGCATGGTAATAATAGTAGATCAGTGTTTCTCAATATGTGGGATGGATACAGCTTACATAACTTGTGAGATACAGCAGAGGTCATTACCTTTTAGCTAGTGTCAGTTTTGTTTTAATCATGCCTTAGTGTCAAGTCTCGTCTTAAGAGCCACTTTTTATTTTCTGGCTTTTAACACTGTGTCAATTATGTGGTCCTCTGTTGTCTTTTACAGTTTTGTTTAATTGATTTTATTTATTTATTCTTTTAGGTCTATTTTACTGTTTTATTTATTTGTTTTTACTCCATTGTTTTTATTATGTTTTTGTTGCATACATTTTTTTTTTTTTTTCTATGTGCAGGACTGTAGAAACAGTTTTGTTTATGAAATGTACTATAGAAATAAAGTGGACTGGATAGATTTTGTTACTGGTTTTGCTTTAGTCTTTTGTTAGCTCTGGTTCAACTGTAATTTAGTCTTGATATGGAGGCTATACCTGCTTGTCAATGCTTGAACTTGTCAGATATCAGAAGTTAAGCAACACCGGGCCTGGTTAGTACTTGTATTGGAGACCGCTGGGAATACAAGGTGCTACAGTGGGGCAGCAGTGGCTCTAGTCTAAACTGTTATGTCCTTAGGCAAGACACTCCACCCACTTTCCTTAGTATGAATGTGGCGCGTGCTTGAGTATTGATGGTCATCTAAGGGGCAGATGGTGCAGATAGCAGTCTGTCTTCGATCAATCTGTCCCAGGGCAGCTGTGACAACAATAGTATCTTACCACCACCAAGTATGGAGAGAATGAATAATCCACTGTAAAGAACCTTCAGTTTATTTATTTATTTATTTTGTTGATTAACTTTGGACTGTGATACACATTGTTTCCCACTGGTACATAGAATAAATGTTTTGATATGTCTGGCTTTCATAGACTTGTTGGTTTTGTAGTTGGCAGTGGAACCGTGAGAGTGAAATTAAGGGCAGTTAAGCGCACCACTGGCCATACATCAGTTTTAATAGACGAGCCATATGATTGGAACCTGACACCTCCAGGGATTACGCATCTCACTGTACAATACAAACAGGCTTACAACATCAGCTACCCTCTGCTAAACACCACACAACAGGACATGAACAGTAAACATTAGATAACTAGAATCATCAGAAAGAAAACAGTTATTAGCTCTGCTTTTTGCTCTCTTTAATCTGATCATCAAAAACATCTGGTAACATGTGTCAGTTAATCACTGGACTTTAGTTATTGTACATACTGTTGGTAGAAAGTACAATCAGTTTTAAAATAATTCTTGCAATCATTAACATTTTTTATTTATTCTTTTTGTATTTGCCACATTAATTAACATTTATGCATAACTTTCCTTGTCCAAACCTTGCACAGGTTTGAACAATCAGAAAAAAATCAGATTACATTACATGACATTTCACTAATATGAGAACACCAAAAATGAGATGATCAGATTTCTGCTTCTCATTTAACATAGCCAGTGTTGAAGCTAAAATATTCTAAATAAGTGTCTGAACACTGAAGAGGAGAGGAAAGATCTACTGTCTGTTTGAAGCAGCATTTGGCCTTTCTCTATTCAGTCACTGTGGATAACTTTAGACTTGCCTGTTGCATAATATTCTGAGTGTTTTGAGTGTGATATGAACAGCACAGACAGCTGCACTCTGACTGAGGACAATGTAGAGTCAGTAACACAACACATGGCACCAAGGAGTAAGAGCTATATTAAACTGGACTGGCCTCTAGTCCACACAGTATTCCAATAGCATATCCTGTCTGTGTCTGCTACCTGCTTGTTTCCATGGAGGTGTTATTGCATTGCCTGAAATGTTCCACAATATAGTGTTCAAATGGAAAACATGCATTATTCTCGTAAGCCATCTGTCTCTAAAGGTAGATAAGTTTAATGCCTTATTGCTCTGCCTGTATGTTCCACAGTAACATCTCCATGGAGACAAATGAGCTGCATGTCCTTCACCAGAAATGTTACACAGTGCACATTTTAACATAGCTGGTTACAATTATGGTAATCACTATTTCAAAGTTATTATGCAAACGTGTCACAATTTCAAACACTGACTAAATCAAGACTAAACCAGGTTAAATATAACATATTATTTTAGCAGAACATCTGTTTTATATTTCGGTTAAGCTAGACTAAAATGGAGCGCTTGTTTGTTTGATTTATTTGATTCAGGCCCATGATAAAAAATATCTGTCCTCTTTTGCCCTATATCCCTCTAACTTCATTTACTACATGACATTAAACAGTCCTTGAGTTGTCTCTGGTGACTGCAGTTCACGTCAGTTCACTCAAGTACTAATGCTGCTGTCCTCTGAGTACTATCATAAATATTTTGATGGAGTATTTATTCATTGGGCTGTACTCTGTCAGTATAACTTAAGGTACTGACTGTTTTGAAGCCAACCTGAGAATAGACAGGCTACATGCTGAAATGTCTGTGCCAAGTCTTAAGTGTAAAAGGTTGATAATAGTTTAATGTTAACTGTACATCTGTGCACAGGACCTATGCCAGGGTTTCCCATTTATAGAAAAAACTATGGTGACCCCAAGTGTAAACCTGCTTCTAAAAACAACATTGACTAAAAATGCTCATTGTATTGTCATAGATAAGATAAGATAATCCTTTATTTGTCCCACAATGGGGAAATTGCAGTGTCACAACGCAAGTTTCAGAAACAGTAGGAAAATAAGAGCATGCATCAAAATCAAGATAAATAATAATAAGTATTTACAATCAACTAAAAAACACAACACTGTAAAGCTAAAAGGCACAGGAACGTTGCACAATAAGTGTCTTTGATTCTGAGCAGTGAACAAACAGCAGTTAAAGTGACTCCAGTATAGTAATATATAATATTACTACAATAAAGTGACTCAGATGATTGTGTACAGTGCAGTGATGGACAGTGGTGGGTAAATAAATAAGTAGCAGGTAAAGTGACTTTAAAATATTGCACATTGTTATTATTACTATGGAGATGACACATGGTTGCTATGGAGATGACACATGACTAGCATTGATAGTCATTAGCATTGATAGATATTAAAAAGTACTGTTTCAAAATAACTGGTTAAATATGAAATGTACTCGGCAATAAGCAACATTAATGCACCACACATGAATACAGCAACATATAATACAGCATGGCCCACTTTGTACCATCATAGTTAAAATTGTAACATTGACTGAGTGCCTGCCTGTGGTACATAGGCTCTGATCATTGACTCATATCCATCTGTTTTGATGAGGCGTTTGTGAAATTATTTTCTGGTGGTAACACATGTTTATCCCAGCCTACGCACACTGACAGGGCTTTAATTCTGTTTTCTATCCTGGATGTTTTTAGAAGAGAAATTGTTCAGTTTGTGAGTAAAATAAAAGTACCGGTAAACATGACACATACAAACACAGAACAAAAACATTGCTTATTCTACCTACTTTGTATTGGTAAAGATTATGTAGCCTCTGTGGCCAATAATTTTAAACCATGAAATTACAAGGCTAGAGTTTCCAGTGCTGTACAAGAACCTTTTATACATTACTCTTGTGAGCTTTAAGACAAAAACAAAAACATACCTGGAGTTGTTTTGTTTCATTCACATTCACACCTTTTATTAGTCTAAATCTCCACTCCAAATCTCAAAATGCTCTGTTCACCTTGTGATGTTTCAAGTTAACAGTTCCCTTTTACCTTTTGCTCAGTACAGATTGGTAAATTAAGGGCTGAAATGATCCGAATGATTCTAGTGAAGGTGTATGGAGTTTAAAACACAATGGAGCACTTCCTGTATGACATGACATCACAAGGTGGAACAGAGTGTTTTCCGTTTGACAGATGAACTCAGCCTAAAAATGCAGGGTTTGTGTGTTAAATGTGTGAATGAAACAAAACACAACTCCATGTTTGTTTGTGATGAGGAAACAACATTACAATATAGATCAGAAAATAGTGCAATATGGGCCCTTGTAAATAATACAATTCTTAAGTCGAACCGACCTTGTGCTTTTTGCCGTCTACTTTTGCAAAGTGTTTTACCCCTGTTATTATAATCCTTACTATTACGTACTATACATTATAAGATATAAAAGGAGTATAGGTATTTTGAACGTGTTCTTTTAATATGTGGACAGATGTATTCAATGTATTTTCCAGGAAAGTGTAACTCAATCTGCAGCAATTATTCATCGATCTTATTCCCCAGCCTCATGTTACTCTATACCTGATCTGATATCATCTTAAAGCCACACCAGATCCCCCTTCAATTTGATACATGTCTCTAGATTTTGAGAAAATGGCTTTAAAGATCCTATATTACAACTGACATTTTTAGTTTTTATAATGTGTATTCATTATCAAAAACACACTGCATATATTTCAGTTATCTTGTATATCTAGTATAATTTCCAATCCCAAATGCTCACCGTCCCACTGGTATATGTCATCTAGTTGTACCTCCATACTGCACCAGACACATTTTACTAAACCACAAATCAATCTTGCCATTTTCTTTTACTTACTTGAGTTGCTTTAATTCGAGGAGATGCATCTAGAATAAAATGCAAAGTATGTAAAACAATCTACCTGCAATGCCTATGCCAAGTCAGTGGTGATGCTTGAATAATGTATTGTGTACATGGCCGCTATTTTACTCTCCTTGTATTTATTTGTATATTTTAGGATTATAGTATAGGCGTGCAAAAACAATTATATTAGTGGTTTGTTTATTTTTGTTTGGGGTTTTTTCCGATTAATCGATTTTCATTTATCAATTTCTCTTGTGAATTTTGATTTTCAAAACACATTTTTAAGTTGAAATGTGTTACTGTTTTTTTTAACATTTTGACTTAATACTACTGTGTCTTCTTATGTGTTTAAGACTGTGTATATAGTCCAGATAACGACTATTATATAAAACTTTTCTACAGTTGACTAGGCATAGTTGATTAATTGCTGTAGCCCTAATTTATAAGTGGGTGTTGGCCAGGCAAACATCATGTAGGACTTAAAAAAATGTGACACAGCTCAGTCATCACCAAATGCTAAGAGAGCGTTAGTCATGTGACCACTTCCCACTGTTTGTGTGCATTGCCACACTGTTGCTCATCGCCAGAAACAGGAAATTCAATCTGTCATGATTCTGTCTCTTAATGCAGCCACAGGTCCTATAGAGATTACAGCAGATCGAAGAGAGAAGGGGGAGGGTGATGATTTAGTGCAGGTTTGTAGCGGGATGGGGGTTGGCCTAATGAAGCGCTGATCCATCCCAAGAGGAGGTCACTGCACTGGGCAAGGCTTCCTCCATCACCCCCCTGACAGTCTATCAGTGTCTCCAATACAGCTGCTTTAAGTGCCCTTGCCTGATTGGTCCAACGGCAGTTCCTGGCTCACTTAGCGCCACCTCTTTTTGTTATTCTAGTAGATGTACAGTGCAGTCAGCGGGCAGTGGGCATTCCTCTCTCCCTCCCTTCTCCCTTTTCTCTCTCTCTCTCTCTCTCTCTCGCCTCAGTTTCTAGTCTTTGCTATTGTAGCGGCAGCATGTGGATGTGGTTGGGTCTTTTGAAATACTGGAGGAGTGGGTTTCTCTAGCCGGAGGAGGGGAGGGGGGCTCTCCGGCAGAATAACCCCAGGATAGAGGCTCGATCATGGGCTGTACCGGCAGCAGAGCATGCCTTGGTGGTCCTTACACTGCAGCTGGGGTAACTGCCTTTTATTATATTGTTCTGTGGCAAGTCATTTCAAATGTGTTTTTGGATACTTCCTCATCGATAAAATCCTGTCTGTTACTAGCTAATATTTTGATGCATCCTATTTGTTAATGAAATTGAATTGTAGCTGTTACTTTGGGTATTGGCTCTGGCTAGTTTATGAATCAGCAAATGTGGTCCTTAGTCACTGTCTCTAAATAGGAAAAGTGTATTAAATTTATTGGCCAGAACAAAGTGCACTCTGTAGCCACAACCTCAGCACTTGAATATAGAAGTGAATTAAAAGCCAAATATAGTCTGACTTACAGCATAAGCCAGTGTGGAAATACTTCAGATTATTTGAGCCTTAGTTTTGTGTGTATTAGTGTTTATGGATCAGTATTTTTATTGTTAATGAAGAAGTGTTGTTGTCACAATACAAAAATTTCAAAGGCTATTTCAATACTATGGAATAGACTCAATACTCAATACAGATTCCAATACCACAACGATATAAAAAACACTTTATTTAGGCAATAGAATATAATTTTCAACATTAAATCGTAGTACTTTCTTTTATATTACCATGTGATCTTTGATCTGTCCCTCAGTGGTCCAGGTAGGTTCCATAGTGGTCCATGGGCGTATACTATTCTCTTTGCTCTAATATTTGTTCTGATACAGCTCAAGATCATTCTAAAGTTATTCAGGAAAGGTTCATTTCTGTCCTGTGAATGTGACTTTTTTTTAGTATTGATACTATTGTTCAAATGAGTTTCAAAGTTCAAAGTCAGCTTTATTGTCAAAAACCATATGTACAGGTTGCACACCGGATTTGAAATTGCAGCGCTCCCACAGTGAACATTTAACATCTTATAGACATGACAATAAACATGATGACAAAACATAACATATGCACATAGCAACAAGTACAAATAAGCAAAACACACAATGTGTAGCGTGTTAAAGCTCAAATGCTGTCATTTAAGCAGCAGTGTCATTAGTTATAGTATCTAGTTTTGACACATTTTCGACAAGTTTTAATATCAGTTAGGACAAAAGTATAAAAAAAGTAAGATACTATTATGAAGTACCCAGGGCAGTTTTACACTTAATTGTCTGTAAACGTGAAATGATTGATTATTCGATTGTCTGTCTGTCTGCTTTTACAGTAATCTGCTATTTGACCTGCTGATGTTGGATTTTCACTTGACACAATAATTGCCATGACACAGTTCAATCAGAGTAACTTTCTCTTCATTAACAGTTTATGAAGTGTATTGGAGGCATTCAGCAAAAATAGGCCACTGTAGGTGTTTCTTACATCTTTATCTCAAATTTGGATTTAAGTTTTCAGTTATGATTAAAATAATAAAGTTGAAGCAGAATTCCTCAAATATTTAAAGATAGCACCTTAAATACCATACCATTTTAATCTTGTTATCATTACTTTTACTTTTTCATACTTTGGACCACAGTACCATTAATTACTAGCTATAGTAAATTAGTTTAATCATGGTACTTACTCATATGGTAATTACAGGACATATTTAGCATTCTACATTCTTTCATGATTTAATTCGTGTAATAATCCTAATCCCAGCCTATTGTTAATGTTGCAAATTAACATTAAATAAACATTAGTATTATTGAAAACAGGTTGGAAAGGGCATTATTAACTTTTTCAGCTCTATCATGGTAGCATGGTATGGTATGTTGTGTAATAAAATCATATTCAAGTGATATTAAAGTGCAAATAATTTACCCAAAAGCCCTGAATAAAATAAAACTCAAATGATTTCACACACCTTTTCAGACATGTATTTAAATTCCTGGTTGTTCTTATGTCTCTGAACAGTCCTTGAACCTGGTGTTTACATTGTGTGCAGAGAGACGAGGCTGTGAGGCAGAGCAGGGGGCTGTCCCAGGAGCTGCTGGAGCTGAGGGGGGAGCTGGGTGAGTACAGATGCAAGAAACACAAGGACAAGCTCAGTACAAGGCCATTCACACGGACATGATTTATGTACTAGAGACTATTTGTGTTTAGGTAGAAATAAGACAGGATTACATTTTTTACCTTGAACTCTAACCAAATGACTATTATATTTATGTCTCAGTTAAGCAGGTGTTGGCCCACTTGTGTGTATAGTATTAAAGGTACTGTACTAGATTTTTCCCATGTATCTGAGCAGAATTTGTCTTGCCCAGTACAGATATATTGTATGAGCAGCTCTTGAGGCCAAAATAAGTCTGATGTGTACTGTCTGCATCTAATTAAAAAGTGTGGTATTGTCTGATAATGAGGAAGTGTGTGGTTAGGATGCTAGTTGTTGTAATAATTAGGCTTACCGGAATGCATAAGACAAGTGAAGAATAACTTTGGACCACTGCAAACAGTTTAAAATGAACTAGTTCTGTTTTTAAGGTAAAAAAAAAAATCAGTAGTATATAGTTATATGTTACAGATAAAATGAAATGCAATGTTTTTATAATGCAAAAAGTCTGTTTAAATTAGCATCTTTTGGTAATTACAAATATTTATAGAAGCTATATAAATGACATATATTTCTATATAGTGCTAAGTTTTGTTTAAGTTTGAGTTGGTTAACACATAAACTGACGTTGTATACTAGGAGTTGGTTAGTTCAGTTTCCCATCTCATACTGCAGGTTTTACTGTTGTATTTTCAATGTCTAGACCAGGTTGGCCTGTAGCTCTTTTGGTCATGATTCTTTGGCATATGCCCGTGTAACAGTTGGTATTTCCTGAGTCTTGTTACTGTTCTTGTAAAATGTAAAATGTGAGCTGGTGCAGCAGACTGGACCCCCAAGGTGCAGCACGCAACCTCTGACCTCTAGAGGGGCCAGAGCAGAGGAAGTGCTCACCTCACATGTCCCAGGACATGTCTCTGTAATGCTGACTTACAACACTTTACCAACAAAACAACTGACAGTATAGTGTAGTGTTGTTTATTTATTTATTACGGAAAATCAAATAGATGTAGTGATGTTCTCTGAACTTATTCTCTAGGTGTATTTGCATCCTTGTGTAGCTTTGAAAAGTAGGATGCCAGTTAATATTTAAAACTTTTCAGAAATAAAGATTTATTATTGTTTATATATAAAGGGAATTTAAACATTTAATCAAACATAGTCTTACCGTGTGTAACTTAACATTAAAAGAAATTATTAAAATACATTCAAATGATCTGATGTCTTCTGTTATCTTACAAATAACAATGTTAACACTACAAATTTGCATTAAAAATCAAATTCTAGCTCACTGGTTGTATAATATTTAAGAAGTACTTTATATGGACATTCTCCTAATATTTAGAGCATGTCAGTAACTATTTGACTTATTTATATTTTTGGTTAATTTGTTCTAAATACAACATAGGATTTCTAGTCGTACAAAGCACCTTCCTTGTCACATTTGTGTTGGGTAACTTACTTTACATAACTTTAAATGCTCCTGTTATCCTACTCTTTCTGAGCTCAGACTTAAACCAAAAGCCTCATATGACCAGATCTGCAGCACATGGTCGAGGAATGCAGAGAAACACAGGCCAAAGTCTGAGCGGCCACAGCTTAATGTTATAGGTCTGGGCCTGTGATTCTCAAAAGGAGGTACCAGGGCTTTTCTAAGTGGTACTCAACAGTCTTATGCAATTAAAGTCTGGAGTTAGTTTGAAATGTTAGTATCGTGACAACACCAGATCAAACTCTGTTTTGATACTAAATGCCAGTTTTCATACCCAAATGATAATTTTAAAATGGACTGTTCTGTTGGAGGGTTAATATGTGTATGACCACTGCTTTTTACTTGAATTCAGCCAAGGTTTAGTCACAGTTCAGTCTGTAAAGGAGGACCTGGTCTTAGACTTGGTTTAGATCCATTTATTTCTCATTTTGTCCTGGCTTGTCCAATTGGTCTAGGTTTAGTTCTCATTTAGCTTTAACAGAGTCTTGTATATTATAGTGTGTTTTCTTCATGATTTTGGTTATTTAAGTGTCTTCAATGTATCCTGCTGCTTATTTAAATTCAGATATTATACAGAGAAGGCCAGTGCTGATACTTGGATGGAAATCTGTGTATTGCTTTGCCGGTATCTCTGTTCTTCCTATTCCACCTTTAAAGGCAGTGACCTGTTAAACTGCCCCCTCTGTACTGCCCCGGGTGCTGATAGTGTCTTTGAGTGGCAGTCTGTGTGGTGGTCTTAAACAGGGAGCACTTAAGGACTGTGTCACTGTTACCCACTTCACTGCTCAGATAAACAGCCATGATGGAGACCACTATAAACGCTGGCATGAGACTCTCAAGAGGCCAGTGCCCAAAAACAGGAAAATAATGTCACAAAGCTTCATATGTTTATTAAAGCTGCTCTGTGTAACTTTTTGGTTGGGTGGTCCGTCACTGTTTTATGAATATGTTATTGCTCTGCCTGGAATGTTCCACAGTATGACATTTAACAGCTCTACTTTACATTTATTTAGTAACAGGTGTTTTATAGCTCAGAAATACCTAGGAAAACAGGCATTCAGACTGTGAGCGGGGTTGCCTCTCCACAGATCTGATCTGTAACTTGGTCTGGTTTGGTCACAAAATTTGTATTAATCAACTAGTTATTTTGCATTTTGCAGTTGCAAAAACTGTTGTTGTGTCCTTAGGCAAGGCTCTTCACCCACATTGCCTAGTATGAAAGTGGTGTGTGCGTCAGTGATGGTGGTGGTTGGAGGGGTCGATGGCGCAGATTGGCAGCCACACTTTTGTCAGTCTGCCCCAGGGCAGTTGTGGCTACAATAGGACTTACTACCACTGGGTATGGAGTGAATGAAAAATGATCTGTAAAGCATCTTTGTGTTTCTGTGAAATGCGCTATATAAATAAAAACTTACTTATTTTATGAGGCTAATATGGACCACAGCAGAAAGGAGAGAGCATAGTGTGCTAGCTGGAGTTTTGGGAATGACTTGACAGTTTAATCTGCCTTTCAACTGAAGAAGGTGCTGTTTACTAGTATTTATATATGGCGTCAAAATAGTTCCATAATACACACACGATAAAGCATGCAATTATCTCTCACGAGGAGAAATCTGTGACCTGCGCGTAAAACAACCACTGGGGGGCAGACATGCCAGATGCGTTTGTACTCTCTCGAAGTTGTTTTCTGTTCGCTCGCTCGCTCGCGAGATGCGTTCAGTGTGTCAGTGCCCGGCGTGGTCTTCCTACCCGATCTGCGCTGCTCATGTGCAGAATGACGTATTCAGGAAGAGGATCAGAATACGGAACTGAAATGCTTGACGGCAAAACAAAACTTCTGGCGATTTATTTCATAGATGGTTAATATACACACATGGTTTGTTTATTTCAGATATTCTGCATTAATGGCAAAAGGAGAAATTCAGTTTGTCAACTGGACAATAGTTCATTTGGTCGAATATATTTCGCAGCCAAATAAACTTTTGTCTAGTTGACAAATTGAATTTCTAACCCTAACCCTAACCCTGGATGACTGAGGGATTCTACACATATTCTGCATTAACACAAAATCCAGTAGTCCAGTCGCTGTTAACGTTTAAGCACAAATGTTTTGTTGTCATGGTTATCTACGGGGAGCAAAAATCCACCTTGTGCGCGAGCGAACAGAAATCAACTTCGAGAGAGCTCGTTGTCTTTTCGAGTGTGTGTCTGTCCCCCAGTGGTGTGCAGAGATAATTTGCTCGCTCGCAGTTACGCGTGTGAAATAATACAGTACACCCAAATGCACATTTTATCGTGTGTGTGTATTATGGAACTATTTTGACACCATACTTGTATAGTACGTATTTTCTTGGCAATATTCTAATATAGAGAGCTTTGTCAGTACCACATCTTGTTTTAGTCAATGCACAGGGAATGTGTTTAATTGCCCAAGCATTTGTTTAGTCTGTTACAGCCCTTAACCTTACTAAACCAGTGTATTAAATCACTGTTTGTCTCATGTGTTTGCAGTGAGCACAGTGAACAGGTCTGAGTGCCTGGCGCAGGAGAAGGAGGCCCTCCAGGGGCGTCTGGAGCAGGTGCAGGTTCAGCACCACAGAGATCTGCAGGAGCTGGAGCAGAGACTGAGAGAACCCCACGAAGAAGAGAGGAAGGAGAGCGAGAGGAGTGCACAGACACTGCAGCTACAGGTCTGAGTACTATAATGCAATAATAGTTACTTTTTATTTCATTCTCAGTGTTTTCCGTTTGACAGAACTAAGCCTAAATATACAGGGTTTGGGTTTTGTCTTCATATTTAGTTTTTATTGTAAGCTCTGAATAAAACATTGGATTTCAAGTGATACTATAAAGCTACATATTTGGATTATGAGTAGTTGGAACTTCACAGCAAAAAGGTCTTGTTTCACAGACCATCAACCCAGAACATATGCAGTAGGAAAAACTCACCATCTAACCACATAATCCTGACCAAGACTAGCTCAAGATATGGAGATGGATGCCCCCAAACTGCACTGTAGTCACCCACTGCTCTTGACAGGTTGCCCAAGTAGCATTGAAGGATGGGTCAAATGCAGAGGACATCATTGACCCTTTAGTCACTACATGTTCATATTTAATGAAGAAATTACGTATCTTTTGGTGTAATCTTTGTTTAATCCTTAATACACTGCACAATCAAACCAACTAAACTCAGTGTAATGAGTTTAGTTGGTTTGATTGTGCAGTGCATGGCACAGAATTTGCTAATCTAATTACAGCTGTTTTCACACAGCCAAAGGAGAGAACCAATGTGTAACTAATTAGTCCCAGTTTACCCAGTTAATATTTGCTCACATATTAACCTTTTGTTTGACTCGGCTGTTTCAGTTGGAGGAGCTCAGATCTGCTTTTGAAGCCCTGAGCCTTGACCTGGAGCAGAGCCACAGAGAACAGCAGAGTCTGAGACAGCAGCACCAACTTTCACTGGACGGTAAAGACGCTAAAGGAAATGATTTAGTTAAACTTGACCAAAGTCTTTAAAAAAATGTCATTACAATTCAATTTTTTTGCCCCTCAGAGCTCATCACCAGCCACACTCAGGAGCTGCACGCTCTCAGCAAAGCACAAAAAGATGCAGAGATGGTCCTAAATGTAAGTTCAAAAATATTATAAATTGAACTTTAAAAGCATAAAAAAAAACATATTTGACAAGAAAGAAAAAAGATGACCAATGACTCGTCAAATGTACTTAAAACTGTAATAAGGGGAATGAACCTGCCCTCATTCTCCGTAGAAACATATGAGTTTAAGCCTTGGAAATGACACCTTGAATAGAAATAAATAATTTGATATCTAATATTTAATGTAATAATATCGCTTGTGTTTGTGCCTGTTCACAGGAGAAGATCCAGGAGCTGACTCAGAAGAACAAGGCACTGATGAAGAAATTCGCAGAGGAAGAACGCAGGAGGACGGACATGTCACAGGTGATGTGTTTCCATGGTGATGGAAAGTTTAATGCCTGTACTATGAAACTGGTCTCGTCGTCAGTGAAAGAGCTTGAAACATGACTACCACTGCTTCAGGACTGTCAATAAGATCAGGCCTGCCTGTTTTGATCCGTCCTGGAAAAGTTCATTTTTTTATTCACATGATTTCATTCACAGGACTCCCACATTGTGTATCTGGAGCAGGAGCTGGAGAGCCTCAAAGTCATGTTGGACATAAAAAACCAACAACTTCACCAACAAGAGAAGAAACTCATGGAGGTCGACAATCTGGTGAGTGACACTAGACCCAAGTGTTAGTCTGGTAGGGATAGAACACATAGATTTGACCTGTAAGGTAAATGTTACATAGTGCATCTTTAAGTCTCATCAGGGCAGCTTTTTCATACGAAAAGTAGCATTTTCTCTAGAATTGTGAGACTGGTACTGTTACTCCATAATACTGCTCTGTGAGATTTTGAGACACATCCATTTGAGCTATAACGATGACATTGTGGTTTTAGAAGGAGAAAAGTTTGAAGCTGGAGGAGAGTCTAGGGAAAGTCCAACAGGAAAATGAGGATCTGAAGGCTGGAATGGACAGACACGCCGCACTGTCCAGGTACAACATACGTGAGCAGGACAGTAATTAATGTCCACACAAAACTTTACATGGAATTCTGACTAAAATTGTATGTACTCATAAAACAAAGGCTGGGTTCTTTGTTTGTGGACATGGCAACACACATTTCTACAAAATATTTTTTATAGATCACAAAGTTAATGTGGAAAGTCATGTACATCACATTTTTGTACATACATTTTATGAATGAAATTTGAAAGTTAAATTAGAAGATGGGTGTGGGATTAAATCTTTTTTTTTCTTCCCACAACAAATTTGGGCAAATATTCATATTCAGTTGTTATGATTACACAAATGTCAATATGGATAATACTATTGCCCATTGTAAAAGAACGCAAAATGCTCAAAAATTGCCCAAAAGAAATGCATAAATACATAAGAAATAATAAGAAGAATAAAGTGAGACCCCGAAACACATTATTTTAAAAAAGACTATTTTTACAATCATCATTGTATTGAAATCTGTCACATACTGAGCCTGTTCCCTTTTCATGGAAATCTACTCAGAGCAATAGAAGACCCCTGACAAGTACTTCAAAGTTGTAACCCCCTTGTGTCTCTCGTCCCACAGGCAGTTGTCCACAGAACAGGCTCTGCTGCAGGAGTCCCTTCAGAAAGAGTCTAAAGTGAACAAACGTCTGTCCATGGAGAACGAAGAGCTAATGTGGAAACTGCACAACGGAGACCTGAGCAGCCCCCGAAAGACCAGCCCCCATGTCTGCTCCCCCTCTCCCCACTACAACCTTCACTCCCCACGCTCCCCCTCTCACTTCTCCAGCCCGCCTGTGTTACACAGATAACACAGGAGCACCTCAGTCAGACTTGACCAAAGAGACCCCCAGTCCCTACGGTTGTCTTTGAGGTTTGAATAAACTATTTTTGAGATTGAATAAAAAATGCACTGGAGCACTTATGAGACTTTTGCCTTTCACATCTGATATTTGGATGGGGAAAACTCAGGAGATGTATGTATCCACTGTTTTGTTTATTTATAGTTTGGTTTAAAAGGATTGTTCAGTGTTGTATAATGTAGAGGTTGGTACATGGAGGTCAGGGGTCAAAAGGTCATAAGGAGCAGACAGGAGCAATGACAAGGGCAACAGGTTTTACAATAATGTGGATAGTAGCACTGTCAGTGGGCCAGTAAAATCAACTGAGGATCTTGGCTACTACTGTTACTAATACTAATACTACTACTACTGCTACTGCTACTAATACTACTACTACTAATACTAGAACTGAACTAGAACTAGAACTTATTAATACCACTACTGCTAATACGACATCTGCTACTACTACATCTACATCATCTGACACTACTTCTACTACTACAACAGCATCTACTACTAATACTACTAATAAAACAACAACTAACATTGCTGTTACTATTAATACTACTCATTCCAGTACTACTTCTACAACAGCCTCTACTAACTCTGCTTCTACAACTACAGTCACTGCTATTACAGCAATTCACATGGCTGCTACTACAACAACTAACACGGCTATTTTTACTACGAATACTACTACTATTTGTACTAATACAGCTACTACATCTACATCTACATCTTCGACCACTACTAACAATGCTGCTACTACTATTACTACCACTACAACAATAATAACTACTAATATCACTCCTACCACTGTCACTACTACTAACAGTACTGCTGTGCAGCCCTGTAAAACATATTTTGACCAGTAACTCTTTATTAGTTGAATTTCTCCATTTTCTCCACTTGCCACAGTTCTGCTTCTGCTTTAATGCAGTATCCAGTCCATGTTTAACTGAGATAAGATTTACACCGGATGCCCTTCCTAACATGTACCACTATTTGGGCTTGGGGAAGTGTCTAGTCTTGCTCCTGTCTGCTATTTCAAACCATCTTTACAACAATCATTACAGTTGCATTTTAATACTGCTCTATCCTTTTAAACCAAGCACTGACACACACACACCACTCACACACGTTTCCATGTTTAAAAGCCTTTAATCAGATTGTCAAACCAAAAAAAAAAACTAAATTGGTCCAGAAATATTCAAACTGGACCATCCATTTTCAATATTATAAGCCTTAAATTTGTCTACATCTCAACTGTAACAAAGCCATACCATTATTTCACATACTTAATACAAAAATGCCTCCAATATAAGCCATACGCTGATCACTGATGGTCCTTCACACTATATATAGGATTTTTATATTGGTTTTTACATCTATGGCTGAAATATTTTGTCCGTTATTCAGTTTTGTTTGTTTCTTTGACCAAGGGACCAATCACATACTTGTACATGTTGTGTTTGTGAAATGGACCTAATGCAGCTTTAAAGCGGAGGCCTGTGGGACTTAAGGTTTTACAGTTCACTTTTGTGTGAGAGTTACATGTGGGTGGGGCTTTTACTGGTGTTTGGAAACGTTTGGAAATATGCAATTAATAATAAAGTCTTGTATCAAAAAATTATTGTTACACTTTTTTTTCTTTTAACTAATCATAATATTTGACCATAAATGTAGTTTTTAGTTTGTTTTACTTTTTGTTTTGATTAAAGATGAACTGTGTAACTTTTTTGTTGGAAGGTTATGGCATGATATCATTGCTTTGTCTGGAATATTCCAAAGTGTGGCATTAAATTGTCCATCTTGTATTTGTTCAGTTACATTTTTAACATGCCATTTCTAATTGATTTTGCATTAAAGTTTTAACTATGTAACTTTACTGGTGGAGGGTCAGCCACCTGCTCGTCTCCATGGAGATGCATTTGCATATGCCATTAAACTGATCTCAACAGAGAAAAGCCGGAAAAGCCACCAGGCCAAGTTACAGGTCAGATCTGTGGAGAGGCAAGCCCGCTCACAGTAAGAATGCAAAAATGTATGTTTTTTAAGTATTTCTAGCAATAAAACCAATTCAAGATGTATATAGTTTAATGCCCTACTGTGGAACAATCCAGGCAAAGCAATAACACCCTACACCAGAATAGTTACATCTGCTCCTTTATATTATACTTAACACATAATTTAAAATATCCCCAATATCTGTATGTTGTCTGTTCTAATGTGTGTATTTTAATTTCCACAACTTTTTCCACCCTGACTGAGTGAATATTTGGGCAGGTTGACGCCGCAATTTCTTTGGAAAGAATTTGAGCAAGTGCAAAAGTCAGAGCGGTGCATTGTGGTCCGTCAGATCACATTCCTCATATGGAGACAATTAGAAACAGCCTGGTACTCAGCTCAGACCCTGCCCACTGCTCCTAACACACGCAGCTAACAGATGTAGGATTTTCAGATTGATTTTGGTTTAAAGTCACAGTATGGAACATTTTCTCAAAAAATAGATAATAGATAAAGAGCCTATATTACGCTATTTTCTGATCTATGTTATAATGTTGTGTTTTGTTTCATTCACACGTGTTTAACATAGAAACCCCGCATATTTAAAACTGTCGGAGTTCTTCTCTCAGACTGAAAACACTGCTCCTTGTGGTGTCATGTGGTAATACAGGAAGTGCTCCACTGTGTTTTTAAACTCCATACAACTTCACTAGAATCATTTGGATCATTTCTACCATGGAAATGGCAATCTTTACTGAACTAAAGGTAAAAGGAGCTGTTCATTTGAGAACTATTGCTTCAGCACATCACAAGGTGGAAAAAAAAGCATTTTGAGATTTGGAGATGTAAATGCAAATCCAAATCCACTTTATTTATATAGCACATTTTACAAACAAAAGTACTGCACAGAGATCATAAAATGAAGACAACAAAAAGGTAAATTGCTAAGATGTAGACAGACTAATAGAAAGGATTACTCAAAATATATGTGAATGAAACAAAACACAACTCCAGGTATGTTTTTGAGGAGGTAACAAAGCTCACAAGCTTGTTTGTTTTTATTGCACTGAAAAACACGTGTCCTTACTCTTGAGTGTGCTTGCATCTTCACAAACCTGACTCCTATTTACCTGGAGAAGGGCCTCCTCCGGCTTGTTTCCATGGAAATGTTAAAAAAAATCTACCAAGTGTTAAATAAGATACAAGAAGGACCAATGCAAAACACAGAACACAGATTTATTTTTGGCAAGGACAAAATATATGGTACAATCTATGAAGGTTTTTATTACATATAAAACTCTCTGGAAGGCAAACCAGTTCAAAAAGTATTTACAAGCACTACTATTACTATTATAATATTATATGCTATTGCTGTTCCAAATAGAGGGAGGTGCAGCATTGGTTTAGTTCTGGTTTAGTTCTGGTTTAGACTGCCCACAAGGACTGAACCAGGACTATCTGTCTTTACCTCACTGTCTAGCAGGTATTTGGTAGGAAATATTTGTTTTATTTTCAAATAGATTCAAAATATACTATTAAAGGTGCACTATGTAATTCTTTCTGCTTTTTCTGCGATGTTCCACAGCATTAAACAATAGCATTTATTCAATTACATTTGTTTTAAATGCTCAAATATACATTGAAAAACATCAATCTGACCTATAACTTGGCTTGTTTTCACGGATAAGTTTAATACCATTCCCTGGAACATTTCTGACATGGCAAAACATCACTATGGAGACAATGGGGTGATGGATCCTACACCAGAAAAGTTCCACAGTGCACCTTTAAGAGCTTCTGTTCTAAGATGAATATGTGGACAGTTTATCCAGACTGGACTTTGGTGGCCACTACAGTCTCTCCGTACTTGTTCTTGGCTTTGCAGATGTAGCTCCCGGAGTCTTTACGGTTCATGTCTTTAATGATGAGAACGCTCTGAGAGACTCGAGTGGTGTGACCCAGCCCCCTCTTCACCAAACGCCAGGACGAGTGCATCTGAGCCGGACGGGAGGACTGAAAAATATACAAAATACTAGTGAATCTGATTGTATTTTCAAATCATTAAGAGGTCCTGTAAGTAAAAAAAAAAAATTCTCTCCATAATTCTCCATAGCCTTTTCTTTTGTTGTATTAGAGGTGCACTATGAGGGCACCCCACCTGCGTCATAATTGTAAAACCCATGGAAAGGAAATGAATGGCAATTTTACTTCCAGAACAAAAAGTGCCCCTCCACTGTTTAGCCCCATGGAGTACTAATAAGTATTTGTTCATCTCAAATACTGTGAAATAACTCATGGCTTTTACCTGGTTGGGGTAGATCCAGTTGAAGTGTATGGGGACCTCAGGCTCTCCCAGGACAGTACAGGTCACATTCACGGAGTCGCCCTCCATCACGAAATCCGGAGACGTTTCAACGCTGACAAACGGAGCACCACTGGGAACTGGACAAAAAATGTGACAAAAATTTCATAGTTCTTACCCTCCACTTAGATCAGCTGGTATTTGGTGGAGATCTATCTGTGGTCAAAAAGTAGGACTAAACCAGGACTAAACCAGGTCTAAACCAGGACTAAACCAGGTCTAAACCAGGTCTATCTCTTACCCTCCACATAGAGCAGCTGGTACTTAGTTGATATCTGTGGGGCCCCTCTGCTCTGGGCCTTGCAGTAGAAGACTCCCTGTAGCTCTGGTCCAGGACTCTCCAGGACAAACCCTTGGGTGGGGTCAAAGGTCACACCCGTCCCGTTGGTGCGTATCTCCTGTGGGGGCACCTCTCTGTGCAGCGTCACTTGGGTTTGGGGGTCCGTCACTCTGCAGGGCACCACAGCGGGACGGTCCGGGCGCAGATACACCAGCTCTATGTGGATGGGAGAGGGCACGAAGAGGCTGTCTTTGTCTGTGGAGAGGGAGAACATCATTTTATTTAAGATTTAAGATGAAATGTTACTATTTTTTGCCAAAACTCCTCTAATGTGCAAAGAGATTTTTATTTGACAAAGAAAATTTACTAGAAAATTTACAAGAAAACACATTTATTTTGTTGAAATAATGTTCAAAGAATCACAAAAATGTGAAAATAGTGATAAACTTTTTGGATGGAATTCTCCCCAGTGTGTCATCAATATGGAACTCTTCAAACAGAACTCTCTACATCTTCAACATAGTTTTCAACTTTTCTTCACAAATTGCATCTTCATTGGTGTAAAACTATAATTTATATTTACAACAGGTATTATCCCACGCACTTTAAGGGTCAATCCAATGGTATGGTAAAAGATAGAAGATAGAAGAAAATCTTTAATTGGGAAATAAATTCAAAACTAAAAAACATGCACCAGGGATTACAGGTAGAAATGAGCTCCACTGCTCCAACCTGCACAAAGCATCTCTCCTGTTAAGGTTAATGTAGATGGTGCACTGTCCCTGTCTCATAAATAAACTAAATAAATAAATAAATAAAATAAACTGACACATCAGCACAAAAGCGTATTAAACAAGTAACAGAAAATCTAAAACCAAATAATATATCAAAATAACCCTATTAACCATCTGAAAAATGATGTCATTAGAAAGCATATTCCATTACGCTTTTGTTCAAATCACTGCACACTCAGATAATGGGATTAAGTACTGTAACCATGGCCACCATGTGCACTACAGGTTGTATTTTATGTATGTAACCATAATCTTAGTTAAAGATTTGTAAATTTTTATTATCTGTAAGTATTTTCTCACCAGTGAAGTAGACATATGTGGAGTAGCTCCGGTCTGTGTCTTTGGAACACTCTTTTCCGTCGCAGAGAATGACCCAGCAGCTGTAGAGCCCAGTGTCAGCAGCAGAGGGCGCTGTGAGGATCAACTGGCCATATTTATCTATCTGATTTATGCTGCAAAGGTAAAAAAAAAAAATTGTCAACTTTCCACACCAAATGGATTTAAACCAGGACTAAACCAGAACTGTACCATCGGGAGAAATGGATTAAAATCAGGAATCTCATCTGAGCTGGAGCCCATATGACAAATAGGACAACCCGATGGAGCCAGTTACCCTAACCCAAGACCAAACCATGATCTAAACCAGGACTAAACCATAAACCAGGACTACACTAGGACTAAACCAGGTCTAAAGAAGACTAAACCAGGACTAATATTATTGTACATGTCCTGGTAGGACAGATGGGCTCACCAAAATTTGCTGCTTTAATCCAGGACTAAACTAGGTCTAAACCAGTACTAGGCCTGAACCAAACCAGGACTAAACCAGGAGTAAACCAGGTCTAAACCAGGTCTTCTTCATTACCTTAGGCTTGAGTCACTATAGATGTCCAGATAGGATGGATAGCGTCACCTGATGTTGCTGCCTAAATCCAAGACTTAACAAGGCCTAAACCAGAATTAAACCAGAACTAAACCAAGACTAAACCTAAACTAAAGCAGAACTAAACCAGGACTAAACCAAGACTAAACCTGACCTAAAGCAGAACTAAACCAGGACTAAACCAGGTCTGAACCAGGTCTAAACTCTTTACCTTATCCTTGAATTATTAGTGTCCACGTAGCATGGATAAGCACAATTGATGTTGCTGCCTAAATTCAGGACTTAACCAGGAATAAAGCAGGACTTAATCAGAATTTAAGAACTAAACTTTAAGAACTAAAAGGGTTCTAAACTAGAACTAAAGCTCATTACCTGAGCCTGGAGTCATTGTATGTATCCAGATATGATGGGTAGCCCCATCCGATGTTGCTTCCTTTGCACCTGAGCTCCACAGATCTTCCTGGGGGGAGCACAGTGGTGTTCCCCAGCCGAAGGAAGCGCCCCTTCTCCAGGACCTGTGTGAGGAGGGACTGGCCTCTGGCTCCAGGATCTTTGGTTTTGGAGGGACGAGGTTTGACCCTTCTTCCAGGTCGAACGCGGCTGTCCCCCAGATCCTTCTTACGTTTGGGCTGTTGGCAAAGTCCTGGACACAAACAAACAGGGCTGAATGATTTGGGTAAAATATCTAATTGGAATTTTTCAGCATTGTGATTATGATTAGATTTAAGATTTATGTTTTAATAATGGGATTCTACCTGACATTTATTCAATTACAGGTGATTTTATTGCTCAACAACACCTAGAAAAACAGGCATTCTGACTGTGGTTGCCGCTCCACAGATCTGACCTCTAACTTGGTCTGATTTGGTTAGAAGGGTGTAATACCATGGAGGAAAGCATTTGTCAGACCCTCCACCAGAAAAGCTACACAATGCACCTTTAAACACATCTAGAAGAATTGACAAAAAGACTGAAATATGAACTGATCAAAACAAAACAATCAAAACAAACACATTTTTTAGGGTGGTCCTTATTTATGAACTTTTAGTCATACTTTTAGTCTGACCTTCCCAAAATTCTACAATTGAGGAGAAATTGTGGTCTTTAAAGTTTTATGAAAATACATTCATATTTATAGGTAGCTCAAATGCCCTGAAGTTTGTGTAACTGATGCAATTCGAGCGCTTTTCATCATGATCATCATTTTCTCCTATATACCAGACATGGCCGATGTCAAGGAGGCACATATCAGTCTATGGGCGGCAGGAGCTCAGTTGGTAAGTCCACTGAAGTCCACTATGTCCACTGATCCAAAGGTTGGCTGCCGAGGTGCATGCACACAGTTTGGCAGCCTCTGTGTGTTTGCTCAAAAAGCCATTTAATAACATCAAAAGGCCTCGGTTTTTACCATCAACGTGTCTATTTGTTACCATCGTCTGTTTTTACCTTCTTGTGAGTTTCACACTTCCACAAAAAAGGAATAATCAAATCCTGCACCCCTCTAAGATGAGTCAACATCTTCTCTTTTCAAGACTACTGGATTATGGTCATGCTAGGCCACCTCCAGGTAAACATGAACAGATAGATAAAACTAAATCTTCTCTTGGAATTTTGCATCTTTTCATAATACTGCTTTTGGCTGGTGATGTAGAAGCAAACCCTGGGCCACAACCACTGCTAGCTAGGCCACAGCAGATATCTGAGCTACTGCTATCTGGACTACTACCAGTGCTACCTGGGCTACCACCACAGCTAACCAAGCCACAGGCTGGGCTACCAACACAGCTAATCAAGCTTCCACCATAGCTACCTGGGCCACCACCACAGCTAACTGGGCTACAGCATGGGCTACCACCACGGCTACCTGGGCTACCACCACAGCTATCTGGACTACAGCATGGGCTACCGCCACAGCTAACTGGGCTACAGCATGGGCTACTGCCACAGTTACCTGGGCTACAGCATGGGCTACCACCACAACTAACCGGGCTGCAGCATGGGCTACCACCACAGCTACCCGGGCTACCTCCATGGCTTCCTGGGCTACTGCTGCAGCTGCCTGGGCTACCTCCACAGCTAACCGGGCTACAACCTGGGCTATTACCGCAGCTACCTGGGCTACATCCTGAGCTGTCATCACAGCTACCCAGGCTACCACCACAGCTACCAGGAACACCAGATCTAGGAACACCAAGGATCTGTCTTTCCCAGATCACCCATCAAATGGTACCTCCTACTTCTCATGTTGATAACAATAATACAAATGGTCACAAAATTAACCCAGTTACGAAGAGACATAGATCCTGGAAACTATTTCAAACTCTGAATCAAGCAAAAAGAATTTGGGATCCAGGCTGTAAAAAGAAAGGGTTACTTGGAGGTCATTTAAATGTACGGAGCCTAGCCTCCAAAAGGGAACAAATAGAGCACTTAATGGTAAATTCCAATATTGATTTTATGGGTTTATCAGAAACTTGGTTATCCCCGTCATCACCCGAGGCTTTAGTTAACATGCCTGGCTACATTGTGTTTAGAAAGGACAGATTAGAGGGACGGGGTGGGGGGGGTTCTTTTGTACATCAAAAGTCATCTACAATGTAGTGAATTTGAAATACCTAAAGAGTTCCAAATGGAAGGTATAGGGGTGCACATCACGTTATCGACAAACATGATAATTACAGTCATTTGTATTTATCGAAAGCCAACAGCAAACAAAAATTTTTACACTTCTTTTAAAGAGCTTCTTAGTTTGTGTAACCACAAAAAAGAGATAATTTTAATTGGTGATTTTAACATAAATTGGGACAAAAAAGAGGACAGGAAGGTGCTAAAAAACATAACAGATCATTTTAGCTTTACACAATTAATAGACAAGCCAACTCGAGTGACCAACCGCTCTAAAACAAAAATTGATTTATTATTTACAAATAGACCTGAACGAATCACACAGACACATAACTTTCTTACTGGACTGTCGGACCATAACGCAATTTTCTTTACTAGAAAATTATCTAAAAATCGTTTTTCAAATATAAATCGAAATATGTCACAATGTACGAAAAAGATTATTCCAAAGAATCAACAGAGTAATCTAAAAATGGCACTTAATCAAATTGACTGGAACAACATCATTTCCTCAGATGACCTACAATTCTGCAGTAACTACTTCCTAATAACACTTAACAATAAATAGTTTCTCCACTAGGGGGAGACCAAAAAAAAAGAAAAAACAATCTCCCATGGTTAGATGCTGAATGCAGAAAACTAATGAATATAAGGGATAATCTTCTAAAACAATCTCTGAAATCGGGTCTGACAGTAGACAAACAGAAATTTGCTGCGGCTAGGGATAAAGTAACACAAACACTACGTAAAGCTAAAGCAAACGAAAGTGCAAAAGATAACAGTAAAAAAATATGGAACAGTATTAATAAACTTACCGGTAAACAGAACAAAAAAGATAGTGACGAGTTAGAGATACAGATTAACAACAAATTAGTAAAAGACCCTTTTATTGTGGCCTCTGAATTAAATAATTTCTTTGTAAATTCTGTACATAACATATCTAGACAGTTTAAACCGCCAGAACATGAGTTTTATTCAATCAATTCTGAATTGCCAATTTTTAATATAGATGAAATAACCCCAACAGAAGTAGATAAAATAATAGACTCATTAAATACATCCAAAGCTAAAGATGACTTTGATCTTGATGCCAACTTCTTAAAAGAACACAAGGATTCACTCATAGCACCAATTACACACATGGTAAACCGATCAATCAGACATTCTGTGGTCCCAACTGCATGGAAAGTGGGGGTGGTCAGTCCTATTTTCAAAACAGGTGATAAAAAAGACAAAAACAACTATAGGCCAATCAATATCCTGCCAGTAGTATCAAAAATAATTGAGAAATGGATTGTCAAACTCCTGACTGCACATCTGAACATCTGTCACACCCCTTTACACCCCATGCAGTTCGGATTCCGTGCCGATCATTCGACAGAGTCTGCGATCAGTGTTTTTATAGAAAAAACAAAGTCTTTCTTAGACAAGAGCAGTTGTGTCGGTGCAGTATTTATAGATCTAAAAAAAAGCATTTGACACCGGTGACCACAAGATTCTTTTATCCAAACTTACACATTTTAATTTCTCAAATCAAGCACTCAAATGGATAAAATCATACCTGAACAACAGAAGGCAGTGTGTTGTGGTCAACGGTGTCAAATCGCCATACCTGGAGTGCCCTGTAGGGGTCCCGCAAGGATCCATACTAGGACCGGTTCTGTTCTCCCTGTACATAAATAATCTTCCTGATGCATGCAGAAACATTCATATACAAATGTACGCCGATGACGCCGTAATATTCACACCTGCAAAAAATACAAAAGAAGCCAGTCACATTCTTACATCTGCAATGACTCAAGTCCAAGACTGGCTCACAAAAACATGTCTACTCTTAAACACAAAAAAACTGTCTGTATGATGTTCTCAAAACAAACTCCTAAGCAGATTACAAGTTCAAATGTATTTTTGAGGGGAGAGGAGCTCGAGTTGGTTCAAGAATTCAAGTACCTCGGTGTTGTTCTTGACTCCTCCAAAACAATCAAATTCAATCTCCACAACTTCAGACATATCAGACAGTCACTGACATTAAAGGCAGCAAGAATGTTTCTGCACGCTTTGATCTTTTCTTCTTTCGAATACTGCTTTACTAATTGGACCCTTACCAGCGACACCACACTCAAACAGACTGAATCACTGTATAAAAGAGGACTTAAAATCTTTGCTAAAAAAAAAACAATTTCATATCACCATTGTCAAATTCTTGAAGCCTATAATTTACTGAGCTTTGAAAATTTCAAACACTTTAAGTATGCTTGTACAATATACAAAACCCTCCATGGACTTGCACCGCCACCACTACAAGAATTCATTAAACAAAAACCTACCGCTGGCAGGAACACCAGAGCGACTACTAGAGGTGATTGTGAGGTCCCTTATAGACGTACCACCTTCGCACGGTCAGTCCTCTCAGTCGTAAGCTGTAAAATTTGGAACAGCATCCCTCACACAATAAGAGAATCCCCTACGTATAACACCTTTAAAACTCACCTTAAAAAATGTCTCAAATCTAATCAACACTGCTCCCATTAGAGCTGTTCAGACCTCGTGTTACATGATACATATACGTATGTAGCATGTACCATGATTGTCTGAACAGACTCACATTTTACTGTTGTTGTTGTTGAGCAGTGCATGTATACATATACACATACATTTATCCTGCAATCCATCTTATCATGTTACTGTTTCTACTGTTACTGCCATGTAAATATGTAAATATGTATGTTTTTGGACCCGAGGGCACTCCGTAAACTCCAGTGTCTTGGTCACCTCTGAGCGGCAGGAGACGACCAGCACATGTGGATATGAACTGGTTTTAAACTAAATTAACTTATTTGAAAACTACAGCACTTTAGAATCATGGTATGCACTTTAATCACATATGCACTTTAATAACATATGCACTTTTGACCCTGTGAGAATGTGATACTTGGATGCCTTATTGAATGTTTCACTGTTGTGTTTGTTTAACTGTTGTGTTTGTTTAACTGTTGTGTTTGTTTAACTGTTGTGTTTGTCTTGTCCTGTCCTAAATGTCAAGGGACTACGAATGTAAATTAGCTGTATGCTAACTTCGGTACATTTACACTTGTATTTTATTTTTTACTGGTGTTTATCAATGTACATTGTCCCTTTTTAAATAAATAAATTAAAAAAAAGGTTGGTGGTTCGAATCCTGCTCTACACATAAAAGGGAGGCAGTGTCAGCATGTACCCAAGCTGAATCGAGCTTTCAAGATTCTTCTCTCAGCAAAGACTTCACATAGTTTGCACTGAACTTCGCAAGTGTTTAATGGCCACATTTACATGATGTTTTTTTTTAACTCTAATTAAAAGGTGTCTTCAGCATAATGTCTTAGCACAAAAACCAGCATTAATAAAATATGTTTCTGTCAGACAATATCATGTTTTCCTTCATAAGACAACAAATGCGTCTGCCTGTTGAGTGAACAGGATGTTATGTTGTAAAAATGTGACTCTAATTGTGTTACCTTCAGTACTTCAGCAGTAATGAGGGCCACAATGACAAAAACTTTGAGCTCCCTTTAAATCTGCATGGATTTTTGTGAAACTTTCCAAACCCCCTTTTTTATTAAATGCTAAATATCTAGGGGGGAGAGAAAATTTAAATGTTTTTTTTTTTTTTTCCATTGGATAAGGACCACCCTAGAATATATTCATGGGTTTCAGTCTTTTTATAGGTGACATACTGAGGACTTTTCACCATTCAAAAGATATAATTTTGTTTTGAATTGTTAATTGCTATGGTAACAGTCCTAATTTTCCATCACTCTGGAATCGATGGATACAAAGACAGTAAAAAAAAATGACACTTTTATGAATGATTAATTTGTATCATTTAGTATTAGATTAACTGAACAATTTTGAAAATATAAAACTTTTCAGACTTTTGCAGATTAAATTATACATGAGGCTCTATTGAAGATAACTGGACTCATCTCATTGTGTCATACAGACAGGGACTAAACCAGGTGTAAATATTCCTGACCGACCAAAACCACACACTTCATATATGGACTAAACCCTGATATTCTGAAGAGGTGAACAAGCATTTGTTTAGTAAATAGTTTGCAGATTTTTGAAAATAAACAAGGAATGACAAAACAGCTTTTGAGACACATAGTTAAATAGTGTGTAATAGTTGTTTGCTCCCCACTGCCCAAACATGCACTGCTCAAATGTCCACATATTTCAGAAAAACATAATGTATTTCTAGTGCACTCTAGAGATTAGTTCTATGTTTTCTCTTACATTCATAATATATTCCATACAACTGTACAACAACTCACCCTTAGGTAACGCATAAGCCCATGTCCTGTCAATCATCATATCATCTTTGCACCTCTTGTATATACAGTGCTTTGAAAAAGTATTTGTACCCTTCCTGATTTCTTACTTTTTTGCATGTGTGTCACACTGTTTTAGATCATCAAACAATAAATGTTTAATATTAAGCAAAGATAACCCAAGTTAACATAAAATGCATTTTTTCTGTGATGATTTTATTTGTTAAGAGAAAAATACTATCCAAACCTACATGATCCTGTGTGAAAAAGTAATTTCCCCCCTTGTTAAATGATTAAGTAACTGATAACAGTAAATGATTAATCATATTATTGTAGAAAGCTGAGTTCAGTTTCATAGCCACACCCAGGCCTGATCGCTGCCAGACCTTTCAGATCAAGAGATCACTTAAATAGAAACTATTTGACAAGGTGAAGTCGACCATATTGAACCCAAGACATCGTGCCGCGATCCAAAGAAATTCAGGAGCCGATAAGAAGAAAAGTAATTGACATGTCTCAGTCTGGAAAAGGTTACAAAGCCATTTCTAAATCTTTGGGACTCCAGTAAACCATGGTGAGAGCCATTATCCACAAATGGAGAAAGCCTGGTACAGTGATGAACCTTCCCAGGAGTGGGGGGGGTTGTGATCCAAGAGGTCACAAAGGAACCCAGAACAACATCTAAACAACTGCAGGCCACACTTGCCTCAGTAAAGGTCAGTGTTCATGACTCAAACATAAGAAAGAGACCAGGCAAAAATGGCAGGCATGTCAGAGATCCAAGGCGAAAGCCACTGCTGACAAAAAAGAACATAAAAGCTTGTCTCACATTTGCCAAAAACATCTTGATGATCCCCAAAGCTTTTGGGAAAATATTCTGTAAACTGATGAAACAAAAGTTGAACTTTTTGGAAGGAGTGTATCCTGTTACATCTGGGATAAAATGAACACAGCATTTGATAAAAAGAACATCATGCCAACAGTGAAACACGGTGGTGGTAGTGTCATGGTTTGGGGCGGCTTTACTGCTTCAGGACCTGGACAACTTGGAGTGATTGAAGGAACCATGAACTCTGCTCTCTACAAACTGAAGCTGAAGGACAATCTCCGGCCATCAGTTTGTGACCTTAAGCTGAAGTGCACTTGGGTTCTGCACACCAGCAAGTCCACTTCTGAATGGCTTAAACAAAACAAAATGAGGGTTTTGGAGTGGGCCAAAATTCCTCCACAGCGAAAGACTCACTGCCGGTTATCACAAACGCTTGACTGCAGTTGTTGCTTTTACTTTTTCACATGGGCCATGGAGGTTCAGAATACATAAAATCAGCACTTAAAGCTGCATTTTGTGTTTACTTGGGTTATCTTTGTTTAATATTTAAATTTGTTTGATCTGAAACAGTTAAGTGTGACACACATGCAAAAAGTGAGAAATCAGGAGGGGTGCAAATACTTTTTCACAGCACAATATAGCTGAGATATATTTGTGTTACTGTATTTTATTTGTACTGCCCAAGAGACACCAGTCTCTTGCCATTTTTGCTACTTGTTTTGACTTTATTATTGCCATTTATATTTTTACTCTTTACCATATTATACTGTGATGTGTGAGGTACTTTGTCCAAGTAATTCCCCTTGTGGAATGAAGTTTGTCTAAGTCTCTTGTTAAAGTAAACTGTCTGTCTTCTTCTTCTACAACTGAGACAACACTGAAACAGGAAGAGCACTGGCACTTATTCCTGGCACTGAACTTTTAAACCCTGATTTTGCTTTCTCTCTCTCAGATTCAGCAGCTTTATGGTTGGGGGTTGTTTTCATCTCATTTTCATAAAGAATCGAAAGTGAATAGAGAGATTTTATTAGAAATGCCTGGTGTGTGCCACAAACACAACTGTTCCTCTTACTCTGCAGAATCACTTAGATTTAATGTGGAAAAGCTGAGTGGGACAGAATATATTTTGAGCTAGGTTTTGGACGTAAGTATTTAAAAGTAAGCATTTAAATGGCTAAAGATGTTTGGGCAATGGTGTTCTGTTTTATATACATATAATATATGCCAGCTATAGGGGTCACGTAACAGCTGACATCAAAGTTGTACAGTATACATTTTCCTACTCCAACTGTATTTTTTTTTTTTTAAATACAACTTTAATGATTTAATGGGATTATTTTTGAACTATATATTGTAGCATCAGGATTGATTATTAGAATAATAAATCTATTTAGAAAACAGAGAAGGATTTGAATATTGCATTGAACTCCTTTTAAATGTGAGTTAAAACCAAGATGAAGTAGCAGGTTTTCTCCTATGACCAAGCTTCAGTAGTATCGCCCTACTGACCAGTTTAGCACAAAGTTAAAGTGCAACTATGTAACTTTTCTGATAGGGTTCTGCTACCTGCTTATCTCCATGGAGCTGTAATATTCCACAGTACGGCATTAAACTTACCTATCTCCATGGAGACAAGCAGGTGATGCCATTGGGCCACATTACAGGTCAGATGGAGAGAGGACAGCAAATAACACACATAAAACATAATGATGATAGATAAGATAATGCCATACGGTGGAACATTTCAGGTAAAGCAATAACCGCTCCATAGACACATGCATATGGCAGACTCTCCACCAAAAAAAGTTACATAGTGCAGCTTTAAATGACTCATCGAAGTTTGCAAATGGGCTTCTCGGACTTTAAAACACCTACTTAACAGTATAAAACTTTAAAGGTATATCAATTCTTGGCATATCCGCCCTTGTGTGTGATTTTGCAGAGAATGTGAATGTCATATTTGGAAATGGACTCACCAGTATGGAGCTCCACCAAAACCAGCGCGAGACACAGAAGAACACAGGTCTTCATGATGGACTCAGTGAAGTGTTTTTGTCTGGGTTAGATCTGCGTCTGCTGCTGCTCCATTGTGTTCAGGATCAGATGGAGAGAAAAGGGGGAAAATAACTCTGGACTGGACCTGAGTTTCCTCCCCTCTGTAACGTCTGGTGATAGAAATGCGCCCTCTGCTGGAGTGATCGTGAATTGCAACCAAATGACACATCCGTATGGAGATGAAGCAGAAGCAGGATAGGAGAAAGTCTTTAACTTATGAACAAAATCAAATTACATCCACTTGACGGAGACATTTTCACATTAAACCAGATTACTGCTTGGTTCATGGATCTGTTGCCGCTGCAGTAAATTGACATGAGATATTTTAGTACTAGGAGTCCCAGTGTTCACAGAAAAGACAAACTCGCTTCATGAAATAATATCAGTAATAAAAGTACATGTATCTTTGTAAGTACTGCCCAAAATACTCTATATGCTTCAAGATGCCATACATCACAGAAAACTTGCAATTACAATACAAGCGTGTACATTTTTCATTTCATTTATCAGAGAAATTTGTAAAGTAAAATATACATCTTGATTCATCTGGGCATAGCGGACTTTGATATCTGGTGTACTGATATCCTTTGTATTGATAAACAGTTTTTCTTAATTTAAAGGTGGAACATGGAAGTCAAATCTACATTATATTCTCAGTTCAATACTTTTAACAAACTTGGATATTAGTTTATGCACACTACACAGACTGTCCACAGTTTGTCCGTTCCTTCTTTATTCCATCAATCAGAACACTCAAAGAAGTAAAATGTGTTTAGATTAAAAATAATAATAATAAAAAATACTGATTACAAAGGATGAGTTGATCATTCCTCCACACTGCCCCCTGGAGGTGAACTCTGTAGCGTATCTGACTTTTCTAAAGATAACGCCATAAGGCAAACAGGTGGCTCCCAAACACGTGCAGTTTCAATATTTGAACCGAAAAACAAAGGTTTTAAAGGCAAAGATAAGAAATATTAACAAAGTGACAGACTTGGTCCAATATAGACACACATATTTTCAATACTTTTCTGTATAATTTATATTATTAACAAAGACTAGACTACAGTGGTGTCTTAAGAAACACAATATTGCTGAACAGTTTATTTAGTAGTTCAGTTCCATACTGTTAAAATATGAATATTAGATTTACTTAAAAAAGATTAAAGATACACTAAGAAACTTTTCTGACAGAGTGTCCACCACCTGCTTATTGTTGAAATGAAATATTATTGCTTTGTCTGCAAAGTTCCACAGTATGGCATTTAACTTATGTATTTTAAGGATGCACAATCAGGCCAAGTTGCAGGTCAGATCTGTGAAGAGGCGACCCCGCTCAAATATACTATCACAGCACAAACACCTATAATTGAATAAATGCCAAATAGATCAGTTTAATGCCATACTGTGGAACATTCCAAACAGAGTAATAATATCTCAATTATCATTAAGTAAATCAAGATTAAACTACAATGGAAATACATTAAACCAGTTCTAAACCAGGTCTAAATGAGGTCTAAACCAGGACTAAACCAGGGGTAAAACAGGTCTAGACCAGAACTGAGACAAACCCAATCTATTAAAAGTGTACTTAGTGATTCTAGTACTAGTTTTTGAACAGTATGCACGTTTAATAAAGTGTAGTACAAAATGCAGTAAGATGCTTGAAATATTCCTTAACTCTATATAACATGAGAAAAGACATTTTTCCACAGTATTCAGATCTGTAATGATGCCTCTTGTCAATCTGTAACACAAAATATATACTGTCTGCCATTAAAAAAAACTACAAATTCATTTAAAAATCAATCACATCATCACAGTAACAGTCCTCTGATCCTTAATACTCAATATGCTGGATTCATGTGACATTGTAGAATCCCTATAGTTTAACACTGAGCTGGTGGAAGGTCAGAATTAAATGGTGGAAGTTGCTGTTCCACTGTCAAATTGCAGATTTATAGACCTGGTTTATTGTTAATATATCTGCAATTGCTGGAATATTGAACCAAAAAAGGGCAAGTTCAAAGTCTTCTCTGTCTGTATAAGTAAAAATAAATAAAAATTGATATGTGTGGTACTCTGAGTTCTTTTACAGCATCAGTCTGAAACGGCTCTCGCTAAAAGTGATCGGGAAAAGTCACAACGTCGTGACCAATATTTGAATCTGATTGATCGAAGTGTCACAACAATAAAGTCCAGTTGAGAGAAAAGCAAAAACATCTTCCCCGTCCACAAATGCACAAAGCGCTTTTGTCTCTCACATTTTTCACAAACAAAATAGTAAGTAAAGAGAAGAGAAGAGATTCATATGGCAGGTTTGTGGACCCGATCCCCAACAAATATTGATGAGGTGCAACGTTAATGGATTTTAATTTAGTACATTTCTTTCAAAAACATTAAATCTTCTATAGAGTTTTATCGGCCTCTGTAGCAATATCTGAGTTCATGACGATCTCAATTGCTAAAAGATGAACACAGCACAGAGCCGTGGAGCTGAATAACACAGATATACAGTATTTACATTATATGAGCTGCACACGCCTGTAGCAATAAATGTTCTGTTTGAGATTTACTGTCCAACTTCAAGTGCCAAAATACATTAATCTTACGTAATTTATGATGTGCTGATTTAATCTACGCATCAATAGGCCTGTCAAAGGAAATGAGTGTCTTGCCCAAAGGCACAGAGGCAGCATGCAATAATACCACTAACAGAGATTGAATTCCACCCTTTCCAAATAATATAATGGTAAAAATCACATTTTAAAAATTCGGTTTTATACATACGTTTGGATCAAGTAGTCCAATTTTTTATTTTTTAGATTAATGAAAAGAACCAGATTTCATTTCCCAAAAAAGTAGCTCTTATCCCACAGTGAACTACTTGTACAGTCCAATATAAACACTTTTAAAACAAGACAATCTCTAAGTCTATTCGCTGACAAATCTTAAAGAGGTACTATGGAACTTGTCCTAGTGGAGAGTCCGTTACTTAGTTGTCTCCATGGAGAAATATTAGCTTTTCCCAGAATGTTCCACACACAGTATGACATTAAACTTCTAACTCTACGGACACAAGCAGGTGACATCCCCAGGCCAACTTACAGGCCAGTTCTGTGGAGAGGCGAGTCTATTCGTAATCCACTTTTAATATATTAGACCACTTAAAATTGAATGCAAGGAAGACATGTTTATTGCCAGACTGTGGAACATGCCAGGCAAAGCAAAAGCATCTCCATGGAGACAAGCGGGACACCCACCAGAAAAGTTACATTGTGCTACTTTAAGTAAGAGTAAACATAAAAGGCAGACAAGATAGATATACTCATTTATAGTTTTAGTCCACGATAAAATGCTTTGTGGTAAAATGATCTTTCCAGTGTCTTACCTGTCTTCTTTAGCCCCGCCTCCACAAGCACAACAGGAAGTGACATCACTTCATCATGTGACCACCTTCAACCAATACTGACACTGGTTTTTCAGAATAAATGTGCTTTTTTGACATATTTACAAAAGCAGTAAACATCAAACTGCTCAGGGCCCTTCTCCATGTGACCCTTCAAAATAAAAGTCTTGAGTAAAATGTGTAAAAGTGTCTAAAACTCGCTGGTTTTCTCTGGGCGGATGAAGCATTCTTGGTCTTTCATGATTGTGTCTGATTTCTCACAGTTGTTTTTGCTGTTTCCGTTCTCTTTCTGTGGAGGCTGTAGGTGGCGCTGGTACTCAACGCTATGCCACATGCCATAGCCGAAGTAGATTAGAAAACCTGAAGAAAAAAAATTGATGAATAAAATTCTTAAATAGTTTTTATTTCATTACATTACATTTTATTACAGTGTAGTCTAGTGGCTGTCAAACTTTCAGGGGTGTCAAATATCTCTATGTTGTATTGGCTCTACCCTCTATGGGCAATCACTCGAGGGCTACTATATATATATATATAGTTAGTTATGAATTGAATGTATGTGCCTTACCGACAGCCATCCAAACAGAGAAGCGGATCCACGTGTCTCCACTGAGCTGAACCATGAGATAAATGTTCACAAAGATACTGACGATGGGCAGAAAGGGCAGCAGAGGAACCTATGAGAAACACAGTTAAAACATATTTATTTTAAATTCAGCACATTTTAGCTCATAGTAAATAGTGCTTAAATCCAGTGTCCGTACCATGAATGAGACTTTCTTTGTGGTCTGGGGCTGTCTGCAGATCATAAACACACACAGACTGAAGAGCAGCAGACAGAAGCTGAGCAGAACCAGGACCCAGACCTCCAGAGAGACGATAGCTCCAATGTGACACGTGGTCAAGTAACTCATCACACACACCAACAGCACTGAGGAGAGACAGAGAGGGGGAATGTAGGTGAGTCCATTTTAATATTTGTTTGATATTAAACCAAAACTGTGTAACTTTCTGGATGTGGCACACATGCATGATTCCATGGAAATACAGTCTATATAATATCAGAGCCAAATGGACATTTCCATGGAGCAGGTGAAAGCCCTCCTCCAGGCCAAATAGAGCCAGGTTTGTGGAGATGCAAAATCAAAACACATAATCAAACACATATCACAAATATTCATAGTAGTCTAGTAGTAAAATCTGCAGTAGGCCTATCAGTGAAACATTTTTATCAAAGCTGTTTATAATCACATGATGCTTTGGCTGTGTCTTACCCAGTATTCCCACAGACATGTTGACCACAGAGGAGGACTGTTCTGAGGGAGAGGAGGGGGGCTGGAGCGCTGCCTGGAGACTTGACCCTGCCCCCTTTAACATGTTCAGGTGAGACTCCGACTCTGTGAGGTCAGACTCAGACAGGAAGTCCCTCTCTCCCGCTCCGGACCGCCGCTCCAAGACTCCGTCCGGCTGGTACCTGAAGGGCAAAGGGCAAAGGTCATGAAGGTCACAAAATGTTGTGCAATTAGAGCAAGGACTTTTGTGTACATAATGGTACATATATATGACTACAGCAGCAGGTTTGTTAAAGGTCCACTATGTAACTTTTCAGGATTCGTCACCTGCTTTTCTCTATGGAGATTTTACTGCTGTGCCTGGAATATTCTATAATATAGCACTGATTGAGTGTTTAATGTCACACTGCGAAATATTCCAGGCAAAGCTATAACATATTTATGGAGACAAGCAGGTAACATACTCCCCGCCAGAAAAAAGTTACACTGAGCACATTTAAGAGGACAAGATTAATGAAAATGTGTGAATCGCTAAATAATGGGAGATAGATAGTTAACTCAGAAATGTAGTATATAAATTGTATTGCAAAATAAGAACAAATCATGGATTTGAAGAAAATGGATTCTTTCTGTTCCATTGCAGAATAGGACCAAATTAAGTCACAGAATCTCAATAGAAGAACATGCAGCCTAACAGATGAAATATTTCCCCCTGAAATATATTTTTAAATAACACTGGATTATAAAACAAGATTAATGCTATAAAGGCTAAGCAATAACGTCTCCATAAATAAGCAAAAAGTTACACAGTGCTCCTTTAATTTTGGATACCCATTCTTAAATGATAAAGGCTTGATTTTGACATGAAGATCAGCCCTACTATGTCTTATTAGTTGACTTAGGTTGCGTATGCATACTGACTGCTAATAATATTCAAACACCAAGTATTATGTTTTTAGATGTATGCTACCTGGCTGCTATATTGGGCCAAACTTGTGTATTTTGGAAACAGGAAGCACTCTCTCTCCAAAAACATGTTTACTATTCCTCACCTTAAATAGATCTTAGGGCCATTAGTGGTGCTGTGCAAAGGTCCAGAGTTACGACCTGAGCAAGCCTGAGCAAACAAGTCTCGGAAACATCTCAAACTCTTAACCAGATTTAGAGCCGCACAGAAGATGCATTCAAAACTATGACACCAGTGACACAACACAGGGCAGAGAGGCGGGGAGGGCATTTCAGATACAACAAGCTCATATCTGAAAGGCCCAAATGACACTTTCTTCTGATCAATGTTATAATCCTCATCACAAACAGACCTGGAGTTGTGTTTTGTTTCATTCACCCATGTTTAACACACAAACACCGCAAATTTAGTCTGGGTTCTTCTCTCAAACTGAAAACACTCTGTTCCACTTTGTGATGTCATGTGGTGATACATGAAGTGCTCCACTGTGTTTTCAAACTCCATACACCGTCGGTGTCACTAGAATCATTTGGATGATTTCAGCCCTGGAATAGCCATATCTCTATTGAAACAAAGGTAAAAAGTTAACTTGAAAATGATCACTTCATGACATCATAAGGTGGAGTATTTTGAGTTTTGGAGATGTAGACAGACTATGAATAAAGGGTTGCTCACACGTGTGAATGAAACAAAACTCCAGGTATGTTTCTGGTGAGGTACCAACAAACTGAAGAACTGAAGAAGCAGCTTGGATGAGCTGCGAAACATATTCAACCAAAAATACTTTTGTCCAGTTGACAGATTGAATTTCTCCTTTTGCCATGGCTAAACGCTCACAAGAATACATGTTGTGTAATAGAGGACCTTTAAACACTACAGCTGCTATTACAACTGTTATTACAGCTCTTTAATAGAGTTGACGTCTGGGTTTCCGTCAGATGCCCTTCCGAATGCAACTATCTTCATATATCAACACTATAGGGACTGGTTTATGATCACTTATGTCTGAATTAAAGGTACATTATGTAATCTTTCTGGTGGAGGGTCTGCCACCTGAGAAGTTATTCCTATTCCTGAAATATTACACAGTGCGTCATTATAGTGACACACAGCATCAGGCCAAGTTACAGGTCAGATCTTTGGAGAGGCAAACCCACTCACAAACCCACTTTTTTTTTTTTTTCCCCTCATTAAAAACACCTGTTGAATAAACTGAATTGAATAAATGCTTAATACATAGGCTAAATGCTATACTGTGGAACATTACAGGCAAAGCAATAAGATCTCATAGCATTATCCTTATTGATGTGTGTGCCTTTGTAGATTTAACTTTTATTGCTAATGCCCCAGTTTTTTTTGTTTGTTTTGTTTTTTTTAGAACTGAAATTAAAAATACAAGTTGTTGCCAATTCAGGCATAAACCAAGCCAGAAAAAAATTAGTTTTGCTCATCACCCCAATAAAAAGAGAAAGTTGGAAGATATTGTGATGGGAATGTATTCTGTGGAAAGATGTTTGTGTAGGGGCGGGGCCAGC